>CM051366.1:17881354-18331354 GCA_028015245.1 Cardamine occulta
TGAAAGGGATTGGGCCAAATGCTAGAACTTATGATGTAATTCTTCATCATCTGATCCGAATGTACCGTACGAAAGAAGCTTATGAAGTTTATCAGAAGATGAGTTGTGAACCGACGGTGAGTACTTATGAGATTATGGTGAGGATGTTCTGTAACAAAGAGAGATTGGATATGGCGATAAAAATTTGGAATGAGATGAAAGGAAAAGGTGTTCTTCCGGGAATGCACATGTTCTCAAGTTTGATCACAGCTTTGTGCTATGAGAATAAATTAGATGAGGCTTGTGAGTATTTCAATGAGATGCTAGATATGGGTATTAGGCCACCGGGACATATGTTTAGCCGTCTTAAACAAACGCTTATCGATGAAGGCAGGAAAGATAAAGTCGTGGATTTGGTTGTGAAGATGGATAGGCTTAGAAAAACCCAACTTGGCTGAAAACGGATTTTCACTGCTCGATTTCTCTTCTTGTTCATGTCTTCTATTACATTTTTGTTGTATCTTTTTGGACTATTGAATTGTTATGATCTATCCAAAATTTCAGGGATATGAGTACATAGAGACTGTTTTCTCCTCGAGCAAAAGTGCTCATACATAAACTTGAGTTGTACTAAGTAGCTTTGTTACAATGTTTTGCGCATTATGTTAACGTGTCAATAGAGCATTGGTTGATTAAATCTCGAGTAAATTTAGCAAAAGTAGTTCATTTGCACTGTAAATTAGCCCTGGCCATTAATATCTGGATTCGGATCTGAAAAACCGGATATCCGGATAGAGCGGATCCGGATCCGGATAAGAAAACACTATAATGGATGAGATGGTTTGCTTCATGAATTAAGTTGTATATCGCTATTATGATAAATGACAAGTCAATGTTATTAAATTATTAACAGGAATGGGTCAATGTATTGATTGGACTATAATGATTTTTTCTTTCCACAAACAGTAGATAGCAAAACACTAAACAGTCGTTGATTTTTTTGTTTTCTTTCTTTTTTGGTAAACGGAGAATGTGGACATGTATATATTTGATCAAATATTGCTAGAAGTCGATTTATATATGTTTGAGATGAGAAAAAGAAAATAGCTTTTGTCTTATTACTCTTGAGTTCTTGTGTGTCACTGGCTATTTCAATGCAACCCTCTTCGGGAGTTAAACTTTATATTGATAAAATTTACTTTTAATCAAACTTTCGATAAGTCGTTGTGACATACACATTATTCTTGTGACCCTAAAATAGTAATGCCGTAGTAAAATAGTTAGTTGTATATATAAAGAATAGTGACAATAAAATGGTAAACCGTTTTTTATTTACGCTTAATACTAGTAAATTTGTAATATACTTTTTGGGATGAAACAGAGTATCTTTTACCAAAAAAAAACAAAAAAGGCTATATGAGTAACTTATAATAGAAATATAGAAAAATATAACTTTGTAAAAGGAGAAAAAAGAGGTCTAAGAATATGATCATTGGGGTGTAAGAGAAGAAAACGCCAACGAAGTTCATAGGGTGGAAAGTATAAAGAAACCAAAAATATATAAATATTAATGCAAACAATAAAAAGATGTGGAGGGGCTTATATTTTGTTATATTCAAACTATAGACTACATAAATAGTTTGATTGTGTTGTCTACTTCATAAAATCGGACCCCCACACCCTATTTTCTCATGGAATCATTGCCCTTAAAATTGCTACGTTCCTTTCTATCTTTTTCTTCTACTTATTACTATTCCCTTATACTGTTTCATACCTAAACTAAATAATGGAATGTTTGATTGTGTAGTTTATCTATAAACCCTGTTATTATTCTTCCGATCTTGTATCTATAATCTATCCATATAGTAATAATGGTTGTCTTCCAGATGAATAAATTGAATGAAAAAAATTAAGTTGAATCTCATTCAACTCATTTTTTTACAAAATAGTAGATGAATGAGTTGAATAACTGTTTTTATTCCAAATAAATGATAAAAAAAAAATAGATTACAATTATGACATAAACTTAGACTATAAACATACCGATATCATATATACATAGCTATAGGCCTATATATAGCTATACAAAATCAATAATCATCTAGACAAAACTGTAATGTATCAATTATATATCATAGACCCTTTTTAAAACACAAACCTAAAGAAAAGTTTAGATGGTAAAAGAAGAATTGACACGACCATAGTTGCCATTAATTACCGACGCATTTAAGTTGACGCATGTGAGTTGTGAGGTGAATCAGGTGATTGGGATGATCATAAACCTCTAATCCCGTGCCAATCGAGGACATTGTTAAGAAAATAAGAAAATATCACTTTACTTACAGATTTTAACTTCAGCCTGTATCTCTCGAGCTACATTAAATAATCACTTTTGTTAATATAAAAACGGAGATTAAAAATTTGTAACAAAGAGTTCGGCCAGAGTCGTGTGAAACAGCCCATAAATTAGCATCGTTGTCTACCGTGTGATATTTGGAGGTAGGCATCATTAGAGGGACACATATACACCTCCTTAATCACACTTTATGAATATTAAACACATTTAATTGTACTAATACTCGGAGTATAATACTTTCTATAAATATGGTCGAGTCAAGTCCATTATATGCGCATATCTGCGACTTGGTCTTGGACCTGTGTGAGAGTAGTTAGACATGGGAGCTCTTGATTCTCTCTCCGATTATATCTCCGACTACTTTTACGTCTCTAAAAAGAGGAAGCGTAAAGTCATGCAGGTCTTTATCTATTCAACGATTGCTTCTCAAACTGCTTTTATATAAACTATTTTCCCCTAGTCTTTAGTTATGAAGATGTTTAGCAGTGTTGTTTCTTGTAGTTTCTGGTTTTAGCATCAAAACTTAGCATCAGGACCTAATTCTTCATTTAGCTTAACGTTTTATTTTTGGGGGCAGACGGTGAATATAAAGGTGAAAATGGACTGCGACGGCTGCGAACGCAGAGTCAAGAACGCGGTTTCTTCCATGAAAGGTTCGAATCTATCTTTGCATAGGTCATCAGTTACATTGTGTCCTTTGGTCCCTATGTATTTGTTTCAGTTGTTTCGCAGCGGTTTTTCGCAGTTGTTTTTCTCTAGTTTTTTGGTCTTTCCGTCTTCTGGTTGTTCCTGTAACTTTTGTCAAAAACGGTATTTAATCTTAACATTTTTACCACACAAAAAAAGGTTTGAATCTATCTCCAGCTAGTAGTCATGATCATGTCATGAATGGTTTCTTTAATCTTAGTTTCTTGATTTCCATTAAACCTCTAACTACTTTCATGTAAACACCAAACCTAATTCTATAATCTGGCAGGGGTAAATTCAGTGGAGGTGAACAGAAAGATACACAAAGTGACGGTGAGTGGCTACGTGGAACCGAAGAAGGTGTTGAAGAGAATCGAAAGGACAGGGAAAAAGGCAGAGATGTGGCCGTACGTTCCGTATAACGTTGTCGCATATCCATACGCTGTCGGAACTTACGACAAAAAAGCTCCTTCCGGTTATGTCAGGAAGTCTGAGCAGTCGCTGTTACAACCATTGCCGGGAGCTCCCGACGACAACTTCATTTCTCTTTTTAGCGACGAGAATCCCAACGCTTGCACCATTATGTAATAACAAATCAGTACAATAATTATTATCCATTGCACGTAACGTTGTATTAAGTGTAATTGGCTCTTTTCTTTTTTTGGTTTTTGTTGAGAAAGAGGCAACTAGTAATTACTAATTAGTGTAATGTATAAACATTTTAAAATATGTATAATCAATGTACATCTAATATTTAGTGTTATTTTAAAACGAATATGTCAAATTAATATAGTTTATAACTAAAGTTATTGTAACTACCATTACAATAAAATTTTAAAAAATTACTGTCGCTCAAATACTAAAGTTAATTAGTTAAGTTTTCTTATATTTATCACTAAATATATTATTGTATTCAACCGGTCATTTAATTTGAATTTCTAAGTTGACAGAAAAATATATTGCTTTCGCTTTTTTGTACACATGGATTGTGAAAATTTAACTCAATTTGCTTTGTAATTTTGTAATAAGATGCTAAAAAATTGTAATATATGAATATCATTTTTATAAACAAATTTTTCTTATGCGTTGTTTAATTTAGAGGATGTGCTAAATGAATAACTATTTTACTCTCCCAAATTATTTTATTGATGTGATTTAAGTTAATTTTTCTACAAATTAAAATTAATGACGAAATAAAAAAAATAAAAATACTGTTTAAATTAAGTTTAATTCGAGCAGAATTTAATCTAGAGAAAAAGCTACTTACTTCTTGAGCTTAATTGTTTTGTGGATGCAGATTGGCAAAAAACGGTGTTGTGAATTGGTTTTGTGGAAATCATTTCCAAGTGAAATTCATACATCATAGGTTAAAAACTTAAAAGATATCCAAATTTAACTCCATCTTTAATCCTCCGTTACCTAATTTATGACACGTAGAAGATCCAACATCGATTAACTAGATTTTTCCAGAACAATTAAATATAATTGTTCCTCACTCGAAGTAGATATGCTGCTGACGTTGCAGTTGGGTAACTCGATATTTGTAAAACAACATTAAAAAAAACAACAAGATATTTGCACTCCCATCCATAGCTTTGTTAATTAGTAAAAAATAACTTAAGATTATTAAAAAAAGTTGACCCGTAATTAATAAAATAATATTAATCGTAACCATAACTATCTTGGAGTGTAGCCGTAGCAAATTTTCCCGACCACCAGAAAGGAGACAAGCCATTTTTTTATAAGGGTATGAAATTATAACTTGTGTTTCTTACGATGCTATTACTTTATTGCACAATTTTGTCTGTTTTTTTTTTATTTCTTTATAATTATTTTGCGTCTGTTTGTTGCATGCATGGATTTACAGAAAACGTAATATATTATTCTTCCAATAAAATTGTGGCACCATGTACTTCTATTCCATATCAAAACTCAAAAATAATTAATTGTTATCTCAAAACCAATCAACAAGTTGAGAACAGTAAGAAACCTCACGAAAAACCGCAGAAGACACAATGAATTATCACCACAGGACAAATCTAATGTGACATCAACAGCATTGTTCGGAATCGTTTCTTGACGTTGTAAAAAATTTATTGATGATTTATTCGAATAGTTTGGAATAAAGATTTGAGGTCATAAATCTTTCTGTATTTTTTTAAATATTTTCTGTTTATTTTCCATATTTCAAAAATATCTTTACTCAAAAATGCATATAATGTAACCATGGTTTTTTTATGAATAAATTTTACATTCATACAAAAAAAACACATGTTTAATCCTTACACTGATTGTTCTCTAAATTAAATCCCAAGAAAATTCGAATTCAAATTAATAATATTATGGAGAGGACATTTAAGTACCTCGCTGGAGATTTCCAATCAACTGTTTGACTGAAATGACTAATTATTAAAATTATAACAACTCAACTTGAGCCAAAGCAAAAAAAAAAATGTTGGATTTGACATTGTGAGAATAACTAGAAATAAAACACGCCGCGATTAACACAACGAAGTGAGAGTTAGGGGAATCAATCGTTTTCTTTATGGTGACAACCGCATTTTTAGCTAAAGCTGGGGACATGAGGTTTTTGGATAAGAGCATATCCAATGGTGGTTTTTAATGGATTCTTAATGAGTTTTTAAGATTAAAACAATTAAAATTAAAACAAAAAAAAAAACTTAAACTAATAATAGGTTCTAATTTAAAAGTTTTTAGATTTGTTCAGAATCTCATATGTGTCAGTTTGTGATTGGCTGGTTGAGATAAAAAAAAACAACCCATGTTTTGTTTTTTTTTACCTGTCTCTCTGAAACTTTTCTCGACTCTTCTCTTCTTTGGTCGATCACACGAAATCTTTGCGACTGGGTCGATCCATTGAATTGAGAGAAGATATGAGTCAGAAATTCGTTTATGGGTTAGGGTTATTTGATTTGGGAATTTATATTAGCAAAATTAGAGTTTTCTGATTTGGGAATTTATATTAGCAAAATTAGTGTTCTTTCAATTGGAAATTGATGTTAGCAATTCAAAACTAGGGTAAGCAGATTGAAAATTTGAAATTGATCTGTTTGTTTCCATCCGATTGTTGCGTTGAATACTTTGTTTTTGATGAGTTTGATTTGTTTTTGTATGCGATCTTGATCTGTTTATCTGTTTTTGGCGAGGTTAATTGGAGAACTTGCAACAGATGCTAGAGATATTGAAAAGAAGACCGTAGTAAGAGCTCATACAAGGTAATTCATCTTCGTTTCTCATTCTTAAATCATTAAACATATGAATTTTGTATGATTTAGATTAGGTGAAGATATTGAAATGCTTTAAATCGATTGTCTACATCATACTTGAAGACATAGATTAGGTGAAGAAATTTAGTGTTTATACTCAATGCTTGGTTGCTTGGTAGTTGTCATTGATTACTTGTTATGTCACACTTAAATACGACACATACTTAAACCTCACCTCTAGTTATATATTTAAGTCTTCAGCTGGAGCTTAACACACAGAGCTCTTCCTTCTCCTTTAAACACCTAACCAGACTTAACCCTTCATTTTGCTCTTCCTTCTCCTTTAAACACCTAACCAGAAACTTGACTATGGATTCTAGAAATCCATATAGTCATGGTTCAGGTTTTATGGACCTCTTAACTAGTCAACAAGAAACTAATCCGTATGATGATGATCCTGTCTTTAGTACCCAATACACTGATGATCCAAGCCTAGATCAAGACAAACCTAAGAAGCGTAAAGAAAGAAAGAAATTGTCACATACACAAGACGTGGTGCTCATCATTGCTTGGCTCAACACTAGTCAAGATGCAGTTGTTGGGAATGAGCAAAAAGGTAATGCGTTTTGGTCACGCATTGTAGCTTATTATGCTGCAAGTCCTAAGCTAGCTGGTCTGGAAAAGAGAGAGCCCACTCACTGTAAGCAAAAGTGGCAGAAGATCAATGACCAAGTCTGCAAGTTTATAGATAGCTATGAGATGGCAACAAAAGAGAAATCAAGTGGCCAGAATGAAGAGGATGTCATGAAATTGGCATATGAGATCTTCTTCAATGATTACAAGGTGAAGTTCACACTTGAGCATGCTTGGAGAGAGCTTCGCTATGATCAGAAATGGTGTAGATTTTCTTCTACTAAAGATAATCGACCATCAAAGAGAAGAAAGTGTGATGAGCACTCTGCACAGTCATCAAGCTCTGTCCCAGCTAGCCATGAAGAGTATCAAGCTCGTCCTTCTAGTGTGAAGGCATCAAAAGCCAAAGGTAAAAGGTCTGTGAGCAAGGCAACCACTGTGGAAGAAGAAGACAAGGCTCTGTTAGAGTTTCAGAGCATGTGGGAGATCAAACAGAAGGATTTAGCAATGAAATATAGGCTTTCTAAGAACAAGTTGTTGGACAATCTCCTTGCAAAAATAGAGCCACTATCTGATATGGAAATGGATCTCAAGAACAAACTAATAAATGACATGTTATCAAACTCGTGATTTCAATGTATCTTTCTTAAAGACTAGTTGTGTTTGACTTTGTGGTATGTGATGCTTATGATTTCTATGTAACTTTGAATTAATGTATCTTTCTTAGTTTGAATTAATGTATCTTTTTTAGTTGTTTAAGAACTAGTTTCTCTACTTTATTGAGATTTTCTGTAATTTTGATAAGTTACAGAGCTGTGATGTTTCTCAAAGTGAATCAAGAAGAGTTTGAAAGGAAGACAAATATGTATTGAGGACTAGATGAATATTATTAACACGGGACCATCGTATTTATACAAGTATTAGACCGACTTAATTAGACCGACTCAATAAGGCCCATATACAATGACGTGACCCAATATTATGCACTTCTAGACCTTTCCTAACACCCCCCCTCAAGTTGGAGCGTGTAAATCACACATGCCCAACTTGGACAATAGATAGTTAAAGCTCGAAGTCCCCAAAGCCTTAATCATTACGTTGGCGACTTGCTCCGTGGTGTACATGCGTTGTTTTGATAAGCTTATCTTGAACAGCATCCCGAACCGCATGACAATCGGACTCCACGTGCTTTGTTCTTTCATGAAATACGGGATTTGCTGCAATGTATATCGCAGATTTACTATCAAAAAATAACTCCATCGGATCCTTGTGAACTACACCAAGATCAGCAAACAATGCTTTTATCCATTTAAGTTCCCGCAAAGCTTTGGCCATGGCACGATACTCAGCTTCAGCTGAGGAATGTGAAACGGTATCTTGCTTCTTTGTCTTCCAAGAGATAGGAGACCCTCCTAACTGAACCACACAAGCTGACAACGATCGACGCGTAAGCGGATATGAATTATAATCAGAGTAACAATAAGCTTGAATTCGTAAATCATTATCAGCTTTGAGAAAAATGCCCTGACCCGGACAACCCTTAAGATACCGTACAATCCGTAAGGCAACCTCCCAATGAGCCTCCCGAACATCATGCATAACTTGAGATAACAAATGCACCGCATAAGACAAATCTGGTCTTGTGTGTGTTAAATAAACCAGCCGTCCAACCAACCGCCTAAACCGAAGAGGATCACTAAATTTAGGACCTTTATTTGCAAGTAACTTTTGATTCAACTCCATTGGAGTATCAAACGGCTTGCTTCCAAGTAAACCTGTCTCAGCAATAATGTTTAATACGTATTTCCGTTGAGAAAGAAACATACCCGAAGCGCCGCGTGAAATTTCAATCCCGAGAAAATACTTCACCTTGCCGAGATCTTTTATATGAAAACAATCGCTCAAATATTTCTTAAACTTTTCGAGAACTCTTAGATCGCTACAGCTAATAATCAAATCGTTCACATAAATCAATACTCGAAGAGAAACTCCCACTCGGAGAAACGTGAACAGTGAATAATCTGCATAAGATTGAACAAAACCATACGCCAAAAGTGCATTACTTAGTTTTGTAAACCAGCACCGTGGTGCTTGTTTCAACCCATAAAGCGACTTTTTTAGTTTGCAAACTTTTGTAGAACCAACAGTTTGACACCCCTGAGGTATCTTCATGTACACGTCTTCTTTAAGATCGCCATGAAAAAATGCGTTATGGACATCCATTTGATGAATTTCCCATCCTTTAGCTGCGGAAACTCCCAACAATGCATGGACCGTTGTTAGCTTTGCAACAGGGGCGAAGGTTTCGTCAAAATCCTCCCCCTCAATTTGATGATTACCAAACACTACCAGCCTTGCTTTATATCCCTCAATCGACCCGTCGGCGTTGTACTTAATTTTAAAAATCCAACGACACCCAAGTGCCTTCTTCCCCGGGGGTAATTCCACTAAATCTCACGTTTTGCTTTCTTCTAATGCATCAATCTCGTGGGACACCGCTTTTCTCTATTTCATGTCTTTAACCGCCTCATGATAAGTACGAGGTTCAGTATTAGATGCAACTACTGCTAAGAAAGCTCTGTGTTTGTCGGAAAAAACTTCATCAGAAATATAATATTCGAGATGATAAGGAGTCGTACCTTGAACTGTATTAGAGGACGATGAATTTGATGTGGGAAGAGTCGGAGATGGATTTGTAAGTGTATTTGTATCTGCAGACATTGCCTTTGAATAATACAAGATATAATCATTGAATTTGACCGGAGGACATGTTTCTCGTTGACTATGTCGGACAGGTGTTGCCACTGTACCAGCTTCTGTATTTGATATCTCAGCTTGTAGTGCAGGAGGAGCTCTCTCCTGTGGCAGCTCATTCATGACTAACGATGCATCCACCATTTGTTCTCCCAAACTTGGATTAACGGACTGTGTAACACCAGGTTCAAGAACCTCAACACCAGTATTAGGCTCTCTCACAACTGTGACAGGCTGCACAATCTCTGGATTATGTTGTACAATCTCAATGGTGGTCGATGGGAGAGGCTCCAAGTCAACAAAGACGGGTGCGTGTTGACTCGCAGTCGCAATTTCTTCTCCCGCAAGCAACTGATACAGAAAAACTTCTTCACTGAAACTAACATCACGCGAAATGAAAAACTCATTTGTTTCCAAGTCATACAAACGCCAACCGCGTTTACCAAACGGATAACCAACAAATATGCAGCGTCGACTTCTCTCACCAAATTTATCCTTGTCTCGTGTGGCTTTATGAGCATAGCACAAACTACCGAAGACCTTTAGTTCATCATAAGATGGCGACTTGCCATATAGTAACTGGTAAGGAGTTTTTCCATGAAGAATACGCGAAGGTGTTCTATTAATCAAATGAGCAGCAGCAAGTACACTTTCACCCTAAAATTTAACTGGAAGTTTGGCTTGAAACAAAAGAGAACGAGACACATTAAGAATTTGTCGATGTTTTCGTTCCACTCTACCATTCTGCTGAGGTGTACCAACACATGAAGTCTTATGCACAATCCCTTTATTAGTAAAAAATGTCGACAAACACAGAAATTTGGTACCTTATCGCTGCATACCATTTTAACTACCTTTCCAAACTGTCTTTGAACCAATGTAATGAAGTTATTCAAGACCATTTTTACTTCACTTTTCTCGAGCAACAAGAAGATCCACACTGTACGAGAGAAATGGTCTACTATAGTCAAGAAATAACGTGCACCACACGAAAAAGGTACGCGATACGGCCCCCATAAATCACAATGAATAAGATCAAAACATGCAGAAGCTTTATTAAAACTTTCAGTAAAAACCTCACGAGTTTGCTTAGACCGAAAACAAACATCGCAACCTCCGAACTTATCGGGAACATACTTAACAGAAATAAAAGGAAGAAAACCCAAAGCACTAAAAGAAGGATGTCCTAATCTTCGATGCCATAGCGACTGATCCGATGAAACCTTGGCTTTATTAGACCTTGCTACCATCACATCTTGATACAAATACACACCATCTCGTTCTTCACCCACACCAATCAGCGTCCTCGTAAAACGGTCCTGCAAAACACATAGAGTATCCGTAAAAATCGCAAAGCAACCTGTTTGCTTTAACAGTTTGGCAACAGATAATAAGGTACAGTTCAGATTCGGAATAAACAACACATTGGCAAGCGTGATACGTGGCGACAAGACCAACTGGCCACATTGTTTTGCATAAACTTGACTACCATCAGCAAATTTAACAGGGCAAGAATTCATATCTTGAAGCTGTGACAAAATACTAATATCACCAGTCATATGGTGCGAAGCACCAGTGTCGAGAATAACCTCACCAGTTTGTTCCTTACCGTTCAACCTATCGGGGACTGGTGTAGGTTTTTGTTGTTCAATCAGTTTGCTTAATGATGCCCACTGCTCAGTGGTGAAGTTAGGAATTGAACCTAGCGATGCGTTGGCTTGTACAGCATTGGACCGATCTTGCTGTCCTCGACCACGTCCTCTGGAGACTGCACCGCGACCTCTACCAGCACCTCAGCCGCCTGGATTTTTTTCTATCCACCAATCGAGAAACCCGACAAGCTGCCAGCAATCCTTTTTTCATGTCCTATTCTCTCACAATTAGCACAACGAACTTGATTCTCACGTGAGCAAGCAACCGCCGCAACAGCACCACCAACCGGAGTACTTTGATCAGACTGTTCCACATGAGACACAAAACCAACAGCTTCCTGTTTCTGATTCTGATCTGCCCAAGCAGAGTTCAAACGACGCTCCTCTCTTACCACACGTTGATACACACTGTTAAGATCAGGAAGAGGTTCCATACCGATGATGTTAGTGCACACATTACCGAACCGAGCTTCGTCTAGACCCATTAGAAACTGGTGTACTTTTTCTTCTTCAGATTCTTTGACATACGCCTCCTTAGCTTTACATGAACACTTAGGAGGTGGCTTATAAGTTAGGAGCTCCTCCCACTTATTTGACAACTTGCCAAAATAATCCATTACGCTAAGTCCACCTTGTCGACACGCCGAGAGCTCAGACTTGATCTGGTACACACGAACTGCATTTCTGATAGAGAACCATTTGCGCAAATCACACCACAGTTTATGCGCATCTGTTGTAAACATCCCCGACGACCGGATCTTAGGTGAAATCGTTGCACGTGTCCACCCTACGATCATGGAATTCACCGTTTTCCAAGTTTTTTCTTCTTCTGGTGTATCCTTGGGTTGAACCAGCGTTCCATCAAGAAATCCAACCTTGTGTTTTGCTCGTAAGGCGTTTTCAAGATTTGTAGCCCACTCGGCATAATTTTCCCCTGTCAACTGAACAGGAGTAAGTACTGCCCCTGGATTATCTGAAGGATGCAAGTAGTACGGAGACTTCGTGGGATCGACTTCTGCTGTTTTGACACCTTCGGATGTTTTGACAACTTCACTCATCTCTCACCTCACGAAAAACACTCACCAAACACAGTGAACTTGCACAGCAAGTTACGTGACGGGACTCGAAACTTTCGAGAAAACAAATAAAGATTTAAGAAAATTAGGTTTCAGATTTTTTAGGGCTCTGATACCATGAAAAGAAGACAAATATGTATTGAGAACTAGATGAATATTATTAACACGGGACCATCGTATTTATACAAGTATTAGACCGACTTAATTAGACCGACTCGATAAGGCCATATACAATGACGTGACCCAATATTATACACTTCTAGACGCTTCCTAACAGAGTTTAAAACAATGTGTCATAGCCTTAACGTTCATGTGCTTCCTTTCTTTAAGTTTTATATTAGTAAATTGAATCTATGTTTGATTGAAATGTTCAGATTAACAAGTTCAAAGCATTGGATAAGCACGGGAGTGAAAAAAGCACTCTAAGGTACATATTTTTGGCTCACATTGTTCTGTTTTGTCATATGTGATTGGCTCGTTATATGGTTGATTAGCTTGTTTTATTATCAGATTGAATAGCTCTTTTTATCAGATGATAAAATGTGTTTTATCTGATTGATTAAAATGCGTTTTATCTAAAACTTGATTAAAGAGATGAATGATATTTTCTGCGTGTGCGAATTTCTCATCTGTATAAACGTGTCCACGGCTTTTTCTTCGTGACCCATTCGACAGTAAGCCATGATAAAGCTTGTCCACGAAACCACATCCTTCTCACTCATACTTTCAAACACACGAAGTCCGTCCTGCATTTCCCCACATTCAGTATACATTGTAGCTAGCGAGTTAGCCACATAAAGAATGGAATCAAAGCCTCTCACTATCACATGAGTATGAATCTCCTTAGCGTACCTAACTTGACGTAAACCAGCATAAGCCTTCAAGGCACTAGCAAATGTAAAATCATCAGATAGTCCTCTCGATCTCGACATTTCGGAAAACTAACAACGTCAATAAAAAAAATTTCTTGTTTTCCTTTTAAATAAAAGAACTTCAATAAATTATATGAACATATATCTAAGAGAAACTTTTTCACTGATTCAAAAGCAACTATATTTAACATTTTACTTTCTCTTCATTTTTTACGCCATCATGTTACCTATTTAGTATTTTAGCCTTAATAACTTTAAATTTCAGATCACAATGTCTATTTTCTAACATGCCCCCTTAGAGTTGAATCCATTTTTATAACTTTTTTTTTCCTGTTTGGTCCATTTAAATGTAACTAAATTATCGCGACGACAAAAAAAAATGTAACTAAATTATTGCATACAAAAAACCATTTTTATTATTTTAATTAGGGGAAACAAATCTTTACGATCTCTTTACATGATTGGAGTTGATCTCTTATTTGCTGCTTGATCACATCTTGAGACATATGGTAGTTGAATCCACTAATAAAAAGTGACTCTTGCCACTTGCTAGTTGTGTGCCCGAGCAAGATAAACAAGACGTTTTTTTTCTAATAAATCTTCTTTCATTTCTTTAAAAGACTCAAATTCAATATAATCACGCTTGGTCACATTGTCTTTCTCGTCGACAATTCTTCTAATAGAAAATCACCTACCTTGACAATGCATTCAAAGAATTTATTATAACATCTAATTTGTTAACGTCTTTGTCCAGATTTGACGACATGCTCAAAAGTCAATAGACTCAAAGTCTCAAACTATGGTCTGGTATAAAATTTTGATCTGGTTTCAAATTAATTAATTTCAGTCATTTAGATCAAATTGATCCGATTTGAATTTTTTCTTAGATATAAACAAAATCAAAAGATTCAAAAGATATATTTTTAATACGCAAAATATATTTTTAATATAGTTGGATTCATGTGAAAATTGTACATGATATCATATATTTATATCATATAAATGTGACCATTGTTTGCCTACTTTTTTACGTGAGAAATCATGCTAGATAATCAAATTGAGTTTAAAAGTCTATAGTTCCAAATTTCCAATTTGTAACAGGTAAAGAACTCGACTCGTTATTTCACAACTGCAAATTGTACGAGATGTGTGAAGTATACTATGGGTAAAATAATAGAAAATTTGCAAAAAAATATCTAAGTTTTACAAACCTACCATCTAACAACCTCAAATTTAAGATTCGTTTTCTTGTTGTCAACTTCTATTCAAAACAGAGCATAAATGAAACGACCGCACTTAAATAATATAAATTTTTTTTTTTTTTTAACACGTGGCTAAAACAACGTTAACGCCCATACATTAACGTTTAAAACCACACCACAATAAAATGGAAAACATCATAATTAACGCCCATACGTTAATATTAAACATAAACCATTTAACGTTAAACATAATACAACCCACAGGTTCACTGTACAGTCGTTTACAAAAACCACAAAAGTAAAGGTCCTAGGCATCCCCTCTTCACCTCCTCGATTCCACGATCACGACTTATCTGTACCTACAACCACAAAAGTGCTAGGTCAACATTTGGAAAGAAAACCAAATGCTGAGTGAGATTTCTCATCTCAAACAACAGATTATACTGAACTTACAAGGGTAATCAAATAACCATATTCAACAGGAAATCAATATCGACAATTATTATTTCCAATATCCTACAACATTTCACACCAAGAAAAGCTGTACCACAACTTAGTAATAACTAATTAAACACCAATCCATGGTTCTCTATCCACCACAAGCTTAACAAACACAAGTTAAACTCATGACCAAAAACCATATAATTTTTGGAAAAATAACTCCACACCAAGTCAAGCCGGAAACTCACAATACAAGCTCGACACAACACCAACAAGCACCAATATATGGTTATCTATCCACCACAAGCTTAACAAACACAAGCTAAGCTCATGACAAAAACCATATAATTTTCGGAAATTCAACTCCACACCAAGTCAAGCCGGAAACTCACAATCCTAGCTCGACACAACACCAACAAGCACCAATCTATGGTTCTCTATCCACCACAAGCTTAACAAACACCAGCTAAGCTCATGACCAAAACCATATAATTTTCGGAAATTCATCAATACCAAGTCAAGCCTAAGAACTCAAAATCAAAGCTTAACAAGGCACCACAACAACATTTCCAAGGTTCTCTAATCATTCCAAGCTCAAACCACACAAGGCAAGGCTCAGGCCTTCACCACAGAACCTCACGGAATTTATCAAAGCTCCACACAAGTTTATCCAAGTCCCACAGCCACACACAAGGCTTAGAGACAACCCATGGCCATAACTCACCTCGGAAGTAGATGGATTCTAGACTTAGATGGAAAACTCAAGCTTCAGAATATTTATCCTCCTTCTCTTCACCACCACGCCAAACTCTAGCTTCAGTCTCACGCTTCCCTCAAGCTCCCAAGCTTCTCCACAAGCTTTCTAGCCTTTTTCCTCTCAAGAACTAAGCTCACCGAATTTTTTTTCTCTCTTCTCTTCCTTTTCCTTTCTCTTCTTTTTCTCTCAAGCTCTCAGCTCCCCCCTCTCCAACTCCACGAGCTCCAAGAGATAAGGAAGAAGAAGAGAAGTCAAAACCAATTTGACTTTCTCTTGAGAAAAACCCCGCAACTTTCGTTTCGACATATGACACCCCCAGAACAAATCTAATTTGATCAATTTAACCCATTAATCAATTTTTTCGAGATTTGTCTAAGGTTCATAAACTGAAAAGAATTCCCAATTATTTAAATTAATTCAATTAATTAATTTTCGGGAATTACGTTACAATTCTCCCCCACTAATATAGATTCGTCCTCGAATCTTACGTTACTGTTCATCTCCAATGAACTCTAATCGTCGCAATGATTATTCAAACTCTTATCTACTACCCATAATCCTTGTAGTCATGAATCCCAAAGTCAACATTAATAGGAACTACTCATCTTATTAAACATTGATAATGTAACATTGCTCCACACAACAGCAGTACATAATGAAAATACATATCATACAGTACACTCCGAAACTGAGACCTCTCGATGGAAATCAAGCCGCAGCTTGTTCCTTGAACCATTCCCGGAATCTCATTTCCATCCTAGCCTCTGGCTCCCAAGTTTCCTCCTGTACCCCGTTACAATCCCACAAAACTCGCATCATCGGAATCCTTTTCCGACGAAGCTCACTAATCTTCCGGTCGAGAACTCTCAAAGGTCTCGCCTCAGCGGTCATATTGGCCTGAAGATCTGGCGGAATCTCAGCCAATACTTCTTCATCCCTGTGCAAGCATTTTTTTAACATCGACACATGAAAGACCTTGTGAAAGGCCTGCATAATCTCGGGTAACTCTAACCGATACGCAACCGGTCCAACACGCTCTACCACCCTGAACAGTCCCATATACCTCAGGGTGGATCTATTTGGACCTCTCAGCAAGGCCATTTTGAGATACACACTATCTCCCACCTCAAACTCAAGCTCTTTCCTCCTCTTATCATCATAGCTCTTTTGCCGATCCTGAGCCTCTTTCATGTTCAGTTTCAAAACCCGGATCTTTTCTGTGGTTTCCTGAACAAACCTCGCACCCAATGTGCTCCTCTCCCCAACTTGGGTCCAACACAAAGGTGTACGACATGACCTCCCATACAAAGCCTCGTATGGAGCCATCCCAATACTTGCCTGGTAGCTATTATTATAAGAAAACTCTACCAAGCTCAGATGATCCACCCAATGTCCGCCCCAATCTAGTACACACATCCTCAACAAATCCTCCAAAGTCTGAATAGTCCTCTCGGACTGCCCATCTGTCTGAGGATGATAAGCCGTACTCATGCGCACCCTCGTGCCCATCTCCGTCTGAAATGCTTTCCAGAAATTCGATGTGAACTTAGGATCCCGGTCCGAGATAATGCTTACCGGTACTCCATACAGTCTCACAATCTCCTGCACATACTTCTTAGCCAAAACCATAGCCCCATCGGTATTCTTAATGGCCAGAAAACGTGCACACTTGGTCAATCGATCAACGATGACCCAAATAGCATCCTTAGTCCAAGATACGGGTAAGCCCACCACAAAATCCATTGTGATCATATCCCATTTCCACTCTGGAATGGGTAAACTCCGCAACAACCCACTCGGAACTTGGTGCTCTGCCTTTACTAACTGGCACACGTTGCATGCTGTAACCCAATTAGCAACATCCTTCTTCATCCCAACCCAATGGTAATACCGCTTAAGATCTCGGTACATCTTAGTCGCTCCTGGATGAATTGAGAACATACTCGAATGAGCCTCACTCAATATCTCTCGCCTCAAATCCTCGTTCACAGGTACGCATACCCTCCCACTTACAAGGATAGTACCATTCGTAGATACCTGATACTCGGAACCCGCTTCTTTCGAAGCTTTAACCAAGGCTTCATCTTTTTGTTGAGCTACCTTAACTCTGCTCAAAAGATCCGCTTGGTTAGTCGCCTCTAAACCCAAGGGTTCCTGAGATATAACACACAAACGTAATGTGCTAATCTCGCTCACCAACGACTCAACCTCATGCTTCCGAGCCAAAGCCACACGCTTTCGACTCAAAGCATCTGCAACTAGATTAGCCTTACTAGGATGGTAAGCTATCTCCAAATCATAATCGACCACTAGCTCCATCCAGCGCCGTTGCCTCAAATTCAACTCAGGCTGAGTAAAAATATACTTCAAGCTCTTATGATCTGTGAACACTTGAACCTTTCCACCATAAAGATAAGATCTCCAAATCTTTAAAGCGAACACTACTGCAGCCATCTCAAGATCATGGGTAGGGTAGTTTCTCTCATGTTTCCGCACTTGCCGCGAAGCATAGGCAATAACCTTCCCCCGCTGCATCAACACACATCCCAGACCAATTCCCGACGCATCGGTATATACCACGTAAGGCTCGCCTGGTTTAGGCAACACCAATACTAGAGTACTAGACAACATGGCCTTCAGTTTCGCAAAACTCTCCTCACACTCAAAGGACCATACAAAAGGAACATCCTTTCCCGTCAGCTTCGTCATAGACTTAGGAAAACTCGCGAAACCCTTAACGAACCACTGATAATAATCCGCCAACCCAAGAAAACTTCTAATCTCGGTGGCATTCCTCGGCCTCGGCCTAGCACTAATGGCCCGAACATTTTCTAGATCCACTGAAACCCCTTCCGCAGAGATAATGTGACCTAGAAAACCAATCTCCCGCTGCCAGAAGCTACATTTGCTTAACTTAGCAAACAACTTCTGTTCCTGCAGCTTCGAAAGAACCATACGAAGATGCATCTCGTGCTCCTCTTGGCTCTTCGAGTACACCAAGATATCATAGATAAATATAATTACAAACTCATCTAGATATTCCTGGAAGATGCTGTTCATCAATCTCATAAATGCAGCCGGTGCATTTGTCAACCCAAATGGCATCATCACAAACTCGTAGTGGCCATAACGAGATCTGAAAGCCGTCTTCCAAATATCTCCCTCCTCAACAGGAATCTGATGATATCCCGATGCCAAGTCGATCCTGGAGAACCAAGTAGCCCCTCTTAACTGATCCAATAACTCATCAATCGGAGGAAGAGGATACATGTTCTTCACAGTGACTCGGTTAAGTCCCCGGTAATCAATACACAATCGGAAACTCCCGTCCTTCTTCTTCACAAATAACACCGGTGCTCCCCACGGTGAAGTACTCGGGTGAATAAACCCCTTACTTAGCAACTCTTCTAGCTGCTTCTTCAGCTCCGCCATCTCTGCTGAAGCCATTCTATATGCAGCCTTGGATATCGGTGCAGTTCCCGGTTCCAACTCAATCGTGAAAGGATCCGACCTTGATGGTGGTAACCCCTGCAATGACTGAAACACATCCTGGAAATCTCGAACCACTCGAATATCCAGAACCTTAACCTCTGCCATGGTCTCTGGTAAGGAAATGGTGACCAAATAAGCCTCATAACCTCTCTCGATCATACGCTTAGCATGCATAACCGAGATTACAAGACTCCCAGAAGTCGGTCTCACCCCCTGATATACCAACTTCTCTTCTCCTCGGTCAAATTCGACCTGCCCTCGATGACAATCCAGATGCACTCTGAACTTCCCGAGCCAGTCCATGCCCAAAATAACATCGTATAGCTCCACGGAGCAAATAATTAAATCGGCAGGCATAGACTCTCCCACTCGACATCCACGTCTCTAACCCGACCGTGAATTCTCAGGAGCTTACCTCCAGCAACCTCCACAAAACCCAAACTCAACCCAGGTTCACTTTTGACATTAGCCTTCTCGGCCAATTCTGGAGTCACGAAGCAATGCGATGCTCCCGTGTCAAACAACACATGACACTCGACACCCCCAACACACAAGGTCCCTACACATACATGTGCCGAGAACCTTAACACCACAACAAACAAACAAATTCCTCAATCACCGAATTTAACTTAAATAAAAAGAATAATACCTGTGATCGGTTTACCACTCGGCTCTCCAGACTCAACGAGGGAATACATACGAGGTGCCGCTGACACCGCCCTAACGGGCTGCACCATTGTGGTCTCACTATGCCGCAGTTTGGGACACTGAGGTTTAATGTGCCCAACCTTCCTGCAGTGAAAACACACTCGAGAATCCACTCGTACCTCACCCTTCTGAGGACAGCTCGCCACACGGTGATCCATGCTCCCACACCCGAAGCAACCTCGACCACCTCGACCACCCCGACCACTCCTCGAAGCGTCCTCCCGCTTCCGCTTTTGTCCTTGCATTGGCTTACCGCCTCCGCCTGGACCGGACTGCTGCTGCACAGGTCTCGCCTGAACACTCGGTGTAACCACTACCACCTCATCTTTCAGACCCTCTTCCAACAAAGCCGCATACTCCACTAACTCATCCACCGTGTCAAACCGCCTACCCATCAAACGGTTCCGCAAATCAACCCTAAGACCCGACATGAATCTTTGCACACGGGCTGACTCACTCTCACCCGCTCGTCTAACAAAAGAACCGAGCCGGTTAAACTCCACCTCATAGTCGCGGACTAACCGATCTCCCTGAGTCAA
Organism: Cardamine occulta; assembly: GCA_028015245.1. NCBI lineage: Eukaryota > Viridiplantae > Streptophyta > Magnoliopsida > Brassicales > Brassicaceae > Cardamine > Cardamine occulta. The sequence continues at coordinate 17,901,730 of CM051366.1, forward strand.
ACTCCCAAGCCTCGACTCTAACCGGTTGAACGCCTCCTGGGGAAAAAACTTGGAGTTAAACTCCTCCACGAAATCTGCCCAACTCATATCAGCCTGAACTCTCCGGGCTGCCACACCCCTCCACCAGAGATGTGTATCCCCCTCCAAATAATGGACCGCAATGTCCACTAGGTATCCCGCGGGATACCTAGTCGAAAAGAAATTCCTTTCCATCCTCCTCAACCACGCATCAGCACTCTCAGGACTGGCACCTCCAGAGAAAAATCCCGTGCCTATCCTCTGCATTTGCTCCACCATCCTAAGGTAGGAGGGGAGCTCCTCAAAGAACCATAGCCACTACCGAGGCTGAACCTCAACACCCATCGGTGGTACTATCGGAACTTGAGCTGGTACCCTCTCTGGTACCCGCTCTAATAACACTGTCAAGAGGTCAACAATACGATCATCTCGGGCCTGACCAAACCCTGCTGCCACACCCGCAACATCTGGTGCTAAACCTGCAGCACCTGCTGGCGCACTAGCCACACCAGTGCGCCTAACAACACCCTCATGCCCAATTTGACTCGCATGTGTCTCCTCTACACGCTCCTCCATAACATGACCACGACCTCTACCCTGGCCACGGTCTCTACCACGTCCTCTAACCATCTGCACATGCATAAACAAGAACTTAGTATCACAAGAACACAATCATCACAATACAAATAACTCACCGTGGAATCCCACAAGGCTCGAAGAGGATGACACTAAGACATCTCACAACACCCATAACAAATTCTTAAAACCATAGAGGTCCCCATAAACCACATAGGCTCCTAGAACCGTATAGGCTCTGATACCAAAATTGAAACGACCGCACTTAAATAATATAATTTTTTTTTTTTTAACACGTGGCTAAAACAACGCTAACGCCCATACATTAACGTTTAAAACCACACCACAATAAAATGGAAAACATCATAATTAACGCCCATACGTTAATATTAAACATAAACCATTTAACGTTAAACATAATACAACCCACGAGGTTCATCAGACAATTACAAAAAACCACAAAAGTAAAGGTCCTAGGCATCCCCTCTTCACCTCCTCGATTCTACGATCACGACTTATCTGTACCTACAACCACAAAAGTGCTAGGTCAACATTTGGAAAGAAAACCAAATGCTGAGTGAGATTTCTCATCTCAAACAACAGATTATACTGAACTTACAAGGATAATCAAATAACCATATTCAACAGGAAATCAATATCGACAATTATTATTTCCAATATCCTACAGCATTTCACACCAAGAAAAGCTGTACCACAACTTAGTAATAACTAATTAAACACCAATCCATGGTTCTCTATCCACCACAAGCTTAACAAACACAAGTTAAACTCATGACCAAAAACCATATAATTTTTGGAAAAATAACTCCACACCAAGTCAAGCCGGAAACTCACAATCCAAGCTCGACACAACACCAACAAGCACCAATATATGGTTATCTATCCACCACAAGCTTAACAAACACCAGCTAAGCTCATGACAAAAACCATATAATTTTCGGAAATTCAACTCCTCCCCAGGTCACGCCGAACACCCCCCATCCCAGCCCGACACAACACCAACAAGCACCAATCTATGGTTCTCTATCCACCACAAGCTTAACAAACACCAGCTAAGCTCATGACCAAAACCATATAATTTTCGGAAATTCATCAATACCAAGTCAAGCCTAAGAACTCAAAATCAAAGCTTAACAAGGCACCACAACAACATTTCCAAGGTTCTCTAATCATTCCAAGCTCAAACCACATAAGGCAAGGCTCAGGCCTTCACCACAGAACCTCACGGAATTTATCAAAGCTCCAAACAAGTTTATCCAAGTCCCACAGCCACACACAAGGCTTAGAGACAACCCATGGCCATAACTCACCTCGGAAGTAGATGGATTCTAGACTTAGATGGAAAACTCAAGCTTCAGAATATTTATCCTCCTTCTCTTCACCACCACGCCAAACTCTAGCTTCAGTCTCACGCTTCCCTCAAGCTCCCAAGCTTCTCCACAAGCTTTCTAGCCTTTTTCCTCTCAAGAACTAAGCTCACCGAAAAAATTTTCTCTCTTCTCTTCCTTTTCCTTTCTCTTCTTTTTCTCTCAAGCTCTCAGCTCCCCCCCCTCTCCAACTCCACGAGCTCCAAGAGATAAAGAAGAAGAAGAGAAGTCAAAACCAATTTGACTTTCTCTTGAGAAAAACCCCGCAACTTTCGTTTCGACATATGACACCCCCAGAATAAATCTAATTTGATCAATTTAACCCATTAATCAATTTTTTCGAGATTTGTCTAAGGTTCATAAACTGAAAAGAATTCCCAATTATTTAAATTAATTCAATTAATTAATTTCCGGGAATACGGGCGTTACAATAAAGGTCTGGTACATGATAATGCGGTTTTTGATTCCAATCCTGGGTTACCAAATAACCCTAAGTATCGTTGTAATACTTAAGAGTCGAATCCACGGAGACAAGAGAACCAACGCACTAGGATTGCAAAGATTCAAACTTAATCTAAGGCAAAAGAGTTTAGTTGTTTAAAGAAGCCAAATTTAAAAGAAAGCGGGAGGTAAGAAAATCGGTTTTGAAATCAAAGGTAAGAAAATCGGTTTTGAAATCAAATGATAAAAACAATGAGCTTAGGGAATGGCATAGCACTAAGATGAAATGATGAATGTATGATGATGAATGGGCATATGAGGAGCAATGGCTTAGGCTATATGATCAACAAATAAGACTAATTCATTTTCATGACAAAAGTCTCTTCAACAATCATCTAATCAACAATAACTCTCATTAGCAATTAAAATGATCATTGAGCATTAATAACAAGTTCCAATCAAGCCACAAATCAACTTATACAACTATTCTCATAGGTAAAGTGTGAAATGCACATTTAGGCTTCATTCAAGCATTTTAACAAACACCTTGTGGGCATGAAAATGCAAATGATCTAGATTAACAATCTCTTGTCTAATCTAGCATTATAATCACCCTAAATGAAAGACTAACATATAATCTAGCCCTAAACATCACCAACAATCCATCAATCATCTCAATTACCAAACCCTAAACCCATCTAAAAGACTACTCTCCTAACTTCATGAAAACATAAATCCAATGGTTTGAATCCATAGAAATCATGATAAGAAAGGTAAGTGGTGAAGGATTAAAGAAGAAGAAAGGTTTTGATACTTGAAATTGTTATGATTAAGCACAAAGTTTTCTTAAACCTCCAAAGAGGCTAAGAGAGAAAACACAAAAACAAGAATGCCCCGAATATTAGGTTTTTTCGTCTATCTATAAGAGGAGAGAAAAATAACAAAAGAGGAAGGCTTCCAGCGGTCTTGCTAGACCACTACGGATGACCGCAATCTTCCTTCGGTCATGCTTGACCGCTGGGGTTGTCCATGCAAAGTGCCAGGTGAAATCTTCGAAGTTCCATCGGTGTGTCTTGGCCGCTGATTATGACCGATGAGCACTAATTCGATCATAACTCTTTAATGGTTCATCCAAATGGCTCTAGACCACCTCCATTGGAAAGCTAACTCAATTTCCTATAACTTTTGTCAAGGGATCTGGAGCTACATCGCAACGGAAGGCCTTCGTCTGAATAAATCTTTGAGACACGTTGGATTGATTCTAGATCACCATTTCTCTTATTTGCGTCCAAATGATCCCTCATCCAAGCTTCAAGTCTCCAAGTCTTCCATTCACCCAAAAAGGACTCAAAACTATGCAAAATACCATATATACAACCTAGGACTCTAAAATGCGAAATCGTTTCAATGCAAGACTAAAATGCACATATACACTCCTAAGTGATGTGAAATAAAACAAAATGTGATAGAAATGAATGTTAAAATCATGTAAAAACCATGCATATCAACTCCCCTGGACTTTCCTTTTGCTTGTCCTCAAGCAAACAACAAGATCAAGCCGGGGAAAAGGTTTGAAGGCGGGGATTTATAACCACGAGAAAGTTCACCAAGCTACCAACACCATGTGACCAAGATAAGTCATCAAGCAATACAGAATCGAGACTCTAATCAACCATCCACTTTACTCTTATCGCAACTCCTAATTGTTTTTACTCTAAAGATAGAAACCGTAAATCTCCACAAGCAATTATGAAATCAACTCTTTAACATTCAATTTAGGTAATTGCGTGTAGTCTCGCTAAGGGGTTGTCAATCGCTTTCAATCAGTTCATGGTAAAGCCATTTAGAGGCGGTTTCACTTTTAGTTGAAGGGTTTCTCTCAAGAAAACAAGGAATGTTTGACATTAGGCAAAATCTATCTAAGAACGGAAACAATTCATGCATACAAGTTTAACCTCTATTGTTCTACCCGATTCTAAACATTGTTAAGCCTTGTCGTCTCCGATACTCTCAGGTTTTTGCCCATGTAAACATTATCAAGAACAAGGCCTCTCACACACAAGAGAATAACAATGGTCGGAACAAAGGTTTCATGTTTTGGTGCGGGACTATCATAATAATGAGGATAGCTACTTTAGTTAACAAATGGTGGCAAAGTGAATAAGATAACTCAAGTATTTTAAGTGACCATGAATGCGCATTTCAAGCCCCTAAGCGAGATAATTAAGTTCAAATTAAGTTCCACTTAAGTAGAGTTGAAAGCAAGATAGCAAGTTTCGATTATGATTCTATCTTTCGAGTTGAAGAGATCAAAGAGCAAAGAATCAAGAATTTCAAGATCAATCAAGTACTACAAGACTATTATCAAGGTGATCATGTCTTAAGCTAAGAACTTCTCAATGGTGAATCTAATCATTATCCCCTATGCAAATGTAAATGCAACCCTATATGCTCTAGACTCGATCTTAATGTCAAATGAAATGCAAAAGCTATATGGAAATGTTTTTGGTTTTTTCAATTTTTTTAGCTTTTTCAATACACATAAATGAATGCATGAGACTCAAGTATGCAAAAGGAAAGATAAGAAAACAAAACACAATGTCAAAAGACACAAACCCCTCCCCCAAACTTGAATCACACCGTCTCGGTATGACAAAAGCTTAAGAGAAGGTGAAACACAAAACAAACACAAAGAAGAAACCTAAAGAAAACAAATGGTATTTACAATGAAAAGGAGAGATGGTCATACCTTGGCCCTAGCCGGGATTCTTAGGGAAAAGAGGAAGTGGAGATGAGGAACAGTGTTGATCCTTGAATGCTAGTGTGAGGACCGTCTTCATCAAAGCTTCAACTCTTTCTTGTCCCTTTTCCTTGAATTTCGGTGAGAGGATTGCTTTGATGGATGCAAAAGGTGAAACTCGTATTTTGAACTTGATTACATACTCTACCGTACCATCCACGTGTCTTGAAGGGGTGAGAGTGATATGAGGAGGTAGCTCAAGGGTGGGAGGGTGTGACTTCTTTGGTATAGGATTTACCATGACCTCTTTATTCATTGACTCCTTAAAGAGAAATTCTAAGCAATCCCCATCTAGCACCTCTTCATTCTTGGGTTGGGCCACAAGTTGAAACTTCATTTGTGTTGGGTAAGCTTGGATGGTTACTGCTTCTTCCTTTCCAACCAATGGTGACACCACATTGTCCCCTCTAGTGACTTTCTTGAGTTTTTCATCACTTTTTGTCACAACATCCTCATTATAAATAAGACTAGAAAGCTTATCTACCTCTCTTTTATGATCACTCATCATGTTGCAAAACCCTTTTGGGTTGGTCTCGAAGGAAGCCAGCGATGAGTCCATGGGTCTCTTGTTGTTTGATGAGGCTTGGGCGACCTTGAGATCAATGGTCTTCATATATGATGCCAAGCTATTGATCTTGGGGTTAAGAGCACCACACATATCGTCCATCTTGTTATGAACCTCAACAAACATCCTTTCAATGTCCTCATACACTTTCGCTTGTCCCTCTAAGATCTCTTGAATAAAGATATTGGTAGGGTCTTCTTGAGGGGTTTGGCTTGGTGGTGGTTCTTGACTTCTGTAGGTTTGGTTTGGATTAGAGTAAGGTCTAGGTTGTTTGGGTGGATAGGTTTGGTAGCTTTGGTTTCCATAGAAGTCTCCCACATTGTTGATTTGTCTTTGTGAAGCTTGGAGAAACCTATCAACCTTCTCACTCAAAATCTTCAATTCCCGACTTGCTTGATCCTTATAACCACCACTACTTATCATTGACCTATCAAAGTCTTCACCATGAAATCCATTACTCAAGTCTCTATCATAGTCACCTCCATAACAAGAATCACTTCGAGCAAAGTTCTCTATTAATTTCTCTCCTTGATTGGCATTCAAGTTGTCAAATCTCCCATAGCTAGCCGTGTCTAAGGCGCGATGATACTTCTCAAGTGTCCCTCTATAGAAGATTCCTAAGAGATGTTCTTTGGAGATGCGATGATGTGGACAACTTCTTGTATACCCCTTAAGTCTTTCCCAAGCTTCATGAAAACTCTCATGAATTCCTTGTTTGAATTCCAAGATGTTTCTTCGAATTTGGACCATCTTTTGCTTAGGATATAACCTTTAAAGGAAGATCTTCATGCAATCATCCCAAGAATTTACCAAATGAGATGATATACCTCTCTCCCATCTTCTTGCCTTTTCTCCAAGAGAAAATGGGAATAGGATAAGCTTGATACTATCATCGGGTACACCACCAATCCTAAATGTGCTACACAACCTCTCAAAGGAGTCCAAATGATCATAGGGATCCTCCACTTCCAAACCCAAAAACTTAGAGCCTTGAATCATCCTAATCAAACTCGGCTTGATTTTGAATGCATTGGCTTCTATTGGTGGAGGATGGATTCCATATCTCGACCCATGAGAATGAGGAGTATCAAAGCTTGCTATTGTTGGTGGTGGGTTTGATCTTGATGTTGGAGGTTGTGGATTTTGAGGAGCTTGAGGTTTGCTTTTTTGGATGTCTTTATCGAACACCTCAAGTGATCTTATCTCTCCATTTCTCTTCTTGTTGTTTGGGTACCTTTTAAAGCATAAGAGAACTAAAGAAAACAAGTTAGTAACTATAAACAAAGGAAAATTCATTATCTCTACTAGACGAATGAATCTAAACATTTGTACAAAAATAAAGGCCTTAGGCTAAAATCGAATCTAAATCCTAATGGTTAATTGCTATTGTCCCTGGCAACAGCGCCAATTTGATAATGCGGTTTTTGATTCCAATCCCGGGTTACCAAATAACCCTAAGTATCGTTGTAATACTTAAGAGTCGAATCCACGGAGACAAGAGAACCAACGCACTAGGATTGCAAAGATTCAAACTTAATCTAAGGCAAAAGAGTTTAGTTGTTTAAAGAAGCCAAATTTAAAAAAAAGCGGGAGGTAAGAAAATCGGTTTTGAAATCAAATGATAAAAACAATGAGCTTAGGGAATGGCATAGCACTAAGATGAAATGATGAATGTATGATGATGAATGGGCATATGAGGAGCAATGGCTTAGGCTATATGATCAACAAATAAGACTAATTCATTCTCATGACAAAAGTCTCTTCAACAATCATCTAATCAACAATAACTCTCATTAGCAATTAAAATGATCATTGAGCATTAATAACAAGTTCCAATCATCTAAAAGACTACTCTCCTAACTTCATGAAAACGTAAATCCAATGGTTTGAATCCATAGAATCATGATAAGAAAGGTAAGTGGTGAAGGATTAAAGAAGAAGCAAGGTTTTGATACTTGAAATTGTTATGATTAAGCACAAAGTTTTCTTAAACCTCCAAAGAGGCTAAGAGAGAAAACACAAAAATAAGAATGCCCCGAATATTAGGTTTTTTCGTCTATCTATAAGAGGAGAGAAAAATAACAAAAGAGGAAGGCTTCCAGCGGTCTTTCTAGACCACTACGGATGACCGCAATCTTCCTTCGGTCATGCTTGACCGCTGGGGTTGTCCATGCAAAGTGCCAGGTGAAATCTTCGAAGTTCCATCGGTGTGTCTTGGCCGCTAATTATGACCGATGGGCACTAATTCGATCATAACTCTTTAATGGTTCATCCAAATGGCTCTAGACCATCTCCATTGGAAAGCTAACTCAATTTCCTATAACTTTTGTCAAGGGCTCTGGAGCTAAATCGCAACGGAAGGCCTTCGTCTGAATCAATATTTGAGACACATTGGATTGATTCTAGATCACCATTTCTCTTATTTGCTTCCAAATGATCTCTCATCCAAGCTTCAAGTCTCCAAGTCTTCCATTCACCCAAAAAGGACTCAAAACTATGCAAAATACCATATATACAACCTAGGACTCTAAAATGCGAAATTGTTTCAATGCAAGATTAAAATGCACATATACACTCCTAAATGACGTGAAATGAAACAAAATGTGATGGAAATGAATGTTAAAATCATGTAAAAACCATGCATATCAGTACACAAACGAAGAAATCGAAACAAGACTAGCTGTTGAAGAAGTTAAAACTCGTCGCTATGTAGTTTTTTTCTAAAGGGATTAATAAGAGGCACGTCTTCATTTATTCAATCATGTAATCATTTTTAAGTTGTCTACTCAATCTATTGACAAAACAGTAAAATACATATCATTAAAATCGTGTGAAACAATTGAGGGGGTCGACGTGTAATTATGTCCATGAACATCTTAATCATATGAACAGTAAACATTGACAAAATGAAAAACCAAAAAAAAAAAGACTTCTACCAAATTAAAATTTAAAAAGATTTAAAAATACTGAATGGAACAGTTTAGGGTAAAGATTTACACATATGTCTAGGAATATGATCATTGTGGTTTTTGAACTTGATTGCCTCGGGCGATACATATATACATTCCTCATCAGTTACCAAATATTCTCCTCGGAAAGAAAATAAATCAGAGAAGCTATTTGAAAAAGAAAATCTGATAAAATTTGTGTCGTCAAAGCTTTAATCTAACCATTCAATAAATCGCCCCTAATTCTAGTAATTTACAAATTACAAAATAGAGCAAATCAAAGCACATCAACGATTGATTCGACCGCAACATCTCATCATCGCATGTGGCCTATTCCAAACCTTTGTCATTTGAGTCCTTGACAACGAAGTTGTTGTTGATTTACGAGTTGTTGGCTGTTGAGCATCTCCAAAGGTGAGTCTCTTAAAATGAGGTTCTTAACTTTATAATATTAATATTTATAATATTATTTAGTTATACAATTAATTTTAAAGTTAGAAAAAAAATTGAACCACTTGTAGAAAGACACATGTAGAGGTGAGGTTCTAAGATTTATCATTTGGGGTTCTTAAACTTCTTAAATAAGAACCCCTCTCTCCTTTTTAAGAACTCCTCTTATTTTTTTATTAATTAAAAAGTTTAGAACCTCTTCTTAAGAACCTCTATTGGAGATGGTCTTAGGGTCTCTCTCTTTTAAAAAATCTTTGTTCACATTGGGTTCATTTTGAACTTAGTATTTTTTTTTTCTTCTATTGTGGGTCTATTATAAACTGATGGGTTAATTTTGCTACTTTTTAAGCTAATAATTATTTTTATTTTTATCAAAAAAATAACTGAATACTAAATTTTTGCAAACTCACAAAGATGAGATTCGACTTTGAGGCAAACATAACTACATAGAAGGTTGAAAGTCAGTGTTCAGGTATTGCCGATGAAAGATTGGTTTTAGAGTAAAACTATATACAGTATATTTTAAGAATTTTAACATAATGAATCATACTTTTTAAGTTTAAAAGAGTTTATCAAATTTTCAATACGACGTTATTTTGTGATTTAAAATTTTATTTATCAAAATGACACATTTTCAACCAAAAAAAAACTTTAGATAGATTTACTAGATCATCATAATAACCGTATATATATAGTCCGTATAGTTTGCCAAATCTAAACATCCACCTAATAACACCAATTTTTATAAAATCCAAATGGTACCTAAAGGCCTAAACGACGCTTAGACTGCCACCTGCTTGAACAATGCCAAAAAACATAGTGGACTTCTTTACCTAAAAAGAAAAAAGACGAAACAAAATTTTAAGCAGAAACTCAAATGTCAAAAGTGAAAGCAATAAAGTTATTTCACACTCATATAGTCATATGTATAAATACGTAAGAAACCAAAGAACTCTTCAACTTATCTCCCCAACTTTTGAATATTCCATACACACATTATAACAAACTCTACTTCTCAGCATTATTCCACAGCTAGAAAAAGACAAAAGACATGGAGTTTATGCTTCATCGGAGGACGATGACCAAATTCATGTTGCTGCTAATAGCAACGATGACGTTGCTTGTAGCCGGTGTCAAAGGAGCCACGAAGTTCGAGGACCGACTGTTCAACCTTACGAAGTTGGAGATGTTCGTTGACGATCTTCCTCATATGCCCACTGTTCATGGCTTCAACGTCGTCAATGGCTTCCTCAAACCTAAGTCTCTTCAAATCGGCATGTTCTTCAAGAAATTGGTATTTTTTCTTTTTTTTTTTCATTTCAATTCGTTCATCCTTTGCTTTGTTTTCTTGAAGTTGAAGCTATTTTTGTCATGAGGCTATACTATAAATGGCCAAAATATTTAGATGAAGTACATATAACCATTAACCATAAAAGTGATTATACACCTGAGTTACATGCAAAAAAAGAAACAAGACTAATTCATTTTGAATCTAACCATACTAATGACAAAATTAACTCATTAAAATTATGAAATCATGTAAGATTAAGTGATTAGAATAGATGGTTTGTGTTCGCCTTGTGCCTGTGTTCATAAGCTTGTTCCTCATTTATTTGTCCACTTGAGAAAATATATGTTATTATTAGTAGTACCGTCGAATCAATGCTCTTTCTTTTCTTACGTACTCGTCAAATTTGACATTCTTTGCTCTCATATACCATACAGATTGAATTCCCAAATTATATATTATTTGTAGTGGCGGACCCGTAATGAATGAGTCATTTGACACCCATTTTATAAGAATATTTCACTCACTAGTTGGTTTACATGGTTTGCATGGCTCAATCCCCCGTCTAATCCCACGATCGACGCCACAAATTGCTTTATTTTCCTAATTATTTTTATTGTTTAAATTTGGCAATAATTACTTTATATATTTTCATTTGTTTACTTTCACTTGTTGCTTGTAAGTTAAAAATATATAGCTTTTAAATCAAAGAAAAATGTTAAAAGGATGTCTCATAAACAATTTAAAAACTATTAAAAAAAATTTGTTCAAGTATTTACATTATATAACATACTAAACTAATTTTAGAATATATCATTTCTTTTCATAAATTCAACTTGGTAAAAAATATTTCTGGACCACCACTATTTATAATATCTTTTACAAGATTTCCGACAAAATATACTATACAAAACATAAAATCTATCATTATTCGGTTATTTCGTCGATTATTATAACTTTGGCAATATACTACACTGTTTTCTTTTATTGGGTCCTAGCCTTGTTTAACTTTGGCAATAATTGCTTTCACTTATTTTCATTCGTTTACTCTCACTAGTTGTTTGTAAATTAAAAATATAAAACTTTAAATCAAAGAAAAATGTGAAAATAATGTCTCACAAACAATTTAAAATTTAAATAAAATTTTTATATTCAAGTATTTACATTATATAACGTACTAAACTAATTTTAGAAATATATCGTTTCTTTTTTTATAAATTCATCTTGGTAAAAACTATTCAGGGTCGCCACTATATTTATATCCTCTTAAAAAATTGTTTTGACAAATTATTTGGTACTAAACACCAAATGATTCAAATCTATGATTAATTAGTGGTTTTTCTTCTTTTCGCCGATTATATTAGATTTTTAGAAATTATGACCCACTAAAGCACTGACTAAAGCACTTTGGCTTAGCTAATTATGCTATCCATCTTTAAACTATTTAATTAGTCAGCTAAACTAATCGAATGATTTGCATTTTTTAAAACTATCAAAAACTATGTCACTGATATGAATTAAATTATTATAATTTTCAGAAATTCCACAGAGATTTGCCTGCCACACCAGTGTTTGCATACGGTGCATCGGAGCGTACAGCAACAGTTCCTGGGCCCACAATTGAAGCTGCTTATGGCGTCGACACATACGTGACGTGGCAAAATCACCTCCCTTCATCTCACATTCTCCCTTGGGATCCAACAATCACTCCGGCAATCCCAAAACACGGTGGCATTCCCACGGTGGTCCACTTACACGGCGGCATCCACGAACCAACTAGCGACGGTAACGCAGATGCATGGTTTACCGCTGGTTTCAAAGAGACCGGTCCAAAATGGACTAAAACGACGACGCATTACGTTAACAAACAACAACCTGGAAACATGATGTACCATGACCATGTTTTGGGTTTGACCAGAGTCAACCTTCTCGCCGGTATGTTAGGCGCTTACGTTCTCCGTCATAGCTCTGTCGAATCGCCTCTCCGGTTACCTACCGGCCGCGAATATGACCGTCCGTTGATTATATTTGACCGGAGTTTTCGTAGAGACGGTTCGATTTACTTGAACGCCACTGGAAACAACCCGCAGATTCATCCGCAATGGCAACCGGAGTATTTTGGCGATGCTATCATCGTGAACGGAAAAATTTGGCCGCGATTAACCGTTCAACGCCGAAAATATAGATTCCGAATCATAAACGCTGGTAACGCTAGGTTTTTCCGGTTCTTTTTCTCCAACGGTCTCGATTTCGTCGTCATCGGTTCTGATTCAGCTTATCTAGCTAAACCGGTACAAACCAAATCTATTATCCTTTCTCCGTCAGAAATCGCCGACGTCATCGTTGACTTTTCAAAGTCAACGACGAAAACGGCAATACTCGCAAATAACGCACCTTATCCTTACCCTTCGGGAGATCCTGTCACGGAAGAGAATAGCAAAGTCATGAAGTTTATAATCAGCGACGAATCAGTATCTGACACGTCGATCATTCCGAAGAAGTTGATTGAGTACCCGCCTGCTGACGTGTCAAGTTCGGTCCGAACGCGTTACATAGCTATGTTCGAGTATGTTTTAGGTAACAAGCCAACTCATCTATACATCAACGGTTTGCCTTATAATGCTCCCGTTATGGAAACTCCAAAAGTCGGCACGAGCGAGGTATTTAATAATATAATACAATTAAAACTATTTTCAACGGTGTGATATGAATGTTTAGTTCTTGAATTTTTTTGTAATGAAGGTGTGGGAAGTGATCAATTTGACGGGAGATGACCATCCGTTACACATTCACTTGGGGTTATTCAAAGTATTGGAGCAAACATCGTTGGTGAATAGTGCGGAGTTTACGGACTGCATGACGAAAGAACTCGATGCCGTCAAGTGCCAGATCAGCAAGTACGCACTTGGGAACAAGACGGCGGTGACGGCACACGAGCGGGGTTGGAAAAACGTGTTCAAAATGATGCCGGGACATGTTACGAAGATCCTCGTTAGGTTTTCTTACATACACTCCAATGAATCTTACTCTTTCGACGCTACTGAAGAGCCTGGCTACGTGTACCATTGCCATGTAAGTTAATACAAAACATTTACTAAAATAATTGTATTGTCTTAATTATGAGTATGTTGGGGAGCTAAAGTATATTACTAAAATGCAGATGTTGGACCACGAAGACAATATGATGATGAGGCCCTTTAAGATCGTCAAGTAATAAGAGTATCTCAGCAAGATGTTAAATGGTTACGTAGTTCTAAAGAAAACAGCTTAAAATTATATTTAAGTGTGATCTGTGTTGATAATAAGATTGCTGAAACTCGAAAAATAAAATCTCAAGAATAATGATTACTTGTCAATTACAATATATAATATATATGCAAATTTAAATTTGGATGCATACTAGCAGGAACTATTTTATGTCATAAAATACCTATTTGCAATATAAATTATCTTTGATGCTTGATTACATTTTTTTATAACGAGCTTTCTTTTATTTCTTTGCCTCCTTTAAAAGGATACAATTTAGAGTTTTACAAGGTAAATGAAGAGAAGGGGAGAGATATTAGATTACACTGCCAACAACTTTAGCAAATAGAAACAACCGTGAAGCAGCTAACCAAGTAGATATAGCCGAGAAACGGCTAGAACTGAATGTACATGAATCAAGATGATAGAGTGAGTCTGAGGTGGTTGAAGATGAGGTTAGAGTATTTGAGTTAGACAGATCAAGACTTGCTAGCTTTGTGCGTGGAATAAGTTTGATTTCCTTGAGAAGAATAGAGTAAGGCTTGGATGTAGATTTGTGGAACCTAGCATTCATTTCCTTCCAAAGAGTATAAATAATGGCTTGTGACAAGAGTTTACAAATTGATGGCAAGATTCGGATTAGAAGAAGTAGTGTCAATCCAAGTCACAACCTGAGAGAGATATTGTTTGATTACATCTTTTGACATATGATACTTCAATCCACTAATTAAAAGTGATTCTAGCATGTTCTGAACTACGCAAAATAAACATGGCGTATTCAATAATCCTCTTTTCAATTTTAAAGTCTTTTTTTTTTTAAAGAGACTCAAATTCAATATAACCATATGCTTGCTCACACTAGTGGCCTTGCTTGTCGACAATTCTTCTAAAGAAAATATCACCAACTTCAATAGTGGCTTCAAGGAATTTCTTATCAGTTAACTTGTTAACGTCTTTGTTCACATTTGAAACATATATAGAGTGTCATTTTCAGACAAAAATCTTCATATTCTGATTCTGAATTGCTTGCCGTCTATTGAATAAAATAAGATTGCAAAAAACTCCTACCATTTGTGTCACTTGACAAGGATTTTGTTGATTTATGAGCTTTTTGGGCTGTTGGGCTCTCTCTCGTTCAGAAAATTTGCTTCAAAATGGATTCATTTTGGGCTTAATATATTTTCTATTGCTGATGAGTTATGTTTGTTATTTTTAAAACTAATCATAAAAAAACTTTATTATTGCTGCCAAAAAAAAAATCTTTGTAAAAAATAAACGAAAATTAGAGGGTTGGGTTTACTAAACTTTGGCGAACTGACAAAGAAGAGACTCAACCTTTGAGTCAAACATAATTATATCGACGGTTAAAAAGTGTTCAGGCATTGCCGAACAAAAATTCATCGACAAAAGAATGTTTGTGGAATAACTTTTAGTCATTAGGCATATGAGAGAATGCATGTTACGGAGGCGGACAGAAAACGATAACACTTTTAAAAACAAATTTTCTAAAACAATACAATACTTAATAAATCAGAGAATACCACATGATTGACCAAAAAGCAGAAAATAAAATAAATAAAGTAGAGGCTAGGTTTTGACCAGGCCAAAAGTTACCATGCTTTAGTTTAGTTGTTGTGTTAGTAAGCTTAGAAAGAGAGATGAATCGGCAGATTGAAATCCATATTATCCGATTTAGATTTTAAAGAGAAATGAAATCAGCTTTGCTAAGAAAAGTTGGAGAATAACCTATTTAGATTTAAATCCATATTTGCTATATATATATATATATCAAATGGTTTGTCCGCCAATGGTCCAGTCCAAACTATTATGGACAGTTCATGAACAAGTCCAAAATAAAATGGTTTTAATGGACAAAACACATATTTCGCCCATGGATAAATTGGGCAAAACCACACGAACAATGGTCCGTCCATGGACAAATTCAGTAAGATGTTTGATATTGTTATTTCAATTTATTAAATACAAATTTAAATTATGGATTTCTAATTTGATATAAAATTATGGATTTATATTTTGGTGGAAAAATACGAAATCAAATTTTGGAAAAATTACGGATCCGTTTTTTGTGGAAAAATAAAGGAGCCATTTTTTGGCCTGAAAATTACGGATCCATTTTTGGCAAAAAATGGATAATATATATATATATATAGCAAATATGGATTTATCAAAATGAGTATTATTTATTTTGATTTGTATCAAAATGAGTATCAAAATGAGTATTATTTTATCAACTACATACAATTTATTTTGATTCTTAATACAATATTTTTCTAAATATAAAATTTTGTTAAAAGTCTTAATATTAAATTTTACGTAAATATGGAAACAAAAATTTATTGACCAAAACTCTAAAACTCAAGAGTGAAAGCAACGAGGTTCTCTCAACTTCTATATTGACCACACACTCACATGTATAAATACGCAAAAACCCAAAGAACTTCTTCAACTTCTCTCCCCAACTTTTGAATTATCCACACATAACACATTACACAATTGACTATTCTTCACATCATATTTTCACCGCTCGAACAAAGACATGGAGTTTATGCTTTGTCGGAAGACGATGACCAGATTCTTGTTGCTCCTAACCGCAACGTTGCTTGTAGCCGGTGTCAAAGGAGCCACGAAGTCCGAAGACCGACTGTTCAACCTTGAGAAGCTAGAGATGTTCGTTGACGACCTTCCTCATCTGCCCAGACTTCGTGGCTACCATTTCGTCAATGGCTCCCTCAAACCCAGATCTATTCAAATCGGCATGTTCTTCAAGAAATGGGTATTTTCTTTTTTTCTCATTTTATTTCTTTCTTTCTTTGCTCTGTTTTCTTAAAATTGAAGCTATTTTGGTATGTTATTAACTTTAAAATTTTCAGTCTATAGTCTTTCGTGAATATACAGGTCATCTTCCTTTTCTGTCCAGAGGTCATAAATTGCCAAAATATTTAGATAGAAATACATATAACCACCATTTAGTGATATACAACTGTATTACATGCAAGAAAAAGACTAATTACTGTTAAATAATAGAACTAACCTCGTTAATGACACAAATTAACTTATTTAAGTTTTGAAATCATATTAGAATAGTGAGCCTAATCGCCTTTAGTTGGTAAAGTGATTAGAATAGATTCGTCTTGTGTTCACACTTCACACTTGTTCTTCACTTATTTGTCCTCTTGAAAAAATATCTAAAATGTTTTAGTACTGACGAATTTAATATTTAATATTCTTTGCTCTCCTATACAACTAACGAATTCCCAAATTATGTATGATTTATATAACTGTGGACCCGTTGGTCATCTGACACCGTTAAATATATTTCATTCAATAAGTGATATTTTGACCTTCCCTATTTTTTAACTTTAGCAATAATTGCTTTCATTTATTAAAAAAATATATTCTACAAACTATACATCAAATCTTTGCTTATTCGCTTAAATTTTAGTAGATTATTAGGTAAGAGCAGTACCCACTAAGGCACTAACTATAAATTTGTGATTGCTTTTCTACCACTTTGGCTTAGCTAATTATGCTCTCCTTCTTTAAACTATTTAATTAATTTGCTAACTAATCAAATGATTTGTATTTTGAAAAACTGTGTCACTGATATGAAATTATTATACATTGCAGAAGTTCCACAGAGATTTGCCTGCCACACCAGTGTTTGCATATGGGCTTTCCTGGCATACAGCAACAGTTCCTGGACCTACAATAGAAGCTGCTTATGGCCTTGACACTTATGTAACGTGGCAAAATCACCTCCCTTCATCTCATATTCTCCCTTGGGACCCAACAATCTCCCCGGCTATTCCCTAACACGGTGGCATTCCCACGGTGGCCCACTTGCACGGCGGCATCCACGAACCATCTAGCGATGGTAATGCAGATTCATGGTTCACTGCTGGTTTCAATGAAACCGGAAAAAAATGGACCAAAACGATGACGCATTATGTCAACAAGCAACATCCTGGAAACATGTGGTACCATGACCATGCTGCGGGTTTGACCAGAGTCAACCTTCTTGCCGGTTTATTAGGCGCTTACATTCTCCGTCACAGCTCTATTGAATCGCCTCTCCGGTTACCCACCGGCCGTGAATTTGACCGTCCTTTGATCGTATTTGACCGTGGTTTTCGTAGAGACGGTTCGATATACATGAACGCCACTGGAAACAACCCACAGATTCATCCGCAATGGCAGCCGGAGTATTTCGGCGATGCTATCATCGTGAACGGAAAAGCTTGGCCAAGACTAACCGTTCAACGTCGAAAATATAGATTTCGAATCATAAACGCTGCTAATGCCAGGTTTTTCCGGTTCTTCTTCTCCAATGGTCTCCGTTTTGTCGTCATCGGTTCTGATTCAGCTTATCTACCAAAACCGGTACGTACCAAATCGATTATACTCGCTCCGTCGGAAATTGTTGACGTCGTCGTTGACTTTTCAAAGTCAAAAACAAAAACGACAATTCTCGCCAACAACGCAGCTTATCCTTACCCTTCGGGAGATCCTGTCACGGAAGAGAACAGCAAAGTCATGAAGTTTATAATTAAGGACGAATCAGTATCTGACACGTCGACCATTCCGAAGAAATTGATCCAATACCCGCTTGCTGACGTGTCAACTTCGGTCCGAACGCGTTTCATCACTATGTTTGAGTACGTGTCTAAGGATGACGAGCCAACTCATTTATACATCAATGGTTTGCCTTACAACGCTCCCGTTAGGGAATTTCCAAAAATCGGCACAAGCGAGGTATTAAATTTTAAATTATTTTCAAACGGTTAAAATTAAAATGAATGTTTAATTCTTGAAAATCTCATAATGTTAAGGTGTGGGAAGTGATTAATTTGACGGAGGATAACCATCCGTTACATATTCACTTAGGATTATTCAAAGTATTGGAGCAAAGAGCGTTGGTGGAAACTGAGGAGTTCACGGAATGCATGACGAAAGAACTCGATGCCGTCAAGTGCCAAATCAACAAGTACGCACGTGGGAACAAGACAGCAGTGACAGCACACGAGCAGGGTTGGAAAAACGTGTTCAAGATGATGCCGGGACATGTTACGAAGATTCTCGTCAGGTTTTCTTACATTCATTCCAACGAATCGTACTCCTTCGACGCTACTCAAGAGCCAGGCTACGTGTATCATTGCCACGTAAGTTTGTTGAAAACAATCAAATTAAATTATTGTCTTAGTTGTTCATAGTTTTGGGAACTAAATACATTATCAAAATGCAGATATTGGACCACGAAGACAATATGATGATGAGGCCATTTGAGATGGTCAAATGATTAAGAGTATCCCAGCACGATGTTGATTCATTTATCAAATAAAAAATTGTTCAATGGACCATTAATAAAAGGAAACAAAATTCTAAGAAGAACCAACTCGAGAATAAGAGTGAAAGCAACAAAGTTATCTCATACCACTAATGTATATATACTTAATTAAATCCACAAAAACCCAAAGAATTCTTCAATTTCTGTCTACTTTGAAGTATTCCACACACATTACACAGCTGACTTTTCTTCACAATATACATTAAAACCTTTATAAATTAATAATGTTAGGACCCGAAAATTTTATTAATTTAGACAGATTATTAATTTCTCGATAAAATAATAATTATTAATTTATAGAGAGATTTTTATAATTTTAAAATATAATTCATATTTAAAGTAAGAAATTAAAAATAATAATTAAATATTTTTAGCAGCAGTTAGGAAACAATTATCATATATGCAATTTTTAAATGTAATATGAACAGATAATATCATATGTTTTTGATGTAATATGACAAAATTATAAATCCATTACACAAAAATATAAATTTATGAATAAACAAATAACACTATATTCATATATCAGTAAATTTTCTTAGTTATATTTTATTAGTTTTATATAATTATTAATTTATGATATTGATAAGACCATATAATTACATGAAATTTTCAAAAAAATTATTATCTTATTATTTTATCGAATTATGTTAAATATTATATTGATCCAATTCAAAACAAAAAAAAATATTAATTTAGAAAAGTTATTAATTTATAGAGGTTCTACTGAGGATATTAATTGAAGTATTCCACACGCATTACACACAGCTGACATTTCTTTACAATATAGTACCACAGCTCGAGGAAGAGAAAGACATGGAGTTTATGCTTTGTAGGAGGACGATGACGTTGCTGCTAATCGCAACGATGACGTTGCTTGTAGCCGGTGTCACAGGAGGCACGAAGCACGAGGATCGACTGTTCAACCTTGAGAAGTTGGAGATGTTCGTTGACGACCTTCCTCATATGCCCACTATTCATGGCTTTCACGTCATCAATGGCATCCTCAAACCCAAATCTCTTAAAATCGGAATGTTCTTCAAGAAATGGGTATTTTCTTTTCTCATTTCAGTTCTTTCCTTCTTTGCTATGTTTTCTTGAAGTTGAAGCTATTTTTTTTGGTATGTTGCTCTGTTTGTTTCACAATTGCTAGCGACAACGATTAATAATATTTTATCAAAAAAAAAAAGACAAGATTAGTAATAGCGACTACTGATATGGCGTGTGGTTCGTTTCGAAGATACAAATATAAATATTACTTTAACACTAATGATATATATAAATTAAATAGATACTTTAATTAAGTATTAATATTTAGATTTATTTTTCTTTAATTGATTGAAACAAAGCAATTATATATTTGAAGTGTTTTTTATTTAAGGTTATTTTCTCAGATGTACTTATTTACTAATGTTATATAGATACCTAATTTTATATTTGTTATTAGTGTTAAAATGAGATTTCTATTTATTTAATATGATCAATAAAATGAAAATTAAATTTAAATTTTTTTATAACACACATTTGAATAACTACTTATGTTATTATTTCGCAATTAATATTATTTATGGTGAAAATCGTATATGTTAATAAAACTATATAAAATTGCTGAGCCGAACGGTATTTTACCAAACCAAAATTTATCAATCAGACCAAGATATAATTTAAAAATAATCTAAATGGTATATCAATTTTAATACCATATTAATTTAACCAAACCTAACCGATTAACCGAAATCTATTAAAAATAAAATATTTATTCAAAAATATAAAACTAGATTTAAATTTATCAATTTAAATTAATTAGTTACGGCCGTCAAAAAAAAATTAGTTATGTTAAATTTTTGTTATAGGGTTTTGTCTAGAATTGTACTGAATCCAAACCTGAATGCCAACCAAATTAAAATATATCCAAACTGAAACCTATTCTCTAAAATTCAAAAAATCCAAACTCCGAGTAACACAAACGGAAATTAATCGAATAACTGAATGTCCACCATATATCATTATATCTTATATCTTATCGAAAACAATTACATAGCTTTTGGTTTATATTATTTTTCAAAGAAAATGACAATTTTACTATATAAATTAGTAACAAGGCCGTGACTGTATAATTGTGATTGTTTTTCTACCATTTTGGCTAATTATGCTCTGCTTTTAAAACTATTTAATTTCGTCTGCTAAATTAAACGAACTAAATTATTGTAAACTACAGAAATTCCACAGAGATTTGCCTGCCACACCAGTTTTTGCTTACGGTACATCGAAGCGTACGGCAACAGTTCCTGGACCTACAATCGAAGCTGCTTATGGCGTCGACACCTACGTGACGTGGCAAAATCACCTCCCTTCATCTCACATTCTTCCTTGGGACCCAACAATCTCCCCGGCAATCCCCAAACACGGTGGCATTCCCACGGTGGTCCACTTGCACGGCGGCATCAACGAACCAACTAGTGATGGTAATGCTGATTCTTGGTTTACCGCTGGTTTCAATGAGACCGGACCGAAATGGACCAAAACCACGACGCATTACGTTAACAAACAACAACCTGGAAACATGTGGTACCATGACCATGCCTTGGGTTTGACCAGAGTCAACCTTCTTGCCGGTTTGTTAGGCGCTTACATTCTCCGTCACAGATCTATCGAATCGCCTCTCCGGTTACCCTCCGGCCGCGAATTTGACCGTACTTTGATTGTATTTGACCGGGGTTTTCGTAGAGACGGTTCGATATACATGAACGCTACTGGAAACAACCCGCAGATTCATCCGCAATGGCAGCCGGAGTATTTCGGCGACGCTATCATCGTGAACGGAAAAGCATGGCCGCGATTAACCGTTCAACGTCGAAAATATAGATTTCGAATCATAAACGCTAGTAACGCTAGGTTTTTTCGGTTCTTCTTCTCCAACGGTCTCCATTTCATCGTTGTCGGTACTGATTCAGCCTATCTAGCAAAACCAGTACGAACCAAAGCAATTACACTAGCTCCGTCGGAAATTGTCGACATTGTCGTTGACTTTTCAAAGTCAACGACGAAAACGGCAATACTCGCAAACAATGCTCCTTATCCTTACCCTTCGGGAGATCCTGTCACGGAAGAGAACAGCAAAGTCATGAAGTTTATAATCAATGACGAATCAGTATATGACACGTCGACCATTCCGAATAAATTGATCCAACACCCGCCTGCTGACGTGTCAACTTCGGTCCGCACGCGTTACATAGCTATGTTCGAGTACGAGTTTAATGATGAGCCAACTCATTTATACATCAATGGTTTGCCTTACAACGCTCCCGTTAGGGAGTTTCCAAAAATCGGCACGAGCGAGGTATTAATTATTTTACAATTTCACTATTTTATAACGGTCTAATTTGAATGATTAATTTTCTTAAAAAAATATCTTGTAATGAAGGTGTGGGAAGTGATCAATTTGACGGAGGATAACCATCCGTTACATATTCACTTAGGATTGTTCAAAGTATTGGAGCAAACAGCGTTGGTGGAAATTGATGAGTTCAAGAAATGCATGACGAAAAAACTCGATGCGGTCAAGTGCCAGATCAGCAAGTACGCACGTGCGAACAAGACAGCGGTGACGGCACACGAGCAGGGTTGGAAAAACGTGTTCAAGATGATGCCGGGACATGTTACGAAGATCCTTGTTAGGTTTTCTTACATTCATTCCAACGAATCTTACTTCTTCGACGCCACTCAAAAGCCAGGCTACGTGTACCATTGCCACGTAAGTTTGTTAAACACAATCAAATAAATTATTTTCTTAATTATGAGTCTTTTGGGGAACTAAATGTACGTATTACTAAAATGCAGATATTGGACCACGAAGATAATATGATGATGAGGCCCTTTGAGATGGTTAAGTGATAAGAGGATTTCATTTCGTTTTGTTTGTTTATATCTGGTTTATCAGAGTCTTTTGTGTACCGTACCAACTATATAAAGCACAATTGTTCAGTTTGGATTGATATTACAATACAATATATTGAGTATCTCAGCAAGATGTTAAATGTTTACGTAGTTCTAAAGAAAACAGCTTAAAATTATAAATGCGATTGGCGTCGAATAGAGATGAGTTGATAGTTAGACTGCATACATTCGAACATAAATTATCAAGAATAATTATTTCTTGTGAACAATAAATTATATGCAAATATGCAAATTGCAGTACTAGTGGGTACCATTATATGAAAATTAAATTATTTCGAGTAGGTTTTTTTTTCTTTTTTTTTTTTTGGTGTCAATATTGCGAGTAGTTTAGTTTTATCATTTATGTCTAATTCTAACATGACAGTGATTCACTCGGCCCCCGACATTAGAAGTGTTCAAGTGGAAGAAATTAATGGATCTTCGGGCTACATTGGTAAGGCAATTTTAATGCGACATCTTTCACATTTATGATTCACAGACTATGAAAACACCACCATTATAATGCCCATTGTATTTGAACAAATGTGCGACCTGTTTTTTTGAGTTTTAACTTCTAAACGTGGGACCAATTAACAAGGTTGATGATGTGTTCTTCTTCTCCTTTCAATTCCTCTGTCCATTAATATTAATTGCCCATGCACGATTCTCTCAACTCTCCGGACCAAGTCAAACCTCTATCTTTGATCCATTCCCCCTAATTCATTGTTTCTTGCAAACAACATCACAATCAATCAACAACTAACAATAAAACCCAACCAATCTCCTTTGAAAAAGTCATGAACAAGATCAGTCTCCGTGCTCTCTCTCCGTCTTCCGGTAACTATTTTCTTTTCAAATAGTAACAGTCTTGTGCTGTACTGTGCTGTACTATTCACATGACCAAATTATTCGTAACTAAAGAGGTAGATGTAGAACTCAAGAATCACATATGTACATGAGCACGAAGTATAGTTTTGTTTTCGTGAAATAGGATCCCTTAGTGTTGCAACACCGTGGCAAGAAACATAGAGTGAGAGGGAAAAACGACGTTAGGCCAAAAGTTAATAAACAAAGTAACTTCTCAAAAGACGAAGATGATCTCATCCTCAAGCTTCATGCACTTCTTCTTCTTTTTTTTTTTTGTCAAATAGCTTAATGCACTTCTTGGCAATATGTTCTTATTCTTCTTATTCTTCAGTTGAATATTGAATGTAATATATAGCCCTTTATCAAAAAAATATTGAATGTATTATTGTGAAATGTGAATGGTACGTGATAATAAAATTTTGATAGTACGTTTTTTCATATGGTCATTGATAGCGGGAAGATTTCCTGGACGAACCGACAACTAAAGTTAGTATCCATTGGGGAAACTTACTTAAGGAAAGAAGCTCCTGGAAATGGGAATCAACCCAACCAATCATCGTCTCCACTATCACCCAAACTACATTTCCAGAAGTTTGCATAAGGAACATAAAACCAATATTATTATTGATCAATCTTCTTTGGTATCCGAAGTATGCGATATGAAAATTTTACTCATTTCAAGCACCAATTGCTCGGAAGATAGTACTTTTGTACTGGGCGAAGTCATTTGCCTGACCTCAACATCGGTCTTATCCCGACCGTGACTTCTTTGCTAGCTCGTTGTGTTCAGGCTGGTAGTAGCAAACCCGTTGATAACTTGACATGGGCAAAAAACTTGGATCCGAAGAACCGAACCGAATCCGATTTGAAAAAGGAAAGCCAAATCCGAACTCAAATCGACAAAATATCCGAATAACCGAACTGAAACTGAATGAGTATCCGAAGTATTCGTAATTTAGTTACAAACCAAAAAATAATTAATTATATTTTGATTTGATATAATCTAATTATCTAAAATTATAAATATAAACAAAAAAAATATCAATGATTTTATGACCAAAATATCACAAAATTTGAAATTATATTTGTGAAAATTTAACCAAAATTTATCTCAATTTAACCAATTTTTTAGTTTTACCCTAATATTTCGGATACCCGAACTCGGATAGAACCAAATCAAATTCGAACTAAAAATTATAAATATCTGATGCATGGGAGAATGCATGTTACGGGAGGCGGACTACAGTATTCTTAGCCAAAACGATAACATTTTTAAAACAATCTTTCCAAAACAATATAATTCTTAATAAATCAGAGAATACCACATGATTGACCAAAAAACAGAAAAAAAAAATAAATAAAGTGAAGGCTAGGTTTTAACCAGGTCAAAAAGTTACCATGTTTTAATTTGGAAAAGATATTTCTCATCCTATTTTCTCTCCACCAAATTAAATAGGAAAATATATTTCTCATCCTATTTTCTCTCCACGTCATTTTATTCTCCTTCCATATCATTTCAATTTTTTAATTCACACTCAACTGTACAATAGAAAATCAAATCATTTTCTTTTTCTTCCAACTCATTTTTTTTCGTCCACATCACTCCATCATATATAATTCATTTTATATTTATTTGTTTTATTTTTATTATTTTATATATGTTATACATTTTATAAATACTATTACTATTAATTTATTTATAATCACACAAAATAATTTTTATAATATAAAAAAATAATAACTAATATATAATTTGTTTTTTAATTAAATTTGATTAATATATAAAAATATATTATTTTAATAATTCAAATAAAATACTCATTTTTGTAAATAAATAAATAACACTCGTTATTATTAATAAAGACAAACCAAACATACATAATTCATTAAAATCTTATAACAAAACAAATACCAAAACTTAATAAACTTAGAAATAAAATTTCTAAGGATGTTGAAAATTGAAAAAAAAAACATCAAAGAGAATGATAATGTAGGAGAAGAAATAAAAAGAGTGTTAAAACTTGAGACTTTTTTGGGTGTCCAAATGTTATAAACATAAGCTCTATTTATAGATGTTAAAAATAAAATAAAAAATAATTGTGTAAATTTTTTTTTGTATTGTGATCAATTATTGGATAAAAATAGCATTTAAGAAAAATGAGAAAAAGAAAAGAAAGAAAAGAAGTATAAAAAAAACAGCTAAGGAATTATAACTTGCCACATCATCATTGTGTCAGAATTCATGTTAGACAAATATTGCATTCCTCTTCTTCTGATGACATGTCATTTTACCTTTGATAATTCTCTACATATTGGATCTAATAACACCCCATTTCCCTACCTATTGCGTTTGGTCTTAGTCAGGGGCGGCTTAGAGGGGAGGGCAGGTTGGGCGATCGCCCCGGGGCCCAATCCTGAGTGTTAATAATTAAGGGGTCCGATTTTTTTTTTTATATATAAAAATTAAAATATTTTAAAAATTAGATTGGAGAAAGCCCAAAATCTTTGTTATGTGTATATATTTTTAGTTTTAACTATAAAATTTATAAAAATATTACTCATTTAAAAATATTTAGTGTTCAAAATTTTTTTTAATAAAAATCCCAAAAAAAAAAAAATTTAAGGGTCCAAAAAATCTTTTTTGCCCTAGGACCCATCAAAGTCTTAGTAAGCTTTGAAAAAGAGATGAATTGACTTGGTCTGACGCTTTAGAAGAGAAATCCATATCACTAGATTTAGATTTGAAAAGAGAGAACTATTAGACATTTATGAGCCGAGTTTAGCTTTAAATTTTTGATATATAGATATCCCTATTTGCTATATATATAAATATTAAAAAAATAAGCATTATTTTATCAACTACAGAGTACATACAATGTATATTGATTTTTTATATTTGATTAAGTATAACTATTGAATATTTTTCTAAATACAAAATTTTGTTAAAAGTCTTGATATTGCCTAATTTTCTTCTAACTACACTAGTAAAAACAACACAAATCTTAAATATCCCACTAATACCAAAACCCCATTGGATTTTTACGTACATAATGAAACAAAATTCTATTGACCAAAACTCCAAAGAGCGACTCAAGAGTCAAGAATGAATACAACAAAGTTATTGCACACCAGTGGTCCGGTGACACCACCACACACTCATATCATATGTATAAATACGCAAAAACCCCAAAGGACGTCTTCAACTTCTCTCGACAACTTTTGAATAATTCACACACACATTACACATTTTGACTGTTTTTCACATCAATACCGCTCGAAGAAAGACAAAGACAAAGACATGGAGTTCATGCTTTGTCGGAAGACGATAACCAGATTCATGTTGCTCCTAACCGCAACGTTGACGTTGCTTGTAGCCGGTGTCAAAGAAGCCACGGAGTTCGAGGACCAACAGTTCAACCTTGAGAAGCTAGAGATGTTCGTTGACGACCTTCCTCATCTGCCCAGACTTCGTGGCTACCATTTCGTCAATGGCTCCCTCAAACCCAGATCTATTCAAATCGGCATGTTCTTCAAGAAATGGGTAGTTTTTTTCTCTCATTTCATTTCTTTCCTTCTTTGTTCTTATTTCTTGAAACTGCTATTTTTGGTATGTTATTAGGCTAGCAACTATTGCTTTCATTTATTAAACAATTGTTTCGACAAACTACACTAGTAAACATCAAATTTATGCTTATTGGCTTATTTCTTTAAGCAGATTATTAGATAAGAGCAGTACCTGCTAACTAATCAAATGATTTGCATTTTGAAAAACTGTGTCACTGATATGAAATAAATTCTTATATATTGCAGAAGTTTCACAGAGATCTGCCTGCCACACGAGTGTTTGCATATGGTCTATCGTGGCATACAGCAACAGTCCCTGGACCTACAATAGAAGCTGCTTATGGCCTTGACACTTACGTGACGTGGCAAAATCACCTCCCTTCATCTCATATTCTCCCTTGGGACCCAACAATCTCCCCGGCTATTCCCAAACACGGTGGCATTCCCACGGTGGTCCACTTGCACGGCGGAATCCACGAACCATCTAGCGACGGTAATGCAGATTCTTGGTTCACCGCTGGTTTCAATGAAACCGGAAAAAAATGGACCAAAATGACGACGCATTACGTAAACAAGCAACAGCCTGGAAATATGTGGTACCATGACCACGCCGCGGGTTTGACCAGAGTCAACCTTCTTGCCGGTTTGTTAGGTGCTTACATTCTCCGTCACAGCTCTATCGAATCACCTCTCCGGCTACCCACCGGCCGTGAATTTGACCGTCCTTTGATCGTATTTGACCGTGGTTTTCGTAGAGACGGTTCGATATACATGAACGCCACTGGAAACAACCCACAGATTCATCCGCAATGGCAGCCGGAGTATTTCGGCGATGCTATCATCGTGAACGGAAAAGCTTGGCCGAGACTAACCGTTCAACGTCGAAAATATAGATTTCGAATCATAAACGCTGCTAATGCCAGGTTTTTCCGGTTCTTCTTCTCCAATGGTCTCCGTTTTGTCGTCATCGGTTCTGATTCAGCTTATCTACCAAAACCGGTACGTACCAAATCGATTATACTCGCTCCGTCGGAAATTGTTGACGTCGTCGTTGACTTTTCAAAGTCAAAAACAAAAACGACAATTCTCGCCAACAACGCAGCTTATCCTTACCCTTCGGGAGATCCTGTCACGGAAGAGAACAGCAAAGTCATGAAGTTTATAATTAAGGACGAATCAGTATCTGACACGTCGACCATTCCGAAGAAATTGATCCAATACCCGCTTGCTGACGTGTCAACTTCGGTCCGAACGCGTTACATCGCTATGTTTGAGTACTTGTATAAGGAGCAGACGCCAACTCATCTTTACATCAATGGTTTGTCTTACAATGCTCCCGTTAGGGAATTTCCAAAAATCGGCACGAGCGAGGTAATAAATATTACACAATTTCACTATTTTCAAACGGTTTAAGTTGAAATGTTTAATTCTTGAAAATGTCATAATGTTAGGTGTGGGAAGTGATTAATTTGACGGAGGATAACCATCCGTTACATATTCACTTGGGATTGTTCAAAGTATTGGAGCAAACAGCGTTGATCGATACTGAAACTAAGGAGTTCAAGAAATGCATGAGGAAAAAACTCGATGCCGTCAAGTGCCAGATCAGCAAGTACGCACGTGGGAACAAGACGGCGGTGACGGCACACGAGCGGGGTTGGAAAAACGTGTTCAAGATGATGCCGGGACATGTTATGAAGATTCTCGTCAGGTTTTCTTACATTCATTCCAACGAATCGTACTCCTTCGACGCTACTCAAGAGCCAGGCTACGTGTATCATTGCCACGTAAGTTTGTTGAAAACAATCAAATTAAATTATTGTCTTAGTTATTTATTTTGTGGGAACTAAATATATTATCAAAATGCAGATATTGGACCACGAAGACAATATGATGATGAGGCCCTTTCAGATGGTCAAGTGATAATAGGATTCCATCACCGGAATCGGAGGTGGAGGACTACTCATGCGTCGACGGCTGGTTTTTGTTTTGTTTGTTTAGATCCGGTTTATTATGGTCTTTTGTGTACTGTACCAACTATGTAAACCACAGTTGTCCAGTTTGGACTGATATTATAATATAGGTTTCCTCTGTTTTTTTTAAAACGTCATTTTACATTTTCAATGTGACTTTTTAAATTTAAATCCTAATCTATGCTCTATCTAAAACTAATTTTTTTTTTAATTTAAATCAAAATCATCTAATAACTAGCATATTAAATAAAGGCACATTTGTATAATACTATAATCCAAAATTTTCATATTTTGTGTTAAATGTGTCAGAATGACAATCTTTCATAAACGGAAGGAGTGTATATATAAAGAGGATCTCAATCTAGGTAGGATGGAAATTCTCTCCGATATCTGTTTTCCGTTTCAAAAACGTTTTGGAAACGGAAACTCGATGGAAACGCGTTTCCTAAAAAACCATCATTTGGAAACGCGATGGAAACATCTATTTACGTTTTGGAAACGCGATGAAAACTTTTTTTTTTTTGAAAACTTATTAAATAAATAATTTGGAAACTTAAGATATACAAGCTAAAATATATGTATTTTTATCTTTACAAAATCCTAACAAATTTATAAAATAAAAATATCTCATATTTTATTTTTTTTCAAAATTTAATCATAACCTATAACAGTTAGACCATCTCCAATGGTTGGTTCTATTTTTTTCCTCTATAAATAGAGATCTTAAAAATAGAGGAAGAGTTTGCTTCAATGGTTGCCTCTATTTTTATTTTTTAAATAATATTTTAAAAATATAATATTTTTATTCTATTAACTAATTTATACCAAACTTCTTTACTTTCTAATTTCACAAATTTGACCCATTCATTTTGTTTTATAACAATAGTTCAATAAAAATCTGATTTTACTAAAATTAAACATTGTATTATATAAAAAATATTGTATATAAAAAAGTTTTTTTACTAAAATGTTCAATAAAAATTTAGTTCAATAAAAATCTATTTTATAACAATAGTTTAATAAATATCTATATAAAATTAAACATTGTATTATATAAAAAATATAACTATTACATTTTTAAGCATATTCATTGGATTTATCATCTCTCATGTAATTCCATAAAATTTGACACACTCACGTTTTGTTTAATTTATCATCTTTCATATAATTTGAATTTCTAATTTAATATAAATTTTTGTTGCATGTTATAATAATGAGATAACAATTTTTTTAATATAGTTGTATATAAGTACACAAATGAACATATAATATTGTTTAGGTATAAAATAAATACATATATAAAATTAAAGAATCATATTGTAAATAAAAAAGTATTTCTCTAAAAATAGAGAAATGAATAGTGTTTTTTTTTAAATTTAGAGAAATACTGTTCATTTCTCTATTTTTAGAAGAGGATATAGAATACCATTGAAGAAGATTTTACTTTAAAAATAGAGAAATCTCTAAAAATAGAGCACCATTGGAGATGCTCTAAGAGGTATTAACATAAGCTATTTAATACTTATTTATTAGATTTTTGTTGTTTCAAATATTTTTTTTAATATGGTTTTAATGTTTCACTATATTTTTTTAAAATATATATACACTATATTTTTAAATTATATATACTATATTTTTTAAATTATATATATGTATGTATATATATATATATATATTTATGTTTCTAACACGTATCCGTTTCCTAATTTTTTTTTAAATTGTTTCTGCGTTTCTACACATTTCGCTTCCGCGTACCCGTTTCCGTTTCCATGCTATTTAGATCTCAACAAGATGTTAAATGGTTACATAGTTCTAAAGAAAACAACTTAAAATTATAAATGAGATCAATGTAGAATAGAATTGAGTTGAATATAAGACTGCATAAATTCGAGATATAAAATCTCAAGAATAATTATTTCTTGTCAAAAATATAATATGCAAATTACATTACTAGTGGGCACCATTGTATGAATTTTTTTGTTATATCTCAAAAGATATTTATATCGCGAGTAGTTGAGTTTTATGTCTAGTTCTATCACACTGTTTCACTCGGCCCCCGACATTGGAACTAGCTTGTCAAGTGGGAGAAATAATGGACCTTCGGGCAATCAATTAAAGGGCCCAATGATACGTTTTATTATGTTTCTTACGTAAGGTTTAAGTTTGGGTAGGTGGTAAGTAAGAGAGGGAAGAGGTGAGTGGAAAAATCCTAGTACTCTCTCTAACCACCAGTCAATTCAATTTAAATTGAATGCTCATGTTTCTTCTCCCTTATCTATTCTTGAGCCCACACTCTTCAATCTTCCCCCTTCTTTTAATTTTATTGCTATTTGTTTATTGTATAGTATTCTCTCAGAAACTTCTGATCTTTATCAAGTATCAGCAAATTTTTAGCCACTACAAAAATATCTTCTTCTTGTCGTTATTTATCAGGAAAACAAGTAGTTTCAAAACCGTTCACTAGTTGCTGATCACTATCACTAGTTGCGGTGGCTAGGGATAGACAAACGAACATGCCCGTATATATGAATATAGAAAATTTCTATAAATTAATAATATTGTGACTAATGTATTTTTATGAAATTTTATTAATTTATCGAGGTTATTAATTTATAGAGGTGATATTTGAGTCAAAATAGCAATTTGGGATCGAAAAAAATGATTAATTTAACAAGATATTAATGAATCGAATTTTAATTTATAGAGTTTTAACTGTATATGATTTATATTTTACGAAATAGTATTTCTACTTGTAATAAATGTGGATAAGAGTGAGATATGAGATATGGATGACGTTCAACAAGAAAAAAGAAAAGAGAGTGAGATTTGGATTGGTATTGGTAAAGCAATTTTAATGCGACATCTTTCCACATTTATGATTCCACAGATTATACGAAATGGGACCAATTTTTTTGAGTTTCAACTTATAAACGTGGGACCAATTAACAAGGTTGATGTGTTCTTCTTCTCCTTCTAATTCCTCTGGCCACTAATATTAATTGCCCATGCACGATTCTCTCAACCCACCGGTCCAAGTCAAACCTATATCCTTGATCCGTCCCCTCTAATCCTATATATCCATTGCTTCTCGCAAACAACCTCACAACCAATCAACAACTAACAACAGAACCCAACCAATCTCCTTTGAATAAGACATGAACAAGATCCGCCTCCGTGCTCTCTCCCCGTCTTCCGGTAACTATTTTCTATTCAAACAGTATCAGTCCTATGTTTTGCTATTCACATGGCCAAATTAATCATAATTTAAGAAGTAGATGTAGAACTCATATATAACATATGTACATGAGCACGAAATCTTGTTTCATTTTCCTGAAATTTGATCCCTATTATATTTTTAGGGTTCCAACACCGTGCCAAGAAACATAAGAGAAACTACGTTAGACCAAAAGTTAATAAACAAAGCAACTTCTCAAAAGACGAAGACGATCTCACCCTCAAGCTTCATGCACTTCTTGGCAATAGGTTTTTTTTCTTCTTATTCTTCGATTCAATATTGAATGTAATAGTTATAGAATTTAGAAGTATTGAGAATGTAAGATTATAAAGACTCAACCTTTATTGCTTTAGAAAAACTCCTCAAAACTAAAGCTCACAATCTCTTAATCTCTCAAATTCTATATTATTATGCAACAGCCTTGCATCTCCTTATATAGTAAAAGATAAAACACAATTTCTAATTCTATTAGAACTCCTAAAATAGAATATCTATTCCTAAATCACATAGGAATGGTCCTAATCCTAAGTCTCCTAGGACTAGATAGGATGCTTCCTTCTCAAGCTATTCTAAGCTTAATCCAACATTGTCCCCCTTAAGTTTAGAAACACATTTTGAAACGTCTTGAACTCCCATGAGACTTCTCATCTCAATAAATTTGATTCTTCCAAGTGCTTTGGTCAATATGTCCACCTTTTGCTCATTCCCGGGCACATGCTCAACCTCAACTTGCTCATTTTCCACACACTCCCTTATGAAGTGAAACCGAGTATGTATGTGTTTACTTCGGCCGTGAAACACTGGATTTCTTGTGAGAGCAATCGCGGATTTATTATCAATTCGAATAACCACTTTCTCACATGGTGATCCCATCGCCTCACTAAGCAATTCCTGTAACCAAATCGCTTGTTTAGCAGCCTCGGTGGCTGCCATAAACTCTGCTTCACATGAGGACAATGCCACCGTCTCTTGCTTCTGCGAACACCATGTAATTAGATTTTCTCCGAGATAAAACACATGTCCAGTCGTACTCTTTCCGTCATCTGGGTCTATGTTATGACTACTATCACTGTAACCAACTATCCTCATTAAGTCAGAATCTGGAGCAAACCGATCTTGTTGAATCCTTGTTGCTTGATTTCCACGGCAGGTGTATACAAGCCCCAAAGAAGTTGATCCTCGTAAATATCTTAGAACTTGTTTTATGGTTGTTCTGTGACATTCTTTAGGATCCTGCATATACCTGCTCAAAACACCCACAACATAAGGTAAGTCTGGCCTCGTGTGGAGCAAATAGCGAAGACAACCAACTAGTTTTCGATAATTTGTTTCATCGATTCCTTCATCCTCTTCCACTTTAGAGAGCTTCAATCCCGAATCCATTGGTGTTTGAGTAGCATTACAGCTTCTCATCTCAGCTTCTTCAAGAATTTTCATCGCATATCTTTCTTGTTTAAGTACAATTCCCTCATTGCTTTGAGCTACTTCAATACCAAGGTAGTATGTTAATATCCCAAGGTCACTCATTTCAAACTTTGTTGACATCTCCTCCTTGAACTTGAGTATTGCCTTTAAGCATGAACCCATGACAAGTAGGTCATCAACATAAACTGCTACGAGAAAAGTGAACTCCCTTTCTTGTTTTCGGTATAATGACGGTTCCTTGGAGCTTTTTCTGAAGTTTAGTTCTTTAAGTATTGTATTTAACTTATTGTTCCATGCCCTCGGAGCTTGTCTTAGACCATAGAGTGCCTTGTTTAACTTATATACCTTACACTCGCTTCCTTTGGTCACAAATCCTTCTGGTTGGCTTACATACACTGTCTCCTTCAATTCTCCATGAAGAAAAGTTGTCTTTACGTCAAGGTGATGGACTTCCCATCTATAAGAAGCTGCCAAAGCAAGAAGAAGTCGTATGGTCTCTATACGCGCTACCAGGGCGAACACCTCGTCAAAGTCTATGCCATGTCTTTGAACATATCCTTTTGCGACTAGTCTCGCTTTGTATTTCTTAATGCTACCATCAACATTCTTCTTCACCTTAAAAACCCACTTTAGACCAATCGGTTTTACGCCTATAGGAAGATCGACCAAGTCCCACGTTTTATTCTTTGTTATTGATGTGATTTCTTCCTTAGAAGCTTCAACCCATTATGTTAATTCTTTGGCCTCTTCATAATTCCAGGGTTCTTCATTGAGCATTAGTAGGAGACGTTCGCTTTCGGCTTCCGCCAACAAAATGTAATCTTTCAAGTAACCCGGTGTTTTACTCTGTCTTGAGGTTCTTCGTGGCTGGGGTTGGATTAATGCCCTCCATCTATTCCAGTTTCATCACTGTCAGAGGCCTCTTCATTGCTTTTATCGCTTCCTCCGATATTCTCAACCTCATCCTCCCCTGTTTCAACTTCTTGTGTAATCCCATGGTTTCCATATTTTTCCAAAGCAACAGTAAAACTTCCTGGTTTTTCTTGATTTATTTCAGTATTCGAGATCCAGTTCCATCCTTTAGTCTCATCAAATTTCACATCTTGGCTCACCACAATTCGTCGATGTGTTGGATCATAGAGACGATAGGCCTTTGATCCAGGTTCAGTCCCAAGGTGAACAAGCATTCTAGATCTATCATCCAGCCTCTTTAAGTGTGGAGACTCGGTCCTTGCAAAAGAAATACACCCAAATATTCATAAATGTCCAATATTTGGTTTCTTGCGCCGCAAGATTTCGTACGGAGTACGATCTTTTAGAGCTCTTGTCGCCACTCTGTTTATCAAATATGTTGCATGTCTTGTTGCCTCTCCCCAAAGGTAATTCAGAACGTTCTTATGCTTCAAGATACTTCAAGTCATCTCCATCAATGTTCTATTCCGTCTTTCAACTACGCCGTTTTGTTGAAGTGAGTAAGGAGCTGTTAAGTGCCGTTTGATCCCAGACTCATTACAGAACGAAATAAACTCTTGAGAAGTAAATTCCCCTCCTCTATCTGTTCTAAATGTTTTAATCTTTTCTCCAGTTTCTTGTTCAATTATAGCCTTGAATTTTTTGAATCTAGAGAATGCCTCACTCTTCTCCTTCAAGAGTAATGACCACATGTATCTTGAATAATCATCGACTAAGACGAATACATACCTGTTTTGAGCTGGAGTGTTTGGTGTTATGGGACCACAGAGATCACCGTGAACAAGCTCAAGGCTGTGTGTTGCTCGGAACGATGCGGCTTGTGGGAAGTGTTGCCGTGTTTGTTTACCTAGAAGACATGATGCACACAGTTCCTTCTTGACATTAAGCTTTGGGATATCTGTTACCAATTCTCTTTCGATCATTGACTTCATGTTCTCAGTGTTTATATGTCCTAATCTCGCATGCCATTTTGCTGAGTTGCTCATAGTTTCTAGCTGTAGACATATCTCATTATTCAATCCCATGCGCACATTGTACAATCTGTTCTTTGACCTTTTTGCCGTAACCAATAGTTTTCCATCTCGATCATGTAAGGTTAAGTAATCTTCTCTTATCCTAATATCACATCCGGATTCTGTAGCTTGTCCAAGACTGATTATATTGCTCTTCAAATCCGGGGTAAAATAGACATCCGTCATTGTTCTTCGCTCACCATTTTTATCAATAAAAGAGATTGACCCTTTACCTTTGATGTCTATACGAGAAT
This sequence comes from Cardamine occulta, assembly GCA_028015245.1. Classification (NCBI taxonomy): domain Eukaryota; kingdom Viridiplantae; phylum Streptophyta; class Magnoliopsida; order Brassicales; family Brassicaceae; genus Cardamine; species Cardamine occulta. Next base: position 17,938,054 of record CM051366.1, read on the forward strand.
CATCACCAAACCTTACTTTTCCCGTAATTGCTTTATATAGTTTAGTGAAGTACATATGATTTCCGGTCATATGGTTGCTAGCGCCATTATCTAGGTACCACATGTCATCCTATGGGTTTGTCTCATAGTTGCTGGGAACAACATGTTTTTCATTCAAGAAGACTACTTTGTGCATCATTAATTCGTCCGCATCTTGTGTTTCATTTTCTTTGTCTTCTTGTGTTTCTTGTAGTTTAAGTAACCGGTCTGGACAATCTTGTGCGAAGTGCCCTGTTTTATCGCAGCGATAGCATACGACTCTGGACATGTTTCTCCCTTGTTTGTAGTTGTAGTTTTGTTGTCCACGACCTTGACCACCTCGGCCGCTGTTAAACCTTCCTCCGTGCCCTCTTCCCCTGTTTCCTCCTTAAAATTTTGAGTTAGGTTGCGTTGATTATGATTGTGACTCCATGTTTGCATACATGAGTTTGCTGTGATCTTCCTGTGGGTCTTCATCATCACAAACCCTTTCTTCGTAGGCTTTTAATCGTCTTACGATGTCTTCAAAGCTGGTGGTTTTAAGATCCAATACCTGCTCGAGAGAAGCAACAATATGGATATATTTTTTTTCTCGGCACGCAACTCAGAAACTTTTTCACTAGTTTTGATTCTTCGATACTTTCACCTAGGGCTGCGGATTTTGAAGATATCTCTGTTAGTTTTCCCGAGAAATCATCAATCGATTTTGTGTCCTTCATCTTCAACCTATCAAACTCGGTCATCAAGGTTTGGAGTCGCGCCTCTCGGACTCTGTCTGCTCCAACATGTTGTGTTCTTATTGCCTCCTAGATCGCCTTAGATGTGTCAAGTGCTCCGATTTGCAAAGTAAGAGTTTCAAGTATGGATTGGAATAAGAGTGCGGTTGCCATGTTGTTTTTGTTTACGTCGTCCGTTCCCGGTTCAATGGTTTCCCAAACTCTATAAACTTTAAGAGCCATCTTCATCTTGATTGCCCACACCGTATAATTTGTGCTATTCAACATCGGGCAATGAATAGATGATGGACTACTCTTCGCCGGTTTTACTGCCACGATATCTCCCATGGTTTTGCTCTGATACCAATTATAGAATTTAGAAGTATTGAGAATGTAAGATTATAAAGACTCAACCTTTATTGCTTTAGAAAAACTCCTCAAAACTAAAGCTCAAAAGTATCTTGAAGCATAAGAACGTTCCGAATTACCTTTGGGGAGAGGCAACAAGACATGCAACATATTTGATAAACAGAGTGGCGACAAGAGTTCTAAAAGATAAAACACAATTCCTAATTCTATTAGAACTCCTAAAATAGAATATCTATTCCTAAGTCACATAGGAATGGTTCTAATCCTAAGTCTCCTAGGACTAGGTAGGATGCTTCCTTCTCAAGCTATTCTAAGCTTAATCCAACAATAGTGTGGACGGTACGTGATAATAAAAATTTGATTGTACGTTTTTTCAGATGGTCATTAATAGCGGGAAGATTGCCTGGACGAACCGACAACGAAGTGAAGATCCATTGGGAAACTTACTTAAAGAAGAAGCTCCTGAAAATGGGAATAGACCCAACCAATCATCGTCTCCACCATCACACAAACTACATTTCAAGATGCTTGCATAAGGAACATGAAATCAAGATTATTAGTGATCAATCTTCTTCGGTATCCGAATCATGTGATACAAAAAAATTACCCATTTCAAGCACCAATTGCTCGGAAGACAGTACTAGTACTGGAAGAAGTCGTTTGCCTGATCTCAACATCGGTCTTATCCCGACCGTGACTTGTTTGCCAGCTCGTTGCGTTCAAGACTCTACCGAATCCTCTAACTATGGTTCAACAGGTCCAGTAACACTACTTCTATTCCGGTGAAAAGAACAGCTGGTGTATTTCTTTGTACGCATCTTGTTAAATAACGTTATATTACAAAGGCAGGCATATACTAGTATAATATTCACTAGAGAGATAATATAAAGATGTTTGAAAAATGTTAATCTTAAATTGGACCAGCTGGTCGTTGAACAACTATTCTCTTAGTCATTTGTCCAGTTTCGTTTTCGGTGAAACCATTAGTAGTAGCAAACCCGTTGATAACCGAAGATAACCGCTGAATCGGATCAATCAAGCCGTAAGAAATTAGCTATTAGAGCAATGAATATGCGATGCACATTTGTCATTGACGGGATCGATGCATTTATTTGATATCTTAAAATGGAGAAGTATGTTTATCTTCCTCCAAATGCAAAAGCAGTTTAAATCTTTCCACATAAAAAAGGAATCTATCAATGCGAAAATCGTTTTATCAAAAACTAATGAAAAAAAATCAATACGAAAATTGAACGATTTTTATCTCCTATCAAAACACTTTTAAAGTATAAGTTATATGTGAACTTAATCAGCTAACTATTTTAATTCATTGAAAATAATTATATAACACGTATGTCATGTGTGGAAGACATGAAAAATTTAACATGTTGACAACTAAAAATGAAAAGAATACATGAAATACAATTTTTTTTTTAATCAAAAAAACAATAATTCTAATATCCGAAAATTTATAATTAGATCATTTTTTTAATTAGATCATTTTGAGATTAAATACGGCAAAAAATTGAGTTTGCGTGTCTATTATGACACGTATATTTGATAAAAGTTTAGACCAAACCTGGAAATTGAATGAAGCGACAGAGAGGTCATTTTGATGATAGAGTAGTTGGACACTGTAAAAACATGCTGCAAAGGTAACCACCCATCTAGAGGAACTCAGAATCCTCATGATAACATTTTCGAGCCTACCCTTTTATCAAAAAAAAAAAAAAACATTTTCGAGCATATATACATACATAGATGCTTATGTTGTCCACGTTATAGAATTTTGATTCAGAATCATAATATATGCTCAAAAATGTAAAAAATCCGGGGGTTTTTTTTTTAATCCACTAACATTCTGATTATAAATACTAAAGATATAAATGAAGAAAGTTAGTATAATTAAGGATGTCTTAGGCATGGAGACTGTAAGTCAAAGATCATCTCGTCAACTAGTACGTTCAAACATTAGTGTGACCAAATTAAGAATATGAATGTATGGCAAGTAGAAAGGAGATTGTTGGCTGAGTACATACATTAGTATGACCAAAGAATATGAATGTATGGCAAGTAGAAAGGAGATTGTTGGATGATTACATACATTTGTATGACCAAAGAATATGATTGTATGGCAAGTGAAAAGGAGATTGTTGGATGAGAAAATGGACCCATTTATCAAATTAAATAAACTACAATCATCATTAGGGGTTTGTTTCTACTATTGCAGAATCTACACCCATCATAGAAATTGTTCCCAATTATTGCATAAACTTTAACTAACGGTCAAAAGTGCGGCAATTTTTATTTTTTTGATGAATTTAGTGTAATGAGGTCAATAGAAAGTTGTATGTGAATATATATTTTTTTCGATAAAAGTTTTATGTGGATATGTTCAAAGCAACAATCAGATATCCTCTTCTTTGGTTTTAAGAGGGGAGAAAGCTGGAAGACAAATTATGTTGTTGATTAAACTAAAAAGTAATTGATTAATAATTTATATAGTAGACGTGGAATTCACCAAATAGTTACTATAAATAAATCATTTTGTTAAAACTTTTAGTTTTACACGATAATTTATTTTTGTTGGATTTATTACCTAATGTCATTATATTTGTGAGGAAATATTTGATGTAGTCGTAGTGTGTCTATCATGTCTTTCAAATGAGTGTGTCTTGGATCCTACGAAGAAAATCTCAAAAAAGTACAAATAATGCGTCTCCGGAAAAACCACACTGTTCTTTTTAAAAAGATGTTAAAGAAATATTAAAAGATTTTGAAAACAATTAAACAAACTATAATTACACATAAAAATATATATTTTCTTCAAAAAGGGAAAAAAACAACTTTTAAAGCTATAGTTACAAAATTACAGTAAACTGTTATTTCATATCCCTTATAATTATAGTGTAAGACAGATTTTATACCATAAAAGACATGTCAATACACTGCATCCAGCATATACTTATCAATGATTCATGATAACAAGTGAAATTTTATCTTTGAAAAATTGGAAAGTGATTATAATTTCACCTCATCTAGAAAATCTAACTACTTTGACCGTTTTTTAACCATTTAAGGCTAAATATCTTGTATATACTATACCATTGGCCAATTCTTTTATTCCTACAACTCATTAATTAGAATATAATTTCCACACAACTATGCAAATACGACACATATAAAATCGACTTTACAACTAAGCACACAACAATCCATTTCCTTATATACTAAATATAAAAGATTTTTTTTCCTTTTATAATTTAAAAGTTTATTTGTTTCCATGATAAAGTTTGACTGCATTACAAATTAATAATTGGAAAAAAAACATTTATTGTCTTTAGACAAAACTGGGAAAAAAACACTTAAACCAAAACGATGTCGTAATAACGACTTCTCCTTCTTTGGCCACATGGCTTCTTTGGATAATATAAAAGCAACACTGACGCGAGCGCCTTTACAAAATGATAAATTTTAATATGGGGTGCCAGTTTTTAATCTGAGTGCCACTGAGAATGTGATATTTCAATTGTACCCTTAATGAAAAACGAAAAGAAAAAAAATTCAGCAAATTAAAAAAATCCAGCTCATCGCTCACGACCAATTCTTCTTCTTCGTCTCCTCCGAGTTTTCCTCCTTGTCGGAAACTTCAGACAGCTCGCGTTCTCCGGTGGCCGGCCGTCGAATCCGGTGGCTCATTTTTTTGCAACCAGTTTCTTCTCCTCTCATCTTCGCCATTGCTAAAGCAGAGTAAGATCTTTGTTCTTTTTAGAGAGGTTTATGATTTTATAAATTTAGGGATTGATATGAAAATTAGTTGTTTGGATATGCTCCATTTAGTTGGTAATCATGTTTAAAGGTAATATCTTTGAAATGTAGTTGTTGAATCGTGCTGAATCTTAGGTATTTAGCTCAATTTGGATCCCCGATTAGATTTTCGATTAACAAGATCTGCATAAATAGGACAAATGGTACATATGGTATAACTGAGAGACAATATGACAACTGGGACAAATGGTATAACTGAAACAATGGGACAACTGGAAAAATTGTGTAATTCATAATTTTGACAACCTGTGGAATTTTATTTTCAGGACGCGATGAAGATGAACAGCAACACAATCGTACATTTCGACTATGGAAGGTACTATTCAGAAGAGCATGAGTGGATTTCAAGAAATTTTATATACGGTATATCGTTTAAGACCTCATCTTTGGAAGAGATAACTTATTTTGTGCTAGTAGATAAGATCTGCAGGAAGATTGCGAATGATGAAACCTCGAAGAAGCTGAAATTGAGTTACAATCTATCTAAATCTCGGAGAGAGTCATATATTGTTGATGATGAGGATGTATATGTTTTTATAACATCAGTGGATAAGGAGAGACTTAAACCAGTTATGCATGTGGAGTTATTCAATGAGTTGAAAAACAATGAGCAGCTTTCAAGAGCAGAGCGAACAAGTTCATTTGGTGTGAATTATGGTGAAACAGTAGACGAACAGAATGAGCTGATTATTGAAGAGCTGATGCAGAATGTTGTTAATGGTAATGATGTTAACGCTGCTAATGAAGATACTGTTAATGAAGATTTTGAGAATGTATCACGTAACGAAATTGTGGCTGTGGATAGCCCAATGTATAACCATGTGGATGACGGTTTGGAATCTAGGCATGAATATGTTGAGCTTCCACGGTCTGTAGAAGAAAGTCAGTTAGTTATAGAATGGGAAGATGGTCCAGGTCTTGAAATAGATCAAGAATTTTGTTCAAAGGAGGCAGTGAGAGATTTGGTTAACAAAGCTGCAAATAAGAACTGTTTTGGTTTCATAACTATTAAGTCGGACCCAGAGCAACTTATGCTACGATGCCGTCAAGCTTCAGAAGGTTGTAGATGGTATTTACGAGTTGCAAAAATAAAGAAATCTGATTTTTTTTAGTGTCAGAGTACATAGAAAGATGCATACATGTTCTCGGTCTATTGAGACTACAAGCAATAGTATACAGAGAGGTACACCACGATTAGTAGCATCAGTTTTGCATGAAGACTATCTAAGTAATTTAGAGACTCTGACTCCTAAAGACATTGTGAGTATTGTTAAAGGAAGACTTGGTTTTCATTGTTCATACTCTACTGCTTGGAGAGGGAAAAAACAACATGTTAGTGATGTGCGAGGGAGTCCTGAAGAAAGCTACAAGATGTTGTTTTCTTATCTGTACATTTTAGAGAAAGTTAATCGTGAGACAGTAACAAGTGTGGAATTGGATGCAGAAAAAAGGTTCAAATACCTATTCATCGCTTTGGGCGCCAGCATTGAAGGGTTTAGTGCAATGAGGAAAGTGATAGTTATGGATGCTACTTTTCTTAAGACTGTATATGGTGGTATGCTAGTTTTTGCAACAGCTCAGGATGGTAATCGTCACCATTACCCCCCCCCCATTGCGTTTGGTGTAATTGATAGTGAGAAAGATGTTAGCTAGACTTGGTTTTTCAAAAAGCTAAAAACAGTTATACCATATGTTCCTGGTTTGGTTTTTATAAGCAATAGACATGCAAGCATCATCAAGGCAGTCATGGAAGTGTACCCGAGTGCACTGCATGGACATTGTATCTGGCATTTGGCTCAAAACGTGAGAGGACATGTGAAGAATGAGAAGGATCAATGCGTGGAAAAATTCAGGGAATGTGCTCATGCTTATACTAAGAGTGAGTTCAATAGAAAGTATGCAGAATTTAGGAGTAGGTTTCCTAAAGCCGGTGCATATCTAGACAAGAGTATAGGGCTGGAGAAATGGGCAAGAAGCCATTTTGAAGGAGACAAGTACAACTTAGACACTAGCAATTCTGCAGAATCATTAAACTGTGTGTTTAAGAAAGCAAGGAAATATGACCTATTACCTATAATCAATGTTGTAAAATACGTTATACGCTAGACGTACGGTGAGGCACTGTATAGCGTATAGATGTATATACGGTTGTTTATGCGGAGACTATACGGTGAATACTTTTTTGTAAAAAAATAAATATTATATATATATATATAATCAATTTTTATGTATATATATAGTTATATATATATATATGACCCATATGATATGGGTCAAAAGTTTATATCATTTATATGAAAACTAAAAAAGCTGAATATCAAACACTACCAGAATAAGTAACGAAAATGTCTTAAAATGTAGTAAAAAATCAAAGTCAAACAAAAAAAAAACCAACAAAAAACCAACATGATAGGTTTATAGCCAGAGTGCTAAATAAATAAGTAAATCATCTCTTAATTATCTTTTTAGGGTTAACTTATTTTTAAAAGCAAAACAAAACTACGTAGTTTTGTTAAAGAGCTTTACAAAAAAAAACGGAAATTATATATACAGTACCGTTTATACGCCGTATAAACGGTGTATATACGGTCGTATTGTGTACAGCACACAAATTAACTGTACAACATAAATACAGTACGGTCTTCTACTGTATAGGGTATATACGCCGTATATAAGGCCGTACAAGCCATATTTTAGAACATTGCCTATAATTGATGCGATTATTGAGAAATTTTCTGAATGGTTTAACATACATAGGAATGAATCTGGGAGTGCATTGGCCACAAAGAACTTGGTTCCTGGTTTGGTTTTTATAAGCGATAGACATGCAAGCATCATCAAGGCAGTCATGGAAGTGTACCCGAGTGCACTGCATGGACATTGTATCTGGCATTTGGCTCAAAACGTGAGAGCACATGTGAAGAATGAGAAGGATCAATGCGTGGAAAAATTTAGGGAATGCGCTCATGCTTATACTAAGAGCGAGTTCAATAGAAAGTATGCAGAATTTAGGAGTAGGTTTCCTAAAGCCGGTGCATATCTAGACAAGAGTATAGGGCTGGAGAAATGGGCAAGAAGCCATTTTGAAGGAGACAAGTACAACTTAGACACTAGCAATTCTGCAGAATCATTAAATTGTGTGTTTAAGAAAGCAAGGAAGTATGACCTATTACCTATAATTGATGCGATTATTGAGAAATTTTCTGAATGGTTTAACATACATAGGAATGAATCTGGGAGTGCATTGGCCACAAAGAACTTGGTTCCTTTTATGGAGAATGTATTGCACGAACGATGTGGTGTTGCTAATCGTTTAAAAGTGACTGAGCTCAACAGCTACCACCTTGAATACAACGTTATTGGGCTGGATGGGATATCTTATTTGGTGGACTTGAAAATGAAAAGTTGTGCTTGCAGATGTTTTGATGTAGACAAGTATCCGTGTGTCCATACAATAGCCGCAGTGAGGGAGCTCCGGAAGAAAACAACTAGAACAGTGAATATCAAAGTGTATGATCTCTGCTCCAAATATTACTTGATTGAAACGTGGGCATTGGCTTATTACATGACGATTCATGTAGTGCCGCATAAGTCAAAGTGGATTATTCCTTCGGAAATGGAAGAATTGTTCGCCTTACCGCTGGATTACACAAAAAAATTGGGAAGAAATCAAGAAAATCGATTTCCATCGACCAGAGAACGTCGGTCAAAGAGGAAGAAGCGGAACAAGCATGTGGCTGGCATAGATTTGGAGAGGTGGTTGCAGCCCGAAAGTAATGATGAGGAAACTTAATTTGTTTATGTATTTGTGTTTGTATTTGTAATTCTCAGATTTGTACAACAACGGTCAACTAAGTACAACTATGTTCTTGTTCTATAAATAAATAACTTTTTATTCAGTAAATAAGTCAATACAATTTTAACTAAGCTCAGAACTATATGGATTTGAAAAACATATTTTATGATTTTCATAACAAATATTATTGTTCTTACATAAAACACTCCTTATAATACATAGGAGACTATGTAAGTGGCGACCTGTTATGATGCTAAAGAGGTGAAAATCATGATTTTGTTATATTTTTATTAATAAAACATCGTAAAGAAGGATTAATAGTGGGAAAGCATGGGGCCAACTGCAATAGAATGATTTACATCATAATCCAACTTAAAAACACAAAAAAAAACACATTTGTACAACTATGAGGATGAAAGGCCAACTGAACATCTAGGTACAACTATGGTTATATCATACTATTTTTTAAAATTTTGTCAATTTCTTTTCTTTTATTAATCTATATTTCTTTCGATTCTCTTTTTCCCCATTCACTTTTTTTTTTCTTCCCCGATTCTTTTTTTCCCTTTTTTCCATTTTTCCCCAAAGGAGACAAAGAGGAGAGCGATTACGTCGAAGATTTTTGGGACGTAAATCTAATTCTCGATTTATAAATCTAGGTTAATCAACTTAGGAATTAGGGTTAAAATTAGGGTTCGTAGACTTTGAAATTAGGGTTGAAATTAGGGTTCGTAGAGTTTCTTATTGAATCTTTCCTTTATATAGTGATAATGCCGCTCAGTGACTCAGGAAGTTGCAATGACAGTTCAGACTCGGGTGCAAGTTTGGACCCCTGCGTTAGAGAGGATGGTAATTTTGGTGTTCCATCACATTGTTTTTGTGGTCAATTCGTCCGAGTTGAGGTGTCTACCATTATCGAAAATAAAGGAAGAAGATACTACAAATGCCCAATGAGTGAGGATGGTGGAGAACACCTCTTTAAGTGGTGGGATGAAGCAGTTGAAGAGGAGCTTACAAAATTAACAATCCGACTTGATGATGCTTTTCGATTTGGAGGTAGTAGTGGTAATCCTGCGTTGGAGTCAATTCGGGTGTCGGTGCAGCAAATGCGTGTTGAAATTGATGATCTTAAGGAGTGCTTAGTGCATAAAGAATAAGAGATTGGTAGGTTGAAGGAGTTACTTGCTAAGTGATGATCTTCTCATCTTATATTACATTTTCCAAACACTAAGTTGTTAAACTTTAGTTTGTAATGGTTTAACATCTGTGGTATCTCATCTTATGTTACATTTTCTAAACACTAAGTTGTTAAACTTTAGTTTGTAATGGTTCTCACATCTGTGGTATCTCATTATTAGTTGTACCATATAAACTTAGTTGAACCAAAAGACTTAATATAGTTGTACCATTTGTACCTAGTTGAACCAAAAACAAAAAGATAGTTTACCAATACAATCCACAACTAACAATCACATTACTTCTTCCCAGTCTTCTGATGCTTCGCAGGCTGAACTGTTTCAAACGGTGTTGTTAACAATGAAGATGGTTTTTTTACTCGTTTGGTCCCTGTTGGTAACACCACAGTTTCATTGTCCTTCTCTTTATTCTTCTTTTTCTTCTTCTTTGTAGCCTTCTTCTTTGTTGCCTTCTTCTTCTGTTTCTTCTTCTTCTCTTCTTCCTCAGCATCTTGAAAAACAAACAAAAACATTATGTGATCACGAAAGAGATATATCAATAATAATCTCAAAAAATTAAAAAAAAATACTCACTTATATCATGCTCCTCTTCATCTTCATCTTGATGAGAAAATCCATCATTCAGATCCATTGGTGTACCAGATGCCATTTGATGCTTATCCTTGTAAGAATCTTCTGCTAACTTCCCAGCCATACGGTTTTCAAGATCAATCACTCTCTCACCTAAGTCTGTGATTTTGTTATCCATGGTAGACATATTCTCTTCAAATTTGTTATCCAAGGCATCCATCTTCTCAAGAATTTCCTGAAACCCTTTCTCCATTACTTCCTTTAATCCTACATTCTCAGTGACTTCAGCTTCATTCTCAGCGCCTAAAGCTACATTCTTAGAGGCATTTCTTGATGCCAAGTCTTGTTCGTACAGATCTTTGAACCAAATCTTCTTCCTCTGAACGGTTAGACGCTCTCTCCAACTCTCAATGATAGGATCAATAAAACCTATACCATCATCAACATCATCGTTTATGATCTGCGACAATAGAGCTTTTTCATCAGAGTCCAGTTCCAAGATGCTTGTAATATTCTGTCAATATCAATAAACTTAACTTAAAATGAAACTCATAACAAATATAATTATTACCAACTAAGTGAACAATAAACTAACCTTAGTACTACCAAACGCTTCATAAATGTCTTCCAATGGAAAACCTTTCATAAAACTTTCAGTGAACTTGTGCTTGTACATCCTTGGACAATCCTTCTCTGCGGGCACAGCTTCTCGAAATTTGAGGCCATAATCTACACATAGAGTTGCAATCATTAAACTTTTTCTTTATGAACCAAAATCTTAAAATAATCAAACTGACTAGTTACCTCCAGTGGAACAACGAATCCAGAAATGGCAACTTGCTGTTTTGGTTTCACTGTGCCTTTCAAGTTCTTCATAATGCCCTTGATCGCTCTTAAACACTGATCGAATGTGTAACGGCCCCATGGAAATTCCTCACAAGCATGCAAATCATTAACAATTCTAAGAATGAACTCCTCTATATTTCCATCACTCTTAGACTTTGCAACCACTACCTTGCATAGGAAATACAACACAATCATCTTCTTCCTGTTTACAGCGCGGCTCTTCTTCTTCATTTCATTTAGCTTATCTTCCACATGTTTCATTTTTATTCCTACTGACTTTCCAAACATCTTTTCAACAAACTTCAAATTCCCTAATTCCTTATAATTCGGAGGGTATTCATCACAATCATGTCCACTTAACAGCGCATGTTCTTTAATAGAATACCTAATGGGCACTCCATTCACCACAAAACAACACTCCCTTTCGCTCTGATTATAGGTTGTGCGAAGCAGAAGCATCCACATGTCTTGACTCATGTGGTTTGCCTCCCTAGGCATGTGGAATACATGCTTAAACTGAGAATGTTCCGTGAACCACTTCACTTCTTCTGCAAAATTCTTCTCTATGTATTCCACTGTCTGGGTCACATTACACCTAATTCCAACCTTACAGACCTTGGTGTATTCAGTAGGAGCAAGGAACATCTTCTCTGGCTGCAGTGGTTGGCAACCATCATCATCACTATCCTGCAAATTTAAACACATAAACTCCACAGTTGTTCCAGTTATCCATATTTGTTCCAGTTATCCAGAGTTGTACTAAACCACAAAAATAAGCCTAAGTTGTTCTAGTTGTTCCAGTTGTTTCCGAACCACCATTCCTAATTTTCTAAACTATTTCTATAACCCTAATCACATTTCAAGTAATGTATAGAGATCTTAATGAATATACTTGATGGTCAACGTTTTCTTCATCTTCATCACCTTCACTTGATTTTTTCTCTTCTTCTTCTTCATTTTCAGCAGCTTTTTCCTCTTCCTTTTCTTCTTCCTCTTCCTCATTTTCTTTTTCTTCCTCTTCTTCTTCCTCTTCATTTTCTTCTTCTTCCTTTTCCTCTTCATTTTCTTCTTCTTCTTCTTCCTCTTCATTTTCTTCTTCTACCTCTTCATTTTCTTCTTCTTCCTCTTCATTTTCTTCTTCTTCTTCCTCTACTTTTTCTTTTTCTTCCTCCTCTTCACCTTCAATTTCTTCCTCCCCATGAGTTTCATTTGAATTAATCACTTATTCCCCTTCATTTTCAGCAGCTTTTGCTTCTGTTGCATCATATGCTTCTGTTCGAGTTTCTGGAGTTGCTTCTGCTGCATTAGCTATACCTTCTGTTGGAGCTTCTGTTCGAGTTTCAATTATGGCAGCTGCTTCAGTTATACCTTCTGTTGGAGCTTCTGTTCGAGTTTCAATTACGGCAGCTGCTTCAGTTATACCTTTTGTTCGATTCCTAGCAGCGCTCCTTGTTGACTCATAAACTCCACTACCATCTCTTACTTTTGGCATAACTGAGAACAACAAGAACAACAAAACAACATGTTATGAAAAATCGAGATCAACTAGGACAACTAAGAATATATAACAACAAATCGAGAACAACTAGGACAACTAAACATAGAGAACAACTAGGACAACTTAGCATAGAAAAGAACAAGAACAACAAATCGAAAACAATAAATCGAGAACAACAAATCAGATCACAGAGAAGGGATGGATCTTACAACCGACGGAGGAGAAGACGAGATGAGGAAAGGTCACGGCGGTGAGAAGAAGATTCTGGTGGCTCACGCTCGTGTAGAATCGAGGACACGATGGAGGAGAGACGGAGGAGACGAGAGGAGACACGGAGGAGATCGCGTAGAGAAGATGTAAAAAAAAATTACAGTATTTTTTTTCAATCGATTTGGGAGTAGAGTTAATTTTAGGTTTCGATTGGGTCAGATTATCCAATAAATTGGGCTTGGGTCAGATCTGAACGGCTAGATTGGTAATTATATGTTATTTGTAAGGATTTTAAGACATTTCCAACATTTTTGATTTAAAATTAAATGTATAAGTAAATAATAAAAATGGGAGTGGCATTAGAGAAAACTTTTTCTCAAGTTGTGGCATTTGAGCCATTGATTCCACTGACGCATTAGTGTTAGAGCAAACGAGGCCTCATTTGAATTTGAAGCGTAATGGCTCGAGTAGCCGTCTCTCCCGCTTCTCTCATTTGTCTTATCACTGATATCATTGAGATTCCGGTGAATACTGGGCAGTTTAAGAAGGACTGTTCCAATCCCGCGAGATGAGTGGGTCCCTTGTCGCATTTGCTTGAGGAGATTAGTGATTCTTCTCCTTCAACGGACTCTGAAGCTTCGTCTTCTTTGACTTCTTATGAAAGTGAGTGGTGGTCGGATCTTGTGGTGGGACTTCAAGCCGCGAAATGTCTGATTTACTCTGCCACTAGTTTCCAAGCTCTCAAGTCCTTTGTAAGTATTAAAGATCCATTCATTATGTATGGTCCATGGCATGAACTTACGTTGTAGAAATAAGTTGTAACGTTTGAGAAAGTCTTTAATAAATTTTGATATAAATCTTGATTCAAGGACTTGGCTAAGGAGAGAAGAATCGCATTCAATTTCCAAAGCGTTAATTGGACACTGGAGAAAGCATTAGGCAATGTGCCTTATGATCGATATAAAATCTCTGTTGATGTCCGCGAACAGGTAAAAGTTTCATTTCATGAGTAACACTTTGGTTTCATTCTAAGTGTTATTGCTTTGTAATTAGGTGGAACTAGCAAGATCACAGTTGAGAAGAGCAAATCAGATATATACGTATCTAAATGCAAACTTGTTCTCCAACGTCCTATCTAAGCCAATAGAGAGATATGTCTTTAGCAACACAAGGAGAAAAGTTACTGATAAGTCTGAGTGTGTTCAAGAAACAATGCATTCTTCCGTTTCCTTGGCTTTCTTTTTATCAAAGGATGCTGAAGATGAGAGACTAGAAAAAGCAGATCATGTTAACAAGAAATCGGAGAAACTGACGATCCCAGAGGACTTTCTTTGTCCAATATCTTTGGAAATGATGGCGGATCCTGTTATTATTTCCACAGGACAGGTCTAATTTATGAAAATAAAATTTCAAAAGAGTACATTTTTGGTAGTTTTCTCTTTATAAAAAACAAAACTTTTACATAATGGTTGTTGATTCGAATCCTTAACAATGATCTTTCCTTTTTCATTGACAGACATACGAGAGGTCGTATATACAGAGATGAATACTCTATGGAAATCTTACATGCCCAAAGACTCGGCAGAAACTCGAAAACTTCACTCTTACTCCAAACTATGTTCTAAAAAGCCTAATCTCTCAGTGGTGCACTAAGCACAACATTGAGCAGCCTGGTGATTACATCAACGGTAAGACCAAAAACCGTGATATATATAGTGGCAACATGTTAGCGAACCAGGCATTGGTTCAAACGCTCTTAAGCCTATCAATCAAAGCGAGCAGAAACGCCCTTATTGAAATCCTCTCTTTGTCAAAAAGAAGCATGGAGAATCGAATTCTGATTGCACGAGCAGGAGCCATCCGTATTTTGGTTTTTCTTTTATCCTCAAACGACTATGAAACGCAGGAAAATGCTGTCACTTGTGTTCTTAACCTATCCCTTTATGAACACAACAAAGAACTGATCATGAAAACAAGAGCTGTCATATCTTTAGTCGAAGTCCTTCAATATGGAACTATGGAAGCTAGAGAAAACGCTGCAGCTACTCTCTTTAGTCTTTCGTTACCTGATGAGAACAAGATTAAAATAGGCGAATCGGGCGCGATACCAGCTTTAGTGAATCTTCTTGAAAACGGAAGCGTCAGAGGGAAGAAAGACGCTGCTACAGCTTTGTTCAGTTTGTGTAGTTATCAAGAAAACAAAGGTAGAGCGGTTAGAGCCGGTATTGTAAAACCATTGGTGAAAATACTAACTGAGTACTCGAGCCAGTGGATTGTGAATGAAGCTTTGGCCTTACTCTCGGTTCTTGTTGGTAACCAAGAAGCTAGAGCTGAGATTTTTAAGGCTAAGGCGATACCGGCTTTGGTAGATTGTCTTCATAAGGAACCGAGAAACAGAGAGAATGCTGCGGCGATACTGCTTTTTCTATGTAAGAGAGATACTAAGAAACTTATCTCTATTGGTAAGCTTGGAGCTGTTGTTCCATTGATGAAACTCTCAAGAGATGGCACAGAGAGGGCTAAACGAAAAGCTAAGTCTTTGCTAGAGCTTCTTCGTCAAGCAGCCTAATAAGAATTAGCTCTTAACCAAAACACAATATTTTTATACTCGACTCGGACACCAAACCGGATGATCTTTCGGATCACTAAGTCACCGGTCGAACCGGATTAACCATCGGGTCAATAGAATAAGGAATAATTTATATATTATTATGTATTTACCAATATTTCTATGTATTGTTTTATGAAATTAAGAATAAAAAACTAACTGTATTAAAATAGTGAAAATGTAATACCATGTTTGATAAAAACAGAAAAGATCTAACAATAATATTAACAATCAAATTTAAACAAAAAATGAAGAAACCACTAAAATAGTATAAAATTAGTAATGACAAAAATGAAATAATTAAACATCAAAAAAACCAATCGTATGTATGCGCTTTAAAAATTACAAAGTTATAAAAATAAGTGTAAAATACTATTTTATTTTTAAAATCAAATATTTTCTTTGAATGAAAAGGGTTTTAAAATAAAAAAATTTTAAATATTTAAAAAATATATTTTGATCCGCAACCCGGTCGACCGGTTGAACCGGCCGGGTGGCGGGATATTGGCTGTTTTTTCAGGATTTTTCCAATTTAATTATTGGTGAATTTTAATACTAAACCCGAATCGGAATAGTATATGGGTTTTGGATTAACCGGTCAGACCGAACGGGTCGGATCGGGCGTGAAAACATTGCCAAAACATTAATTTAGGTTTGGTGGCTATTTCTATTTATTATGTTCTGTTTTTTTTTCTTTAATTAATTTGAGAAGGTGGAAGTTATAAGAGTTACGAGAATCGTACTCTTTTTTTACTAACCTTGTTATTGATTTGTCAATTTTGTTAAAAAAATCAATTTAGCTTTTCGTTTTCAAATTCGTTAAAAGTCAATTAATCTTCACGTGCCTTTGGGGGAAGAGATGTTTTAGCCGACGTATAATTTTCCAGATTAATCGGAGTGATTAACGCAAGTCATTTTCTCGGAAAAACATTGGTCACAAAAACTTCCAAAACCGCAACAACTCTTGCAAATAATAAACTATATGGACTAAGTGAAGAACAGTACAGTACACATTTTCCATTTCAATTTTTATATAATTAAACATAATTTTTGGGTTGTTATTGGTTTTTTCAAGATTGATAGCGAAATGCGACGTAACTTTATCTTCCCCATTGTTTTATAAAATTATTCAAGATTTGGCATTTTGTTGACCAAAAAATGGTTCACTATCATCAGCAACCAACCATAAAATCCAGAAATCTATTATGATCTGATCTAACATAACACCAACCTTGAACTACTGAGCTCTTAAGACATACCCACTCACAAAGT
Source organism: Cardamine occulta (assembly GCA_028015245.1). Lineage (NCBI taxonomy): Eukaryota > Viridiplantae > Streptophyta > Magnoliopsida > Brassicales > Brassicaceae > Cardamine > Cardamine occulta. The sequence continues at coordinate 17,954,981 of CM051366.1, forward strand.
TCTTTTTTTCTCTCTTTTGTTTGACTTAAAAGATCACATTTTTAGTAAACCTAGAAACGATCATTCTCCAAATGGGTAATAGCTTGGGAAGCAAGAAAACAGCAAAAATCATGAAGATCAATGGTGAGAGTTTTAAGCTGGAAACTCCGGTGAAAGCTGGTACAGTGGTTAAAGATTTCCCTGGCCATGTTCTCTTGGAATCCGAAGCGGTGAAGCGTGTCGGAATCAGAGCAAAGCCCTTAGAGCCTCATCAAAACTTGGAAACAAAAAGGCTTTATTTCATGGTGGAACTTCCAAGGTATTATTCCTTCTTGGTTTTAGGTATTTAAAGTTGGAATCTTTTTTGAGTAATCATGAAAACCCACGTGGCAGAACATGGAAAGAGAGAACTCCAAGAAGGGTTCGGTCAGGAATCCAGATGAGTGCAAAGGAGAGACTAGAGAATCTAAAGATGTCTCGTAGATCATCGTCTGATCTGTCGGTGATGAAGAAGACAGAAGAAGAGGTTAAGGAAAAGAGAGCAGTGAGTAGCGTGAAGTTAAAGTTACCAAAGTGGAAAGTGGAGAAACTAAGGAAAGAGAGTGAAAGTGGCTCTGATTTTTCCAACAAGATCACATCACTTTGTCTACTCAACATTCAAAAGACAACATTTGCTTAGTAATGGAGGAAGAAGAAGCTTTGGGATTGGAGAAGGTGTAAAATCACATGAGGTGATCAATTCTCTTTAGAGTGTTTTTTCATCTTATTTTATTTTTGTTGAAACATCGATCCGTTTCTCAAGCCATGTTTCTTGCTTTTTTTTATTACGAAAAGTTGCCACTAGGAAACAACTTGTGTTAAACCTTTTTTTGGGGAGGGGGGATAAAGACTTGTGTTACAACTTCTTCTAGTCCATTCTAAAATAAACAAATATAGAACTAACAAGAAGAAGATGAAGAAGATAAGGTAAAACATTAGTATTTCTTTCTTTAAATTTGGGGGGCTTTTAGTTTTGGCCGATAATTACAATATACAATTCTCCAGTCTCAGAGAAACCAATACACACCACAAAACAAACAAAAAAGATCAAATCAATCAGTCAGGTCCGAACCTGTATATGTCTCTGTCTGTTAACCAATTTCCATTTTATTGGAGAACAAATTGAGATCAGTAAACAAAAGAATGATGAAAAATGGTTTCTTTTTTTTTTAACTGATCAAGAGGTCCATGGCTCAGGAACAGTGAGAAAATAAGTGGTCATGGCCTTTCGAAACCTCTTCTTGTACTGTTTTGGTGAGATTATGGTTGGAGAAGCGTTTTTTGGTCCACCCAAAATCCCTGAGGCTTTAACCCAAGTCTCAAGGTGCTTGTCCCATGTGTACTGTCTCATGAAGTCAATGATCCCAAGAACTAGCTCTTTACGCTCTTCATCGAACCCAACTAGCAATGAATAGTCCATTACATCCACAGACTAAACAAAAGAGGATCACCGATTAATCAAAACATTTAAGAACAAATATGACTAGGGAGTAATGAAAACACTTACAGCCAAGAAGTTTGTATCATTCCATATAGCTCTTTCCAAGCTTCTCTTGACCTTGCTTCCTAGGAATATCGGTTCTGTGCGTAGTGTCTCAAGCAGATTCATGTCTAGCAAAACTTTGTCTGTTCCGGATGTGTTTGGATTGTACCGTGACCTTGCAGATCCTTTAAGATCATAGATCCTAGATATTTTTCTGTTATAGAAAAGATTCTCCATTACCATCAAATCCATTTTTGTCTCTTTTCCACCTTTTGAGTGTTTAATTGAGACCTGCAAGCCACAGAGCATTCCTAAGTATTCCACATTTCAAAGCAAAAGCCAAAAGCTTTGGTCCTAAGAGTTTACATTCTCTATATTGTAACTAACCTGGTAGATACCGAGAATCTTAGCAAGACAAGTAGGGCTCCCGGAGCTAAGTGACTCCTTCAAGTATTTGAAGTATTCAGGTGCAAAATCCTCGAAAGAATCCAGCTCGGTTTTGACGACTTGTTTTATGATGAACCTTTCGTCCAATGACTTGGCAAAGTAAACATTGCTTTTCCCTCCTTGTGCAGACCATCTCTGACACCGGCTCAAGGATCTAACAAAGTCCACTTCACTCGGACAGCAAGTCTTTCTCAACGTTTCAAACTGCGTTGCGAAATAACACGTCACAGAGAACTTCACCTTTCCTTCATTTGCAGTAGAGGTAGAAGAAGAAGAAGCGCGGTCACTGAAAGAAATGGTCAAATGCGGAGACTTTTTATCGTCTTGAGAAGACCCATACACCGCATGGTGAATGGTATCAACATCCATCGACCCAAAAGAACGCCAAGTCGAGAAGGTGGAAGGTTGTTCGGACTCTTTGTTATTCAAGTTGCTGGCACTACTACTACTAGCAATAACTTTGTTAGCAACCCACTCTTTATATTCCTTGGAATTGATAGCATATGATACAACACTAGCGGGATCATCATCGTATACAGGAACCACGATATCGTTCAGTCCCCGTTGAGGAATCAACATCCGAGCCCCATCAGCCATCTGAGATGCTGAAGAGATGTATGTAGGCGTTGAACCAACAATCAAATCCAACTTCTGTACTTCAAGTGGCAACATTTGTGAGTAAGTCCTCATCACATTTGAAACAGGGTCCCTCACCATATTCCTGTACTCACCAGAAGCGTGGAATGATCTGAGAGTCGAGAGATATAAAGAAGATGGTGGCAAACCTTTTTGGATCCGTTCTTGAAATCGTATCGCTGAATCAAACGACTGGACTCGAATCGGCCTGACAAGTTTCCGGAGAGGAGAATAAGCAGCTGAAAAGCCTTCTGTCTCAGCAATTGTCTCAGCTTTCTCAAGAGTTTGAAACGAGCCTAACCACGCTGAATCTATTCTCTCAGATAGAGAAGTGCCAGGGGAGAGCATGTTCTCTGAATCTTTGTTATCACCATTAGCTTCTGAACCAGAATGAGTTTTTTCTTCCTTCTCATCTGAACCTTCCTGCAGTCTATGGTCAATCTTTGGAGGATCTTGCATATCCGGATTACGAGAAGCATTGTCATCACTAGCTTTTAAGACCGATGCTTTCTTGAGTTGAGAGTTTAACAAGTAAAGCTGATGATCCCAAGCATGAGAACCAATCATGAGTGCACGTCTCAATCGATTCAACTCTAGAATATCCAAACTCCCCTGAATTTCAATATTCTCCACAAATATAGGTTGCAACGCATCCTGTTCATGATGAGAAAGATTCAACAATCATCATCAAGAATTCAGAAGCACAAAAGAGTCTTTAAAAAAGAGAAACAGAAGCAAAAAATGCTCACATCGTATTCATCTTTTTCCTTTACGAGTTGTTCTTGTAATCCCATTACGCGACTATGCAGATCACAGGCTTCAGATTGTTCAAGTAAACTGCTTTTTTCTTCCATGCGGTCGAGCATACTAGATATCTCCGCATACAGAGTCCGCGTTTTACCAAGAAGCTGTAAAATGCACAAACAGAAAGCATATTGAGCTTTAGCAGTTTGCATATCTAAAACCTGAAGCAAAAAGGCTTTAAACTTTTTCTTAAAAATCTACCTCGGCGGCTTCTGTTCGTATCCACTCCTGTTGAGGATGGCTGTTGAATTCAAGCATTGACGGAGGAAGTAAGACAGTAAGTATATTAATGGGAGAATATCTAAAGAACGCAACCATATTCCCGAATCTGCAAAACAATCAAATCATTATACGTATTAGTGCTTTTAACAGAATTGAGATAATAACTCTAGAGAATGAGATTATACAGTGCTTACCCATAGAATCGAAGGCAGTCTCTCTGAAGTGAATGACCACAGGATGCAACACGATTCGCAGTTGCGTGATTCGAAAAGCTAAGTTCAAGAAACTTTCCAAAAGATAGTCCCCATGCAGCATCAGACATAACTACTCTACGAGTAGCACGTGGGACTCCATCTTCGTGTGCACATCTTAAGCAGCGATGCCACATCCATATCTTCCCATCTTGTTCACCAGGAAGCTTCATTGACGGGAGCCGTCTAACATTGATAGTAAGATTTCCATTCTGATGAGAATAGCAGAGAACATGCGCATCAACTAGCTCCTTACAGAATCTACAATTTGTAGTCTGTCCAGAAATAGGAAACAGAAGAGTAGAGATTTTAGAACTGCTTACTTCAAGAAAGACGAAAAAAGTGGATTAACATTTTAGATAAAAGAGCTACCTGATTGAAAATATCATCTTTCAAATATCTTCCGAGAGGTTTATCAAATGATCCATAGAACTTAATCCGTAAGAGTCTTGAGCGTTCACATACTGATTCTTTCAAAACACAGCGGCTTGAAAATGAGACTAATATGCTCTGATGAGAGTCTGCGGAAGAGAAATATTCGCTGGAAACATCATCTTCGTCGAATTTCTCATGTTGTGACAAATCTTGGGTGTCCAGTAATTGGTTCTCTTCTTCACCTCTCTGCAGTTGAGTCGGTGTTTCAGGGATTTCTCCATTTAAGCACACAGAGTGTTCATCCAAGTCATTTAACTGATTAGAAGAATCTGATCTTGTTACCAAATTATTGGCAAAATCTCCATTCAGGGCATCAGATTGTTCACAAGAAGATGGGAATATCTGACTAGGATCAAAATCCTCACACAATGATTCACAAACCTCATGCTCTTGCATTGGTGTGGTACTTTCATCTTCATGTGCAGCTGTATCAATCAAAGCTTGAACATCTGTTTCTGTAGGAGATTGAGTTACTAGAGAAATGCCATCATCAATCATTCTCCTTTGTGAAGCTGTCCGCACCATCCCTGGTTGCTTCAGTCTAATTCTAGGCAGAGAAGCACCTTCATCCGCAAGGAATGAAGTCTCCAATGATAAGTGATAAGCAGCAAATACAGCATACTGAATAACATGCTTAACCTTCTTTAGCTCTTCACGACAACTTCCCCTAAGCACAACCTGCACATGTTTCAGAAAAGTCTAATCAAGTTGATAAATTTAAGGTATCAGTAGACTTCATAAGCTACAAAGGTTCCAGCTTTTACCGTGCAACCTAGGCGCCTCGGACACCCTTCAAAGTACATCAATGTTCTTGATAGTTTTCTGTTAGACTGATTGCTAGCTTCATGTTGCTCCAACACTTTCTCAGTCCGGAACAGCTCACAGTGCCCCAACCGAGCAGTTGAAATTCTATCTACTGAGGGGCAAACAACAGCACCGGTGCAACGAGATATACGGTCCAACAAAGATCTTTTCACATTCAACACCAATGAAATTTCCTTCTCTAGAAGGTATTGCTGTGCATATGAAGATACACTTTTCTCTACCAGTAGAACATTAGGACGAAGGGACTCTATTTTCGCTATTATCGCCTTCAGATGATCATTTTCCTGTCCAATACACAATAATTCAACAGTTTTGTTCAGCTTGTTAATCAGAGATTTCAAGCAGTCATCCTAAAGAAACAGTAAAGAACCAACCTGTTGAAGCAGCGTGTTAAAGGACGCTAACTCGCCTGCAACTCTCTGATACTCGAGAGACCCGGCTAAAAGCAGCAACCGCGGATTTTTGTATTGTGATGTCATTCGCTTGTGCTTAATGTTCTTGCTACACACTATTCCTCTGATGAGGATGCTGCAGAAACAAGGTATTTAATAAGTCATTATAAGCCAGAGGACAATACTAATGAATCAAATAGTGGCAAGAATTGTAAAACAAGGTAACTATACCTCTCATTTTGATTTCCTGATGCTACACATTTTATTTTCACATAATCTCCAGGATCCATACTGCCGCCTGCACGAGTATCCGGCTTTACAAAATTTGCAGCCTGCCACGCTAAACCAGTGACAATATCCAACCAGTCCGCAGCACTACCATCATCACATGGACTAAGCTCTTCCCCACGTAATAACTCTGCAACAAGAGCTCGGAAGTGGTCATGCACCACAGTTCGAAGAGGTTCATTGCTGTTTGCTCCAAGTTTCTCTCTTGTAGGCATGTGACTAGAAAAGCTACTACTCGATGAAAACTCGGGAGCAGAATCTCCAATATCATCGTCTTCATCATCATAATGAAAGTAATTACTCTCAGCATCATCATTCTCATCTTCAGGTGGTGGAGGGTACCAGATGCGGCCGTTGTTTTCAAAATCCAACGGTTGTTGCAACTTATCCTCCTCCTCCTCATGATCTTCCGGATCCAATACCCTCTGATCAGGCTTAGCTAAATCACCAGCCATGAGTTGTTGTTGTTCTTGATGAAGATCATAAGAACCAACCCTAGGGCTTAAGTCTTTCGCGTGCTGTACAAAGCGCCCAAGAGGACTAAAATTGTTCCTTGATGGACTATCGTGAGGACTGGACCCAGCTGAAGATTTACAACTAAAAAGCTCATGTCTAGCACTAACACTACCCGACTCTATATCTGAACCTTCCTGATAGTACTCACTCGAAGGACTTAAGAATTGTTTACCCTCTTCTTCCTCACCCCTGCAAACACAAACACACCCACACGCACATAATCACAAAACTTACTCCAACATGTTCAAAAGACTCATACTTGACTATAAAAATCCAAACTTTTTTCATACACTTACTCCAACATGTTCAAAAGACTCATAATTGACTATAAAAATCCAAACTTTATTCACACACATACTCCAAACATGTTAAAAGACTCAAAATTGCTATAAAAATCCAAACTTTTTTTCACATACCTGCTAGGATAACAACGAATAGAGGCCATGTTTCTGCAATCACGGATTTCAAGATTCTCATTTTGAGGTGGTGGATCAGGGCTATCTCGAGGATGAACTTTATCATAGCTCTTACTCCTTAACATATGAACCTCTCCACCACATTCTCTACACACCATCTTGCTCTCCTCTGAATCAGATGATGATGATTCATAGCAACTCTTACACCAACAACGACCACAACTAAGACAACAATAACCATGGTCTAGCTTGGTTCCACAGTGATGACACATTTTGGAAACGATAGGCATAATTTCAAAGTCTTGAGATGATGATAAACACAAAGAATCGCTTGAATCTGAAGTTATCCAAGACCTAACCTTATCAATTAGATCTAGCAGTGAACCATCAGGTATTCCCATAAACAATCAAAATACTTTATACTTACAAATCTGAAATCTCTCTATTTCTCCTCTCTCTCTCTCTATATATATATATATATATATTTTTTTTTTCTCCCAGATTTTGAATGGAATCAAAAGAAAAAAAAAACCTCCCACAACAAAAATGGTGGGTAGATTTGGATGAGAAATTTTTGTTTTTTTTTTAATTATAATTTCAGAGCAAATCCTACATCAATCCCAAATGTTTCAAAACCCCCCAAATTTTCAACTATTAGAAACAGATCCAATACCAAGAAAACTTTATTAGAATATGAAAACGGAAAGAAACGAAGAAGACGATTCTTGACTTTCTCGTCGATCACAGCTTTAAAAATCAAGATAACAAAATTAAAAAAAGGAACAAAAAAAAAAACACCCCAAGAGAAGTGAAATTGAAGAAATGAAGAAAGAAAGAAAAAAGTTAAAGACTTGGCAAAATGAGAATCAAAAGGAGAAAGAGAAGAAGTACAGAGAAGGTTCCTTTACTACCAGACTTAGCTCGCATCTCGAAACACTTTGAGATTTTTTTTGTTTTTGTTGTTCTTCACTAAATTTTAATTGCTTCTTCTTCTTTCTTCTGTATATATATTTTTACATAGATGATCCAGCTATGGCAGATTTCTAGAGAGAAGTGATTCCTTATACTGCTCCGCCATTAACTGTTCACACTTTTTCTCTTTCCTCTGTTCCCTTGTCTTTTTTTTTTTTAATTTATTCAACTAGTGTTTATTATAGTTTATACAGTTTTTAAAAAATATTTCTCATCTGATTTAAATTTAAATTTTTTTAGTTTTTATAGATAATTTTTGTTTTAGTAAAAAAAAAAACATGACAAAGACTTGAAAGTCGTTTTTATTTTATCTTATATGACAGGACAGTGACTCTCCGTCTTCAAGCTTCCGTTTTCAATTGGTCACAATTCATCAACGGCGTTTTTTCTTCTTCTTTTTTTTTTTGCAACTTTTTTTTTCATCTTTAGAAAAAAAAAACTTTTTGTTATTGGTGAACTCTTTAATAAATTAAATTACTTTTCGTAAATATTCATTCATTCACGTTTTTATTATTATTCATTATCCTGCACGCCAAAATTCTTCTCTTTTAAATTTTTGTTCTGATACACATTTTTTCCAACAGCGAGCATATATTGTGTTTTTTAGTGATCTTATTAAAATACAGAAGATCTCTCATTATTCCTAAAACTTAAACGTGTGAATCTGTTCTTTAATACAAAATTTAATTATTCAAATTCTACATGATTATTATATACCGTAAAAAGTATGAAAATCGAATAACAGTAATGATTACACAAAATGTACACATATAATTGGAGAATGAGAAGATAACGATGATCTAATTATATAATCCCTTTTAGCAAAAACAAAAAAATATAATCAGTTCTAATTATAATAACTTGTATCTGAAGATGTAAACGTAATAAGATAATTTGTACACTTACTTTGACTAGATTTTGTGTTAATTAACTTAACTAAATCTAATTTAGTAAAAGCATCTCCAATCCACTCTATTTTCTCTTCTAAACTTTATTATAGAGTAAAACATGTTTCAACTCCATTCTATATCTCATTCTATATTTGGAGTAATCATATTCATTACTCTATTATAGAGTAAAACTTTTGTTATTTATAAAATAGTCATTTCACTTTTATATGTTTTTATCTTATCCTTAAATAATAATATTTTAGTTATATAGTTAGATAAATGTTGGTAATAAATTAAAAATAGGTATATAATTGAAACTGTAAAATATAACAACAACTTTATTTATTAGAAACATAATAACATACTCAAATTACATAATAAAATACCAAAATTAAAGAAAAACAACAAAAATTAAACATAGTACAACAAAAACTAGTAATTTTATTGAATTTATGGTTTAAAATAAAACATGTGGGTTAAATTTATAAGTTTGATAAATAATTGATGTTTTTAAGAAATTAATTATTAAAAATATTTTTGAAATATTTTTTTAGAGTTTAAATTAGAAAAATGAGTTGGAGTAAAACTCATATCTATTATATAGTTACTCTATTGTAAAGTAAAATATAAAAGAATGGATGGGAGATGCTTTAACAACTTAAAAACAGTTGTCCGTTAGTGGTGGTGGGGATTAATAAGGGAGGTGTTTTCTTTTTCCTATTACGTATTTAGGTAAGGGATTATTAATAACTCTTTCCGTTACAGCTCTAGGAAATTAGAAAGAAAAACAAATTATAATATGAAATTGAAAGAAAAAGAAATTAAAAAAATTTCTTTGAAAATTTTACATTTCAAGTCCACGCGCTTGTGTCTTCAAGGTGTAAAACACGCGCCGTTGACAAAAAGGCAATACGGGTAAAGTAGAACCATCCGTTTGTGTAGCTTTTAGGTGGGGTCTCAAGCTGATCCCTAACTCATCAGTTTATCACTTTATTAGGCCATCTTAATAAGTCTTAAACCTAATTTAAATTTTAATCCCTTTTCCTATCCAACTACAATATAATCTATTTAGAGACACAAATATTTGATGTATATGTAGAAGATATTTTTTTAGTTAAAAGTTTAACCAAGAATGTAACTATTGTAACTGCAACATCTTTATTTATTCAATTTGTTGATGATTAATTATGTCAATTTGAACTTGATATGTTGCATTCGAGAGGAAAATAGCAAGTAATGGTTTTCTTTTTAGTTTTTACATACATACTTTAGGTCATTTTTGAAAGCAAAGAATCTAATAATCGTATATACAATATTCAATTTGTAATATATATAAAAGACAGGTAAAAGACTTCAACCAAAATTAATACATTTTAAATTTATTTTACAGCAAATTATGTAAATTTTGAATGTACAAACTTGGTATAAATTTCCTTTTTTAATTTACTAGCTAAACATATTAATGTTTTGAAAAAATGATAAGTTATGTCTTTAAAATTTAAACATGTATTAAAAGGTGGGTGAGAAGACACCATCTCGTTTTAGTTTTTCCGATCTTTTCTATTTCTCTTCTTAATTAAAACTTTTATATACTTTTTACAAGAATGATTATTTATTGGGTTGAACTTTACACGCTTGACGAGATAAGAACATTAGCTTAATAATCGTTGATATGGTGGTGGTTTTGGCACTGGTCTAACTCTTTCAAAGAAAAATGACAACAAAAAAATTATATAAACTGGTCTTCTTCTTGAAAAGGTAAAAAAAAAACATTGTGCAACGTTATCCGGTACACATACAAACAAAACATTTGTAAATCAATAGTCAGAATTAGATTGTTTACATTTTTATTGATTTTATTTTTTTGCAAATGTCAGAAAATTCATAAGATCAAATAAACTTCATAAGAATATCATTTTTAAAAAAGTTTAAATATATGACTCAAAACTGGATATGGCGTCAAAACCTCGATTGATCCAAGATTTAATGTTTTCACATCTAGTAAAAAAAAATCAAATTTTCTAGAAAATAAGAATTATTGCATCACATGTTAATTTTGACAAAACTTAGCGAGATTTTTAATGTGTGCACGTATATCCCCTATAGTTATTCATTGTGATAAAGTAAATGTATTTATCAAAAAAAAAAAAGTATTTATCGTGTGCATTATGCACAACCATTTATCGTAAATATTTGTGATGTGGATATAATTATTCACTGTGAAGCTATCTATAAAAAAAATTAGATAGTATAAATAAATTAGATTAACTATTTCTGAATAGTAAAATCACAATTATGATAGGATAAGAAATTAATTAATTTTATTAATAACGTAATAGACCATAGAAAACAAAACAAAAAGACAAGCTAAACTCCAGTATTTTCTTCATTCTAAATTATCTAATTGTTGCAAAACAAAAGTACTATTATTATTATTATTATTATTGTACACTTTCGGTTTGACCGTAGTTTCGAAATGAATGTTTTAGAATGGACCTTTAAAATTAATGGGTCTTTCGTTGTATTTTGATAAAGTCTGCGTCAATTTCAGGGTACCAAGGGACCCACCTTGGGGTTACCTCTCAAACTCTCCCTTCATTTCAATTATCTCCAATTATCTACGGCCTAAATATTTGATTATTTATTTAACGTTTTGAACTCTTATAATAATATTTATTTGCAAACCGTGCATCATCTTGTATAAACCAAATTGCTTACATGTATAACAAGATGATGCATACGTTACAATTATATGTTTTAATTTGTTTTTGTCTATGGGAGGTGATGACTCTTATTACATTCTGAAAGGGCAAAATTATGTTTACATTCTATGACTAATCGAAAAGCCTATTTGGCTATTTTCCAAACTGAAAAACAAGATTTAGATTTTTATTATCGGAGGATAAATAGTTTATGAGAAAAGCAAATAAAATTGAGATTCAAAATTTTCAAAGACATATCCTTTATAAATTTATAAACGGATATCCTTGGAAATTTTGACAGTTTTTATGGACTGATCTTGTGATATTTCCGCATGAGAATTTATTTTCTCATCATTAATATAATTTATCAGCAACAATGTTATATAAAGAAAAATTTAGGCGTGATCTCTTGTGATGTTACATTCCACTAGTGCAGTGCACGGGAGAGCACAGGTCGCACCAAACCTATTTTTTTCTTACCCCAAATGCAATGTGAAGGTTAATTATAACTTACTTTTTATCTTTAATATTTATAGTAAAGTCTAAAAGAAATGGTTGAAGAAAAGAAACTAGAAATTTTTGAATCCAATCAAATCTTTACATATTTGTTTATTTTAAAATATGAAATATGTAGTCAGTTTTATTTGTATTATAAAAGTAAATCATTCTTGTTTGTATTATAATTGTTAGGACATAATCTTGTACAAAAACGATATGTGACCATTACATAGCATGGAAGCAGCATAAGTCAGATCATAGAGGTCGCAGTTTTGAGGTTTATAGAAAAGAAAAAATAAAGAAAATTTCATGTTTATGCGATATTTGGCTTGAATTCGCGACCTACTAGATCCATAATCTCATTTAGTTTGGGATATATGTTAAGGTATAAATCATCCTCATTAGTAACACATCGAAATCATAGCAAAGCTTAATCTTTCCCTTAAAAAGTCCATGCTTGAGCTTGACAAATGAATAATCGGTAGTGAATTTCTCTTAAAAAGAATCCGTGCAATGATTTTGTTCTTTACTATGAAATGTACTCACTTAAAGTGTGGTCCAACCTAGATCTTATCTCATTTTTACTATGGATCAGATGTATTTTAGTAGTAACTAGTAAGTAAATTCGTATTAATCTATAAGACCATTACCATTACACACATCTGTTGTTGTATAGTCTCAAAACGTTCTCCACTTATAAAAAAAAAACTCAAACATCAAATAATTTATTTGTGTAACACTTTGTAGTCAATTATACCTAATTTTTTTATACCTTTTAATCATGAACTCGATCGCAGATTTTGAATATTTTGTGATTTAATGTCATTACCCACAGTTTCTGTGCTTTGTTTTAGTCCATTTAACAATGATTTATGTATCTCACCGTGCACTTTTTCCTTTGTTTTCTTTAGATTGGGAGATTCTTCTCTTCTTTTCATGTGCACTAGTTATGAAATACTATATATACTACTCATCAAATACCTAAGAACAAAAAAAATACCAGTGAGGAAAGAAAACTTAAACAAGAAAATAATATAAATTCGAACGGTCATAAATTACAAGGTTCTTATGCATATATACTGATAATTTTCTGTAGTATATTATAAGATTTGACAAACCCCTTGACAAGATCTACGTGGAATCTCGTCAGTTTGTTGACATCCATTATAAATTAATCTAGTTAATATGGATAGATATGTTACATCATGGTACCATTTAATATATAGCAACTCTAACCATAAAATATTTCAAATTGCTCTGATATAATTCCAATCTTCGTCGGTTCCGATAAATGGAAAATGAATGATGACAAAGAAACATAAAATACTTTTAGTAAATAATAATAAAAAAAAAACTTAAATCAATTTTTTTTTTGAATGGGAACAAATGGTTTGGGCATTGGATCGTGTCACGCATTTTAACTGACGTGAATGTAAAGAGTGGTATAATTATAAGTTCACACCAAATTTAACACGGTGCATGCTTTTTGTGTATGTATAATGTATTCGTGTATATATACATAGGTCTGATGCTGAGCTCAAACTTAATAAATCTATGTTTACGGTTTTTATTTTAATAAAATAGTTTCGGTCTTCAAATTTCAAAAAATCTTTTTGGTACAATGGTATTTAATATTTTAATTGATAAAATAGGTTATTTTTTTTAGCTTGTGGTTTCCTAAAATACACGACCGACTCTATATATAAATAAATAATTGCCAACAACTCTCGCCTTGTGAAGTTTTATTAATTTAAAATTTTTATAAAGATTTATGGAAAAAAAATTAAAAGATATTCCTTCCGTTCTATTTTATAAGAAGTTTTAAGTATTTTTTTCTTGTTTCATTTTATTAGAAGTTTTACAAGTTTCTATACAAAATTTAAATTTTGATTAGTGGTTGAAATGATTTAAAGTAAAATATTAAATAATATTTTTGTAAAAAAAAATAGATTTTTTAATATGTACATTTTTAGCTAAAACTTATTATAAAATAGAAAGGAGGGACTAGTGAATTGAAACCACAAAATGAATAGTGACATTTGAAAATTACAGCTTTTATTTGTATAAACGTCGATAAAAATGGAACAAACAGAATTGGAATTGGAATTGACCAAACGAGAAAGGAGGGAAAAAGGTAATTTCTTGGGAAAATACATCGATTGACAAAACAGTCCGTAGCTTTAGGCCCAGCGCCTAATCCTGTAATATCCATATAATCCAAATGTTGAAATTTCTTAAATTTTTATTTATTAGAAAAGAGTAAATTAAAATAAATAAAATGCGTGTTGCACACATTGACTCATTTATTACAAACGGAAAAGAAAATGAAAAATGGGACAATTTTCTAAGCAACTGATGTAGTTTTTCTTCTATAGCACTCAATATTTATTCTCAAGTCAATTAAAGCTGTTGTGTTCGTAGATAAAAATCAGACGGTCCATTACAACGAGTTATATAATTTGACCCAACACTATACTTTTATTTTTAACTCTGAAATCAGATCAGCACATTAATTCTCTGATCTATTGATTATTCTAAAAGCTGTTAAAATTTAATGGTTCATTTAAGTTTTTTTTTACCTACTCTCTTATTTGTTTCTATTCCCGAACCAATGAAAACATTAAAAAGTAATGTATTTGTGTACTCACTTACATTTGAGTATTGATCAATGGAATCGAAACATAAAAATGAATATGTGCTATTGATATTGGGGTTTCCTTTGGGTTTTAGCTTTAAGGCCCAATATCTAATAATATTAAGTCTTTTAGGCCCAATTCAGCTTGTTTTGGGTACTTCAACAGTTCCAATTATGGGTCCAGAAGAATAGAGAACCAACTATAGAAACTAATAATAACATTGAGTCTTATGATAAATTTTCAACACAGAGGATAATTTAGTTACTCATCTTTCCAATATGCTTTCTACTTGGCCTTTTCCAATTTAAGTTTTTTTTTTTAATGAACAGATAAAAATTGCATTGTTATATTTCCATTTGTTAAAGATGAAAATTGGATTTTAATCTATAATGTTTGTATATTGAACCTTGATGATAGTGAAAACCGGTTTACGGCTATAGAGCAGGAGATGTACAACATTTACATAAATTTGAATTCATAATTTACTGTCCATTGTAATAATTGTGATAGATGCAGATTAAACAAAAAAAAGTCATTGAATAAAATTTTTAATAAGAACAAAATGTTAGCTAGTTTTAACACAAACAAGTACACTGCGAAAAAAAAAACTAAAATATAGGCTGGGCTTTTAATATGACGTGGAAGATTTATGGAAGCTTGCACAATTGGTAGGTGGGGGAAACTTGAATCTTCAACAACAAGGTTTGGTGGAAAATTCAGATGAGATAAATTAGTAATTTATATAAATTAATTACGTATTTCATAAATATATATTGTTGAAAATCAACAAGAGTTATTACTTACCGAACCTCTAATCAGTTTCTTCCTTTTTATATATGACTGTGTTTATCGTTAATTATACCTGATTTTGTGTTCGTTACCAACACATTCCATCGAATTAACACATTACACACAAACACACACTGACACACACACACACGTAAATAAAACAAAACAGACAAGAAGCCGAAGAAAAAGGATTACGGAAGCACATGAATTTAACTCATCTCAGAATTATTGAAGTTCATCATTGTACTTTCTTTAACGGCGCTACAGTAACATTCCAAATAAAGTTATAACATGGTACACTGATTCTCCAAAAGAAATAATAGTCCACCACATACAAAAAAAAAAAATATTTAATAATATGATATGATTTTTACAGCACCTATTCGACGCAATCTGTATAATTTTCGTAAAACAATGATAATTTTCATCAGTAAAAGTTAGATATCATCACTATTATTTAGTGAAACATATTTTTTATGAATTGTCAATATAGGAAATCTAGTTATAACTACGCACATGGGCGGTGTCGAATCTCTACTTTTTTAATTTTTGTGAGAAACATTGGTAGGTACGGTACAGTGTATATTTACATTTATAAAATCTGTATATATACGTCATGCATGTGTATATATATACCGCACGCACGAAGGTATATTACACGTACGAGTCACCCGTGAGTCAACAAACCAAAGATTCCCAAGTGATTGGGTGACACGTGCGAGTCTCTCTACTCCAGATGTTTCATCAAACCTTGCGTGGATTCTCCTCCTCCAATATTTTACATCTTCTTCTATAAGTAGTTAGGGTTCCTCCTTCAGAAAATTATCTCTTTTTACATTACTTATAACTTTAATAATAATAATTTATATATATATGGTGGATATCAGAAGATGGAGATGAAGAGTGATTGGATTCGATGCTAGGCTTATCAAAGTGAGCAATCTTATGTGTTCTCATCTTTGTTTCGTTGTCTGTTCGACCTTGGCCTCGATGTCTCTTCAAAACCCTAATTCTAACCTTATCGTTTGTTTTAACTCATCAATCCATCTTATGATCATATCATGTAATAGTAGCGCATATGGTATTGATTTATGATTGATCGGGTAGGTGATCGAAATTTTTGATTTCTGTGTTTTCCTTTGAGATATATATATATATATATATACATATATATATATATATAGTGTAACAGATATTGTTTAACACACACTAACACAATAGTCTATTTGGTTGTAGGTATCTATATATATATATGTGCGTGCTTAAGTCTGTACTTTCGTATAACATATAAGGATTTAAAAGCAAAAAAACATGTAAGGATAGATTTCCTTTATTTTGCAAAAGATCTTAGATTAATATTTATGGAAATTAATAATGACATAAAAGGAAGTGTATAAAGCATTTGGTTCATTCGGTTTGAGGGAAAATGTTTAACTTGTTACATAGGACATAAACATTTTAAGAGTAAAACATACCTGTAAAATGTGTAGTCTCCATGGTTCTAACAGATAGTTAATTACCAACAGCAACAAAAAATCAAAAAAGAAGTTTGTTTTACCTATTGAATGTAATATACATACATGATACATGTGCATATACTTATATGGATATTCACGTATATACAGATTAACATACACATTGATAGGATTTTTCCGTGTAGTTAGGATTTCTTGTTTAATCTGCCCACGTCCATGAGCATGTTTAATCATGTACATGATTAATTTTGATAGTATTGTATGGATATAAGGATCTTACGTGTCACCATGAGATGAAAAACGTATAGAGCCATAACAAAGTACAGCTTATTAGAAGTCGTTACTTCCTAATATAGTTGTCGAAAATTTGTAGTTTTTCTTTATTTTTCCCGTAGAGCTAAGTTTTTTTGTTATATTCGTAGAGCTAATTAAGTTATAAGTGATATCAACCAAAAGAAAAAAAGATAGTTATATGTATGGTAAAACCAAAGCCAAGGTCGAGCAGACAATGAAGATAAGATGGAACCAGATCGGGACTGCTCCTTTGACAAGTGTTTGCATTGAATTCAAAAACTTTGCTTGGCTAATAGCCTAATACATATAAATACATGTGTGCATGGTTCGAGATGTAGTGGGATAATTAGATTAATTTGTAATATAAATAATATAAATAAAAGAAGAGGATCGGAAGATCGAGGCATATGGACCTCAAACCCTACCAACCCCCCAATAACCCAAAACCAAACCAAACTCACATCTATATGTTTGTCTCTTTGTTTCTTCTCTAAAACCTCCGGGTAGGTGTGTCTTCGACGCGTGATTCATATTTTCCCACCGTTCCTTTATTTAAGTTTTAGTTTAATTCTCCTTTCTATTTTATCTTTTAACTAGTCCGATTTTCTTATATTCTTTGTAACGAATCTCGACGTGGTAGGTTCAAGAACTACCCGCCTAGTCCATTGAAAGAGTGTATGCATGCAAATCATATTAGTTTCGTTTCCATGGGTTTTAATGATTTAAATATTTCTTCCGTAAAAGAAAAAAAAAAAACAATTTTCCATATAAAAACAAAATATCATTTGAAGACATACAATGTGAACCAATCCGGTAATATTCTATCTTGAATTCTTGGAATAAAATGACTCCAAGAATACTACTTGTGGTTCTAGATATAAACCGGGAATCTATGTTGAGTTCTTGGAGACTTTGTTTTTATATTTTATTTTCTAACTACTACATCGCTCTCTCCTTTTCATGACTTGCATTTATAGAATGCGAGGCAGAGGTAGTTAATGACTTGAAAAAGTAATATATAGAATAGCATCGACTGCATCGTCGAATAGCAAACAAAAAAAAACATTTCTGAGATGGAACAACAGCTTAAGGTATCTCCAAATATGTGCATATGCCAATAAAGCTGACACCAAGTTTCCTATGTTTAACATTTCACATGCGTCTCTCATCCATATTAACACCCTCTTCGACACTAAAAAACAAAGATCAATGCCGAGGAAGTTTCAACGGGTAAACATGATAAAATTACATAGTGATCATTCCAAATTACTAGACAAAAAGATTTCGATTTATAAGATAAAAACCATGAGTTGTATCTTGTATGGTAAGTTATTAATTGAGTCATGGAACTACAAAACATGCATATTAGAACTAAAACTTATTTGCAATGGATGAAAATAAAGCATTTGTTTTAAGTTATATATTTATTACTTGAATAAGAGAGTGAACTATCTTTTTCAAGTAATAAATATAATGAACTATCCTATTCAAGTATTAAATATAGTAACTAGTTGAATAAAAAATATAGTGAAGATGAAAAATAAAAACCTACCATGCTTTTCCTTAGAGTTATTGGAAAATATAAAATGAAGGCATAGCTGATGTTGTGATATTTAAATTCTTAATACTTAGATTAATGGAGTTTCAAACGAAGTCCTACCGCCTACGTACCGTAGAAGCTAAAATTCTTAATAATTTTGAATTTTCAAGTTTTCATGATTTATGTTTTTGAAATGTAATTCTTTTCTATAATATGATATATGTTAAATACACGATCAGAAACTATCATTAATATATTAAAACTCATTTTTATTATTGTTGTGGACAAACTTTCTTAACATAACGTATTATTGCTATTTAAACATTCGACTATTATGCTTTTCCACTATTCCACTAATTATCTACTATACCATCCATGTCCAATGTAAACTATTTTCTAAAAACTTGAAAACATGCTTTCTGTAGCACGAATCGTGCTTGTAATGCTATACCACGTTTTTCATTTTTTTGAAACACGAGTTTAACACATGAATATAATATATGTCACAACATTCACTATTTGACTGCTTTATGAAAGTGAATGATGTTTTGTATAAAAAGCTGATGGATTATATAAAAATGAAAGAGAAGTAAAAGAGGAAAGTAAAGTAATGGTTTACAAAAGATTGTAGGTGCCAGCGAATTATGCAGTCAGTTTCAAGTTTCAACTAACAAAATCAAACCAGGTGGTGGTATTTCAGTGGCTTGAGGTTGGATATGTGCCTGTCTTGAGATCCGGGTTCGAATCCACTTGGCCACCCAACTCACAACGAAGCTGTGCAAAAAGGAAGCTGAACCTAAAAAAGATTAATCTGTACCTAAAGCCCGAAAAAACCTCCAGATTATCAAAAAAACTAACAAAACCACTTCTCAAATGGTCTTGTTTGATGAAGTGATGAGTTAGGTAGGCTGCATCGGTCAAAGCCCATTAGCCCAACTATATTCACTATACAGTAGTTTTGATCTGACCAAAAAATAACAAAAATGATAGAAACTAAGAAAGACATTTTTCTAGATAAATAGTAAATGGCGAAACATTACAGTAAAGTTTTCATTTTTTATATATTACAGTACTCTTTTTTCATTTCAATTTATTTTATCTTTGGTTGCAAACAGACTAAAGAGAGTCAAATTCTAAAGAAAAAGGAGAGTCTAGTTCATTTTATGCTGAATATTATGTATACTTTACACATTTCCACAAAAAAAAAACATTTGAACTATATTTTTGTTATTTGTATGTTTAAACTTTTTATAGAAGTTATAATAACTTTCTCCATGTCGTTCCAATTCTCCGGATAAATTCGA
Source organism: Cardamine occulta (assembly GCA_028015245.1). Classification (NCBI taxonomy): domain Eukaryota; kingdom Viridiplantae; phylum Streptophyta; class Magnoliopsida; order Brassicales; family Brassicaceae; genus Cardamine; species Cardamine occulta. The sequence continues at coordinate 17,974,814 of CM051366.1, forward strand.
AAAATTTGTATATTTTATGCATGTTTTCTCAATGATCATAAATAACTAAATGTTCGGACTTTATAAATTTATAGCAAATATTTGGTGTAGTTAGACAGGGGCGAAGCCATTTGAAAGTTACTAGGATCAACTGACCTCTGTAACTTTTATAAAAGTTTACTTGCATCCTAATTCATTTACTATTTTGTGGATTAGTTAGTACTTAATATACAATTTTGACTCCATCAGTTTTGGTTCAGATCTTCTCTTTGCCCTCTTATATACTTATATATATCTTTTTCATATAATTGTTTTTTTTTCTAGATTGTTTTCGAACTCGATCGTTTTATATAATAAGATATTAGTGTTTCTATGGATCTGCCACCGTAGTTAGGTTGTTAGATGCCATTTTCCATATCTTACTAAAAAAGCAGTAGTAGATAGTTTCGACTTTCCAGTATCTTCTTTCGCTATCATAAGAAAAAAAAAAAAGAAATTTGACAACTTTTTTTATTTATCGGCTAATTTTTTTAATGTAACTGTTTAGATAGTACCAAATTACCAATAGCAGCAAGATTTTTTTTTTTTGTAATTATCATCCTTTTGAAAATGCATTCGGACTCCGTATGCTATACAGATTCGAATGTGAATACATACTAAAAGAAAAAGAAAAAAAATTGTTCCGACTCGTCTGCCTTGCACAAATAAAGTAAAAAACCCACAAAAATCTCACAAATTCCCATTTAGCTAAATTTTAAATCCACGTGTCATGTTGAGATCATGACGCGACCGTCAATTCAATCTCAGCTGTCCAATTAAAAAATCTAAGGCCATGTCTGGATATTATCTGCCTTGTTCAGACTTTACCATGTTCCCGAACGTTCTTGACGCAAGATATTTTTGGAGACGTTGAAACTTCTAGAACATCTTTTTTGTAATAATCTTCTTCCACATAACCGCCATTGTAGCTCACCTTCCTTTTTATATAAACCCCCAAAACTCCGATTAATCTCTTGTCAAGTGTAATGCCTTAAAGATTAAACATATAACACTATAATAAACGATGGAAGGTGGCCTTAAGCAAACGTCGTCGTCTTATTACGAAGTTCTTGGTGTCTCCGTTGATTCTTTAGCGGATCAGATACGGAAAGCATATCATAAGCTTGCTATGAGATGGCATCCTGACCGGTGGACTAAAGATCCTTTTAGATCTGGTGAAGCAAAACGAAGATTCCAGCAGATTCAAGAAGCTTATTCAGGTATAGATCTGTTCAAACACTGTTTTGAGGGTTTTTGTTTGTTTGTTGTCTAACTGACTAACAATGTTGTCTGAATACATTTTGTGATGTTTTAGTGTTGTCGGATCAAGGGAAACGAAGCATGTATGATGCGGGACTCTATGATTCTGGAGAAGATGAGGTATATGGATATTCCAAGTGTGTTTATGAATTGTTTTGTTCAATACAAAAAGCTGATTTTGTTTTTTGTGTGTTTTGTGGTGAATAGGGATACTTTGATTTTATGCAAGAGATGGTCTCACTCATGGATCAGACAAGAAGAGAGGTAAAGATCAATTTTTGCAACTTAACTTTACTCTTTTTTTCTTGTTTCTTCAGACACACGTTAACGGTGTGGTAATTAATGTTGGCCTGCAGGAAAAGCAATACAGCTTGGGGGAGTTGCAAACAATGGTTAATGATATGGTTTATGAGTTTCAATCAGAACCATTATTCCAGAACCAGTCAATGGAAATGAATTTCGACTTGAACCAACCAGTAGATTGGGCTTCACAGATGTCTCTACCGGTTTCAAGCTTCGAATTCTATTCTCAAATCAGTTACTGAACTAGATCGATTTGAGGGGTAAAAGAAACTCAAAACCTGAATCTTGTATATTTCAATTTGCATTTCTCGGACCCGTGACAAAAAGGATGAGTCTACTGTCCCGGGTTTTCAGCCGATGAGGACTCTTGACTTCAAGATCTCAACAACTGTGTTGACTTGAGAAACAAGAATCTGATCTAGGGTTTTCACGTTTTGTTGTTGTCAATAATAGAAGAAGCCTTTGGAACTCAGCTTTGATTGTGAAAAATGTTGGTTTAGAAAGCGTAAATATTGTAATTGCGTTTTCCTAGTGCTTCAGTGCTGTAAAGACTTCTTTTTCATAAAACCAAAACTAATGGCATTTGTCATTTGATAATGATATAAAGCCCAAACAAACCTTCCTTAGGCTCCTATTGATTTGAGTCACCAAGTTTTATATGGGCTCAAGCCCTCTTTAGTTGGCCAGTGCATTATTATCTTTTCAAGCTTTGGGACATTCCAACCTTTTTTTTTTCTTTATGCAAGGAAAAAGATAAGTAAGGCTATGAAGAATATATTAAATTTTATATAATTTACTAGAATTTAAAATTGTAATTAATCTATGGGCTAATTTAGGTAACGTAGTCGGTGGCGGTAATCATACTGAGACATCCAACATCAACTATTGATATCAGTCAACTCAATTAATCTATTTTCAGTGCATGTGCAATTTGGCCACTAGAGAGAAACAAGTTATGGACTAGTACATGGACGCTACTCTATAAGCTTTTCCCAAATTATTTCCTCAACCATGTTAATTAACCATTACATTCCCGTTTTTCTCTAGTAATACGACTAAGAACTACTCTCAGTCTCCGTTTCCTAATATCTTTCGAATTGAACGTCCACTTCCGTTAGTGATGATGACGAACACAAGCCACAATAGTTTTTCCCCTCAGAGAAGTAAGAAGTTTCGGACCGATCAACTTATATATATTTTATTTTCATAATGTTTTTAGATGGAGGATTAGAGCGGAATAACTCAGATATTTCATCTCTACTTTGTCGGTCCCCGAATTTCATATTTGCAAAAGTCTATTTTAGGTGGTCAACTGATACGCCGTAATATTACATTATTATTTAAAAAATTTCTAAGTTACTTACCTTTTTTTTTTGTTGTAAGGTTCTACAAAAAGAAATGTAGTAGGGTCTCTCGTAGGTTAATTAATCAAAAACTGATAAATCCATAATGGCCTTTGTGGATTTGAAAAAAAAAGAAAAGAGAAGAAGGCCTAAATGGATTGGAATGGAGGAACCACTAAAAATGATCTAAATGCATGCTTTCCACTAACACTAAGAGATGAGATTGTTTTTCTAATCGCAGACGTCGCTTTCGTTAGCTACAGTGTTAATAAATTACACAGTCATACGTATCCGCATTTAACTTTTAAACTAGATTACGATCAATCATTGGGTCATCAAGCGGAAAATTTTAATCTTAATCATTTATAGAGTCTATATTTTATTATATTTTGTGGACGGATTATAGACTAATAATTTCATTATTGTTAAATTTAAGGAATTAATTTTCAAGTACTAGTAGTATTTGAATTTAGTCCATGTGGGACCCCTTAATTCAAGCTCCAACTCACATGTAAAAGCCGATTTCACAATCGAATCGAATGTATTCTTTTTTTTTTCTTGCATGCTGTAAAGTTTCAATTATACATTTTTAAATAAATTTATTTTATCTTATCAATAGAAAAAAAATCAAAATATAGACAAAAATATATGTCTTGAAGAAGTATATTAGTCCCATGCACCCTCTTGTCATATTTCAGCTAGTTTTCACGTCTAACTAGAATAATCTCCCAAAACTCTCTTTATTCGATTCTTCTGCGATAAACAAAGAAAAAAATACACTCAACATGCATGAGAAAAGTCACCGTGCAAAGGCTCTCACGGCCACTATTCTCACGGCGATCGTGTTTCTCGCGTTTCCAACAATCATTAACGCTTCCGATTCATCAACCAATAGAAAACTCGAAGAGGATCCAATAAAATGCACATCATGCCTCCAAAACCCTCCTCCTCCGTCACCTCCACCGCCGTCTCTTTCTTGTCCTCCTCCACCGCCGCCGAAGAAGAAGTCTTATTGCCCTCCGCCTCCGTCCACTTACTTATATATGACCGGTCCACCAGGAGAGTTGTATCCTGTTGATATGCAGTTTGGAGCAGCTGCTGGCAAAAGCTTCACCGTGGTCAAGATCTTGGGTCTGCTCACGTTTGTAGTCATGGGGTTCTTGATGAATTGGTAATTTTCTTGTTGTTTCTTCTTTAATCGTTTTATAGATTCCTTTACTTTTAACTGATGGGTATATGTTGTTCCATATAATTCTTAATTGTACGATATATTATAAACTGTGGATCTTTTTTTTTTTTTATATAGTGGATCGAGTATGTTTCATCATATATCTCGCTGCGATGATATTTTCTAATGTATTATAGTTAAATAATTAATTGTGATAGTTAAATTATTTGCGCTGTTTATAGAGGCAGGCATTAATTCTAGGTCATATAAATATGTGAATTCCCCTTTCAACTTAATTTCGGTTGATTATCGAGTTGGAATGGTTTTAAAGAAGAGTAGGAATTTTTCTTTAAATAAAAGCTACAACTTTAAGTAAAAAAAGGGATATTTTTGATAAAATGTTTTACTTAAGCTCGGAGCGTGAGAAAGTTACAGTAACTTTCGGATGAAATGGTTGTAAAAAAAGGCATTTACATTGACAAAGAAAAAGTCAAACCATATTTTCTTTTTCTCAACACGAATTATACTAAACTAAAAGTTGCAAGAGTTGAAAATAAGAGGAGGTCGATGAAATAGATTGATGTGTACACATGTGTTTAGATAATTCAAATTAGACTGTGATAGAGAGAGATAACTAGGCTGGAGTTTCACTAAAAAAGAGGTCCAAAGAACTAACCTTCCACGTGACATGAAAAATTTATTAATTACAACGCTAATTTACGATTAAATTTTTTATTGCATCTTGTAATTGTTGTTCTTTTTTTTTTTTTGAGCATCTTGTAAATTTCTTTATGTCTTGTAATTCTCGAAGTTTTAGAGTTAGTCGTTAATAATAATCTATATATACTAACTTTACAAAATAAATGTTTGATGCTCTCTGATCAAAATCGTCAACTAGACAGTAAAAAAAAACATAATTTTTCATGTTTATGATAGAATTTCACAGGTTAAAGTAATAATACACACGTATATGTATATCTAAGCCTGAATTATTTGCGGGTAGGAGAAAAAATATTATACTATGTGTGGCAGTGTGGGTATTATCTAGCTCCCAACCATTTTTGACGTCTTAAGAGAATAAATAAAAATGATGGAAAAAGAGATAAAAAACAAGAACTAACAAATTAGTCTCCCCTTTTCTTTAGTTTCGGAATGCTTTCCATTTTGTATAATTTGATTATTGTGGCCATGTGGGAAATAATAGAGCAAATAACAGCCTGGCTTAATTATAATTTTATAAGCTTTTATATTCTGGCTACTGATTGCATATATAGAAGCTCCCTTCTCTAAGTGGTCCTTTTATAATTAGGAGTCACAACAAAAAGGATAAACATTTAGTTACTCTCCAAGATTATTAAGTATTTTCACATGATAGTTGTTTAGTAGTCGCTATATTGTTACCAAATCCATAAATAGTTTTCAATGGATCAACTTTTATATAACTACTAGCTATAGTTCTAATATGTGATTAACTTAACCCTCTCAAATTCCTCTATTTAATTTTATACCCCTTCACAAACCGTGCCTTTAAATTCTTAGAATTGGAATTGCAACTCCAATTATTATACAAAATATTATCATAATTATTTGAAAAATTAAAAATTATGTAATTTTCACAAACGTTAGCTATTTTGTAAATTTTAATGTATCGATATGAGAAACTTAAATATTATTATATCATTAAGCCAATTAACATGTAATTTACATTTTACACATAATATAAATCAAGAAAATAATATACATATCCGCCAACATTTAGGTAGCGGCGATATAGGTGAATGTGGTAACCACTACCAAGCGGTGAGTGAGATAATTGCTCATAGAAGGACAAACTTATACAAGCGCCAAGTATCATAATGTAGAAGACAACAAGTGTATAGCCACCACGAGACACGTTCATTAATCTCATTGACCTTATTAGTCGTCATTACACAACACTTTCATCACTAGTCTTCTTCTGTCTTTATCTCACATAAATGAATACATCAAAAAAGAGAATCTAACCCAAAAAAAAAAAAATTAAAAAGAAAACCCTCACTTAATTATTTCCACTCAAACTCAATCACAATAAGAATTAATGCCTGCCAAGTAATCTCCAACTTTACTCACTTTCTCTTGCGCAAACATGTTTTTTTCCATCAACCACTCAAAAAAAAATCATAAAAAAATGGCTATGAATAAACGTTGCCGTCACCTCTTAAGTCTAGTGTTTGTGTTTTCTCTTGTGAACTTGCCCTTCATTACCATATCACAGACGCCATGTCCTTACCCTTGTTACCCACCGCCAATAGCCGGTTCTGGCTCCACTAAACCGACCGGTTATTATCCTCAACCGACCAATTATTACCCTCCTCCGTCGACTTATGTGCCTAATTACTCTTCTCCACCGTATTATGGGGCTAATCCTGGCGGCGGAAATTACGTTCCTCCACCACCAGAACCTATCTTGCCTTACTTCCCATTCTACTACAGAAAACCTCCTCATCAGACAGATCAGTCATCATCTTCGGTGAAATCAACGGTCGGGATTGTAACGGTGGTAAATCTTCTTGCAGTATCTTTGTATTGGTAACGTTTTGTCTACGAGTTGAATATAACTTTATGTAATTGAAACTTTTATATATGTTATATTATATGTATGAATATATGCTCTAGTTTGTGTAAATTGTAGCTATGCATATATTCTAGAAAAAATAAATTTTTAAAAATCAACAAATTGGAAGGAAATAAAAGAGAGGATTAAACATATAAAGATTAAAAGAACTTTATTAGGAAGCTTCATTTTTCTTGTTTGTTTATATTTGAAGAGAACAAAGAACTCTGCCTTGTGCTAGTCTTAGATGAATCCTTATTAGAATTGAAAACATTTGTTCAGTCTTTTAATCACTTTTATATTGTTAGTCTCTCTATAGGAATCAAAAATAGCAAGAACCAGTTGAGTAATATGTCTAGTCAAGTGTATAAATAGTCTTTAGTGTAAGCAAAGTTGGCTTTAGTTCCTCCTCTATTTTACATGATAAAATGTAAAACTCTTTGGTTGAGTGAGCCTAACCCAAAAGTTGAATAGCTCTGTTTCATCACAAGGCTGGCCCAAGAAACATAGTAGAAACACGTTATTAAAGATCTAAATTGATCGAACATTATTATTTAGCATAAATAAAGATTAACACACTAGAAATGAAAACCAACAATCCCAATAAGAGTTTTATTATAAATTATAAATAAAGATTAAGGACAATAGAAATGTAGACGAACAAACCCAATAAGATACTACTACTACTCGAGAGACATCATTATTTTTTAGGATAAATAAAGATTAACGACAGTATAAATTTAGACGAACAATCCCAATAAGACAAGTACTACTTGAGATTTGAGAGACTTAACAACCAACCAGTTTCTGATAATCAATGGACCAACTCTTGTTCTTCAATCTTCACATAACCCGAAGCTATCTACATGATCCAAGAAGGTTTGAACATAAAAACCCTCAAACTCTTTTTCTGTCTTAAATCTTCTGAGTTCTTCTGTGACATTATCGTAACACAACACCACGACTGGTCCCTCATTTCTATTACCCAAAAATTCTCGTGCAAAAACATGTTCTCCTGTTCCAATGGTACCTTTGAAACGAATCATCTTACGCTCATCAACGTCAATTTCTTCCCAACGATCCTGAGGAATCACAATGCGGGTTTTCTTCCACTCCCACTTTCGCTGATCGATTTGTTTCCTAACCCATATTTGAAGAACTCCATTTGTATGCAAGTCAGAATCATAGTCATCCACTAAGGCTATTTCTCCCTTATAGTTCACCAATGTCCAACATCGATCATTATTTAATTCCTCAGGTAATTCAGTGACGGTAAACTCTTCAGAACTCACATTGAAACACATCATTACCAGAGATTTTTCACTATTGGACCAAGCTACATAGTACAAAACTCCTCCTTTACATAATCCTTGAGTAACTGCAGTATGATCATGCTCACATGTGATCTTTCTCCAAGGTTCTTCAGTCGATCCCACCGTCAAAACATGATATTCCTTAGCTCCTTGTGATTGTCCAACAGACTTCATTTTCATCACACATAACACCTTGAATGCATCTTTTTCATCGTGTCCGAAATAATGTGCTATGACCTCTTTTTCACACGTTTTCATCTCTAGTAAAGTCCGACACATTTTGGTAGTAGGATTGCAAATCCTAATCTTAGTTGTATCTCGAATACAAACCAAACCTCGGATGGGTTGAGAAACCATGCATCCTAGTGGACCTTGACAGATATACGACTCTTGTTGACCAGACGATAACAATGGTTTCTCCTCTTGATAAACTGAGTAAAACAACAGATCATCTTCGGTTGGGCTGGAATCTAATGGTAGGGTCAACGGGACCATGAACAACATTCGAGGCCTTGTCATCGATTGAAGCAAGTATGAATCTCTGAACTGTTTCGTGCAGATGATAGATGCCAGTTTCTTTGAGGCGCAGATGCATTTCCCCACGGATTTTAGAGGCAACCGTGACAGAATCGCACTTTGTAAATCTTGAGGAAGTGCTTCAAAATTCTCCATTTTTTGTACTTCTCTAATGATATTATGTGTTCTTCTCTAATGATATTATATTATGTGTTTGAGACAAAACCACAGATGTGATATTTATAGAATATCTCATAGTTTGTTACTAATGTTATGAGTTGGTGACCTTTTTTTTAACTTGTTGAGCCGTTAAAACGCGTACCTCTTTAATTTAATCTAATTTCATGCTTACATGCAAATACAAAAGGAAAGTTTTCAGTTTAAAAAAAACACTTACTAAATTTGATGACCAATTAGCATAGAGATTAGTGGATCCTAAGCATGAAATCGTCAGATTTTGTTGCATCGTATATAGTACATGTTTTAGTAGTTAAAATTTTCGAATACAATTGTGTCACACGTCAAATAGTTTCACTTTAATTATTTGTAATTGCATGAAAAAGGTGTCACACGTAAGTCAAAGCATACTTTTTTTTTCTTTCTTTAAACCTGTTTTATATTCCCTGATGCTTTTGAGTTTTCCCTTACAACGACATCATTTGGAGCAGGATAGAATAGATAAAATTAAATAGAGACAAGAAACGTGTAAGAGCTTATAGCTACAACTCAGAGACACAACCAAACACTCGTGACTAATTGGGATTGAGTTCATGGAAGAGACCAAACCATAGAGTGAGATACGTTTCCGGATGCTGGTGAGTAGATGATTGAGCTTGTGTTTGAGACGTTATCCTAGTGAGAGCCTGGCGATCAAGACCAGCCAACTTGCTACGAAGAAGTTGTCGAACCTGTCGAGTGACTCTACCGTGGGGAGAGTTGGTGGACGAGTCAAAGCATACTTAGGTTTACGACTAGGAGAGATTTGGTGCCAAGCATGACTTGGAAGGTTTTATTTCATCGTACACATCTACTCATCTTCCCACAAAATCAATTTATATATAGAAACGCGTTTTACTTCTTAAAGGTTTTTCAGTTTTCACTATATTTCTTTGTACACAATTGTTGAAAGGAAGGTTTCACATATACGCATAAAAACTTGCTTGCCAATTCTCTTGTGACCTTCCGGTTTGTAATTGAGGCTGAGGTCGCGGGTCGTGGTCTTGACGGTGCGACTTTTAATGGCTTGGTCTGACAACATTAAGATAAATTAAAGCAAGTTTTAAGTATTAAGTAGATGGCTGATACTTTCTTGGTGTTTAGAAAATATAATATCGTATTTTTGTTCACATAAAGCTTACATCGCAAAATATAGTATACCTTGCTATGAGACTGCGGTAATAGAGTATTGGTGTTGTAGAATGATGGCATTGGTGTTGCCTTAAAGTTGAGGCTTTTTCTAAACTGCTTCTGCCTTTTGATGCATCCAAAATGTTGATCCAATCCAATTTAGCTATTTTTGAAGTGTACAAAGACATGACATGTTAAAAATATCAAAGAGACATGAAGAACAAGATGATGATACCTGCGTTTTGGCTTGAACCTGGTTTGTTTCTGTTTTATTAACATGTATTTTCTCCTCCGGTTTCATATAGAACTTAAAACAAAAATAAAAATTAATAAGATCTTTAAACTACAAGGGGAAACTGAGATTTCTTTGAAGAGAAAGAAGACCTCTTTCTAGAGTGGTCTTATTAGTATTGAACCTGTTTGTAACAATAGGAGTTTGAGGCTTATGTTTCATCGATGTGCGAGGTTGAGACTAACCATTTTCTTTGGTCTTAATTCCTTATGGCTATCACACAAAAAAAAAACCAATAGGTTTTAGATAGGATAAAAAATAAAACAGAAATACAATTTTCTTTGTTGGGTTTCTGTCAACTTCCTATTAGTGATATTGTACGCTTTGGACCAATTGGTCAAGTCCACACATATTTGTTTTGGGCTCCTTCCCAAAAGATATCACACCAATTAGTAATGGATTTGACTTATATATTAGACAATTATTTTCTAATCTTTTCGATGTGGAGCGTTAGTTTGTCTCCTAACATTCTCTAATATGGAAAGAAAAATAGAGTACCACTTGGCATATACATTGGTTTTCGAATTTGAACTTAAAGAAGAACCATTTCACCTCCTTGAATCAGCTTTTGGTGTTACATCATGTCTCTTGGTAGAAACTTTAGCCACACACATCATGAGGAATGCTATGTTTTACGTTTTCAAGAGCATCTGCAGTAGGGGTTTCTCACACAGGTGAGATGCTTAAAAATGCTTCTAAAATTGCTTAAAAATGCTTCTAAAAAATCAAATCCCGTTGAATCAAACTTTTATATCTACAAAATTTCTAAAAATACTTTCAAATCAAAAACTTAAAAATAGTAGAAACATATACATTTAAAATAAATCATCAAACTAATACAATAAAATCTAATTTGAACTAAAAATGCTAAAAATGTTAAATCACAACATCGCAAACTCTGAAACTCAAGTAATATACTTTAAAACATATTGAATATAATAATGTTTCTTATATAATAAAATAAGGTTATAATTCTGTGGAGGTACAAGACGCTGCCATGTATCCCCCACAAAAATAATGTTTTTGCCCTTCTCTGATTTTCTTTTTTTTTATATTTATTTTCTTTCTAACAATAATTTTTTTTAATATAAATTCAAAATTACTTTAAAAATGTTTCCCAAAAATCAAACCCCGTTGAATCAAACTCTTTATATCTACAATTTTTTTTAAAATACTTTCAAATTAAATACTTAAAAAATAGTAGAAACATATACATTAAAAATAAATCAACAAACTAATCCAATAAAATCTAATTTAAACTAAAAATGCTAAGAAACTCAAACCACAACATCGGACAATCTGAAACTCAAGTATAACTTTAAAGAGTATTGAATATAGTAATGTTTCTTATCAATTCAAGTTACAAGACGCTGACACGTATCATTTTTAAGAATTTTTTTTAAAATTTTAATTATTATTTGATCAACTTATTAAAAATATTTATATTTAATAAAGAAATAAATGAAGCCCGTATTTTTGACAAAAGTTAAAACAATAACTTCACAAAATACTTTTAAATTAAATACTTTAAATCTTATCTAATATAGTAAAGTTTCTTTTAAATTCAAGTTACGAAACACTGCCACGTGCCTCTTTTAATAAATCTTTTTAAAATTTTAATTACTATATTGTCAACTTATTAAAATATTTATAATAATAACTTTAAATAAATTTCGCTCATATTGTTTAACTAAACTTAAAACTATAACAACACAAATACTAACGTAATTAGTGTTCATAATTGTTTTATTATAAACATAGAGACAATATATAACAATAATCATAAAACACTAATTAAATAATTTGCTATCACAAACGATAGTTAACCATAGCAAAAAAAAAATTTGTCCATACATTTTTAATTTTCAACTGTAACAAACAAAAAATTGGTCAACACAAATGACACTACTAATGAAAGAAAATTAAGAGTAGAAATTAAAAGTAATGATATAATAAATCAGAAAAAAAACTGAAATCAACATCTATTAGTGTTTTCAACATTAATATTTCTAATAACATTAATAAATCAGTTTCTTATTATATTTTAATCAGTTTGCCAAAGAACATATATTTCAAAACATGATAAGAATTTCAAAGATTTGATAAAATTCTACCTCACGTTTTATGATATTAATGAACAAACATCATGTATCTTAATCAATGGTTTATTAACATGTTCAAGAACACCACACACATAGTCTTGAAGTATTTTTCAAAATCGAAGATCTCAACCCAAATGCATAAACAAGATTAGATGTAGAACTTATTATCAGAGATCTAGAAAGTTATTAAACACCAGCTACATAAAAAAATGATTGATCAATGTCTACAATATTTAAAAGGGGAAAACATATCAAAACTTTACTTTACGATAATAAATTTCATCATGAATGTATTTCAAATAAGTCACACTATATAATAAGTTGTATATATTATAGAAAATAATTATTTTGATATTTATATCAATTTTAGAGAAATAGAAATATTAATTTTTAATAAATAAAATTAATTCTTACAGAAACAACTATGAAAACTCAAATACTGTGTAATTTGAAATATCAAAGTTAGTGACAAATATGTTATACCATTTAAATATTGACGGGAAAATATTATTAATAAAACAGTTAGATTACAAAGAAAAATTAGACTATTAAAAATAAAAATAATAAATTAAAGAATACAAAAACAATTGAAAATATATAAAAAATGAAACAATAAAAATAACATTAAAAATATTAAATTATATATATACATCTATAATATATATATATATATTAAACTCAAGCAACACGTGGGACTTACCCTAATATTTGTATATTAGCTTATAAAAATAAAATGACAATTACATATGTTATACCGTAGATCAAAACACGACAACCTGTTAATTAAATTAGAAAGTAGATTAATATTTCGCTAAATATTTTGAACTTCGCTAAATTTATATTTATACATCATGTTCTATATTTCTATTTCATGTTATAAATTAATAATACATACGATATATTAATATATCTTGCTATATATTTATATACACCGGTACACATTAAATTTGCATGTTATATGTGAATTATACAGATGATGTTTTGATATGTTTTCCCCTAGATAATCCTCAGCTTATGTGAAAAACAAGAGTTCTTGGTCCATTGATTCTCAGAAACTGGTTGGTTGTTAAGTCTCTCTAGAGTAGTATCTTACTTGGGATTGTTGTCTTTCATTTCTGTTGTCGTTTATATTTATTTAAGCTAAATAATAATAATGTTTGTTTAATTCAGATAAAATTTTACTAATGTTTCTAAAAAGATATGCAACAAAGAGTCTTATGAGGCTCATTCCATTAACCGATTTCAGATCCTAAGATTCCTTGAGTTTTTTACCTTCAAGAGAAGGCAGTGGGAACAGTACCCAAAAAACATATAATTTCTTCTTGGTAAAAAACGAGCCTTTACAAATCTTCCTCGTGAAAGATGAAGCCCTATTTAACAAGTGTTAGGAGACAACGACTGTATTTTAAAATCTAACTGAAAATACCAAAATTAATTTAAAATTTTATTTTATGAACTAAATTTATAAAAGTTATGTTAAATATTTAATTATTACCATACGTTTAAAATAAAATTGTACTAGAAAATTGAATATATCTATATATATATATATATACATTGGTGCTTTTTGATATAAATTTCGCTTCAAACAAATCTCTCAAAATTTATTTTATTATCAATATAAAATTTAGATAATAGTATCAGTAAAGATTTTGAAACCAGGTGTAATCCCTCGCTATAGAACAAGTGTTATCATCTCAAAGGTTTTGTTGAGATTGAGCTTCTCAATTGACCATGCAAAGAAAATAAACAATTCATGTGAGAAAGAATCAAGGAACAGAGAGGAGACGAAACCCAGAACTTGAAGAAGAAGAAATGTCGCGATACGGAGAAGTCAAGAATAGAAGAAGTCAACGTAACCTGTGTTGTGATTGTTGGGCCCGTTGTGTAATAAGGCCCACACTAAATAAGTGTTTCAGTTCTGGTCCATTACGCAGAACTAGTGTGTTGTTAACATTGAAGTAGGTAACTAAGTATTAGTTAAGTGAACCAAGTGGTTGAGAGTTGGTAAAACCTAAGGTAAGCTGTTGAGTCTTTTGCTTGTAAACTTAGGCTATGAACCAGGTATGATGATGCCTAATGTGAGTAGTTAAACTAGTGCTTTTGAGTATGTGCAAGTGAGTGTGTGAGAAAATGATATAAGTATGTATGTGTTGTATGAAAGAGGCAATGAAAGCAAGTTAAGTTATTTTCTGTTTTGCAAATCACACTCATGAAATCGTAACATAGAGTCTGAGTACAAAACTTGAGTTACTTCATCAAGAATCAACAGGTTTATATTATAAAGTACTGAGAACAGAATCTGTAAACCCGGAGTTGTTGTTTCCTACAAATTTTTACTCAGAAAATTGTTTGGATAAGTTGAGGCATCGAGCATTCTAACTCTTTGGGCATTGGTAAGCTTCCACTTTGTTTTTATATCTCACTCAATTTGATTTCTGGAGTTCTAAGTCTTTGGGATCTTCTAGCCTTTTATATATGTGGTTTGATTGTTTCACTTTGTTTTGCTGGTTAATTTGATCTCTTAACGAAGTTTGTGTCTAATTCTCTTTGTTCTTTCTTATATCTAAAATCATAGGAGCAAGCTATGGGAGACTTGAGTAATCCTGTGAAACTTGAATTTGATTTAGGATCATTTATTGGAGACTTGGCTTTTGAAGATGATTGTGGCAATAATTTGTTTTTAATTATAAATTTGTATTTTTTGTGTTAACTAAATTATAAATTTTGTGTGGGAGTTAAAGAAGAGTATAATTTTTAGTAGAGTGATTGATTTAAGTTATGTAGGTGTTTTAGGTAGCTTTCATCTTCTTAAATCGAAAACATCTTTCATCACTATGAATTTCTATTTTTGAAAATTAAGATGCGTGTGCGGAGCCGTGCCAAGGTGAAATGTTGCCGTAGGCGATAGTAAAAAAAAAAAGTTTCCAATTCATATTAAATAAAAATGTATATAATAATAAAACCAACAAGAAGAAAAGTGTCACACATAAATCTTGTCGTGTGACATTAAAAAAACTAAAAAAGTAAACACAAAAATAGTTTAAAAGGTAATTCTTCTTCCTTTCTTTCCCACAAAATCATTGATCAACTTTTCAAAGTCAACTTCTCTAACCAAACCTCTTTCGATAGATAAAGTAGCTAAACCACTCAATCTTTCTTGTGACATACTTGATCGAAAGTAAGATTTGATCAACTTTAATTTTGAAAAACTCCTTTCAGCAGATGCAACTGAGACTGGAATCGTCAATAATATCCGATAAGCGATCCATGAGTGAGGATAAAAATCCTGAACTTTCTTCAAAAAGTTTAACACTTCAATAGGCCTTGTAACTTCTTTCGGTAAAGATTCTCTTAAAAACTTAAGTTCAGAAAAGAGATCATTCCCACTAACATCTGAATGTTCTCCGTGGGTTAGAGAATTTTCAAGGTTAGTGCAAGATGCCATCAAACTTTCATCACTCGCAGACTGCAGCTTCTTCAAATTGAACAAAAAGCCAAATATTTGTTCATACTTCTCTAACTGTTCAAATCTCGTCTTAAGTGAGGATAAAGCTTGATCCATGATTTGGATAAAGTAGTCAACTCTAAAGCTCTCCTCTGGTGATAATATCACACTTTCTTCAACGTTTTGTGATTCTTCACCATAATGTTTTTTTCTTTTAATGACTCGCTTTGCTTGTTGGGGAAATACAGGCTCAATTTCCATAGATTCTGCTATTTCCTTAGCTTCTAATTTTGCTTTCTCAAATCCCGAATCTCTGTATTCGGAAATCTGAAACCAACCCTTTCAATTGAGAAATAGCTACATCAATGTCCATGTCTTCAGACTGCAAACTCTTACTAACAATGTTAACCGCAGAGAGGAGATTATACCAAATAACCATAGAAACCAAGAACTCAAAACTTCTGATTCCATGTGTTTCACTTATTGCAAGACATTCAGCGTCACTCTGCTCTTGCGGGTCATCACTATTTTCAGCAATGTGAATCAAAGCGTTCATGATTTTAGGTGCCTGGAATCTTATTGCCTTAACACTTTCCATATGACTCTCCCAACGAGTGTTTAACAAAGCCTTTAATGTCAGACCACCCACATGATCTTCAAATATTTTCCATCGCTTAGTTGAAGATGAAAAAAGCGATAAGTACGCTTAATGATCCCAAAAAACGAGATTGCCTTTGAAAAAATGGTTGCCATATCACAAAGTGCAAGATTAAGACTGTGACAACTACATGGTGTATAAAACGCCCTTGGATTCACTTCCAGAAATCTTCTTTGTACTTCTTTATGCTTTCCCTTCATGTTAGCACCATTATCATAACCTTGTCCCCTCACATCATCCATTTTCAAATTAAAAGCAGCCAACACATTTTGAAGTTCACGGAAAAGTCCTTCTCCAGATGTATCATCAACTTTCAAGAATGTCAGGAAAAATTCTTCGACCTTAGTTGAAGTTGTTGAAACATCTACACAGCGAATGATAACAGTCATTTGTTCATGATGGCTGATATCTGGAGTGCAATCAAGAATGACAGAGAAAAATTTTGCACTTTCAATTTTTGCAATAATCATCCTCTTTACCTCATTAGCTAACAGAGCTATCAACTCATTCTGAATCTTGTTGCTGAGATAATGAGAACGAGATTCACCTTCTTTGTATCGTCTCAGATGTTCTATCATAACTAGATCAAAATCAGCAATCATCTCGATGAAACTTAAAAAAATTCCGCAACCTTCTTCACCAATATTCTCATTACTTCCACGAAACGCTAAATTTTGTTTAGCAAGAGTTTTTACCACATAAATTATCCTAAGCAACACCTGCCTCCAATGAAATCTCTCTTTATTGATTTCATCCTGAGCATACTTATCAATAGTCTGATTTCTATGCAATCTGACTTCTAATTCCACTCACTTCTTCATGCATACAATATGATCACAGTTAGATTCATGCTCTCTAAGCCTTTTCAAAATATTTTTCCAATCACTGAACCCTGTGGATGCCAATTGACTTTTGTCACTCTGGTTGAACAATTTACAGCAAAAATAAAAGATCTTGTTTGCCGCTTTCGAATATACTAGCCATCGACGATCTTGTTTCTGTCCATAACTCATCGTATAATACACATGTGAGAAATGTCTTTTAATACCATCTTTTGGAAAATTATAATCAATTGGCAGTCTTTTTACAGGACTTTGCACAACCATAAAATCTCTCCATTCATTCCATCCTTTTCCTATGTTTTCCCAATTAGCAGGATCATACATATCAGAAAATCCACAATGCTCTATGTGATCACTGCTTTTCTCAAATTCCTTCTCATTCCCATCATCTTTTTCATTCATATCCTCATCATTCATTGCATTAACATTCTCTGGTTCAAGAATTGCTTCTTCTCTTTGACATTCAGCGATATTTTCATTCATTCCATCATCCTTAATAACAACTTGTTCATCATTATTTCTCACAGGTTCATCACAAATTCCAGGTTTTTTGAAATACCTGTGTATAGCATTAACTTGAGATTTTGTTGACTCTTCTTCTCTTCTTTTCCTCTTGTTCTTCTCTCCTCCGGACGGTTGAATCCTTGGAGGCATCTATGAAATCAAAACATGATTATATACAATTAGAGACAGACTGCAATAAGAATGATTAAGAACTAAGTAACAACAAAAAAAATTAAATATAAACAAATAGCTACTTACTCTCTTGAACTGATCGTAAATTCGTAAATCGTAATATTTGGTAAATTCACCAAAGAAAATATAGAGAAGGAACGACAATAGAAAAGATAGTCAAAGTACCGTTTGCCCTAATTGTTCTAATTCTTTGATTGGTTTTGTTTTTTTTTTTTTTCGTTTGTTTTCTTTTTTCCTAAGTTTTAGTTTTTCAATTTTTATATTAATTCAAATATGTCTAAAATAAGCCTAACTTATACTAGAAGGCCTTTTAACAAATTTTTTAAAAAAATTTGGGGCCGTAGGCCAATGTTTCTTGGACCAAAGGAGAGGCACGGCTCTGTGCGTGTGGGAGCTCGGGGTAAAATAGTTAGAACCCATCATAACTCTTGATAACCCGTAATGTCCTCCGAAATAATATTTTTAAGTATTGTTATTGTATTAATTAATTATAGTATAGTTTTTAGTTGGTGCTAGTGTGTAGTGCATGTTATTGTATTAATTAAATAACTTATGTAAATTGTTAATTTAATATTAAAAATGATCTCAGTATTTTTAGGTATTAGTAAAAATGGGATGTATTTAGTAGTGGATATATAAAATTGGAATAATGGTATTGAGAGTGGAAAAAATCGTTTATATAATTATATGATTTTTTTGAACAATTAAGTAAAAAATTGTTATTGTAACTTAATTGTAATTACAAATTGTTGGACAAACATTACTATATGGACACATGTATTAATTTAACCATTTACAAATTTTTGTAAGTTACAAATTATGGTACAAATTTCATTTTGGAGAATAATTACAGCCCAAAATACTGTGATATATTAAAAATGATAGCGAATGCTTAAAAGGATGATAAGCAACACAAATACATCATTTGCTCCATGATCTTTCGGAGACTCAAGCCTTATAATGTTGATACATTGCTCCCACTCTGAAACGCAAACATTGCTTTAACTTCACATATATAAATCCTGACGTGGAATTCATGAGAATTATTTCTCGCGTCTATGTGAAGCATAATTGATATTAGCCCATATTAGAGAACCAAATTGTTCGAATGATACAGCAGAAGATTGCAACCCAATATCAATCCTCAACTTCATAAAAGTCACGAACTTTACCTTGCCTCTGCGCTAATTGATATTAGCACATATTAGAGAACAACTAACAAATGATACTTTTTACTGAGAAATTCTTAATGCATAGGAAAAGAACATACCGCTCTTTCACGTCCAATCAATGAATCTTTTTAACCAGTGCCCTTCATAAAGGAAGGACCATCATGTTTTGTAAGCAGCCAAATTCACAAAGAATGAGCTGCAGAAAAACAAAAAAAAAAAAACCATTATTTATTGTCTTTTGATTTAAGTTCTAGACTATATATAGAACTTACGATCTTCAGGATCTTGGGCAATGCGTTTCACATGAATAGCTGAAGTAACTTCCATGAAATGCTTCAGGCTCAGGCTCCGACATTTGTTTCTATGTATTCAACACCATGACCCTCTTTGAAATATTATCCTGCAATTACGTAAATTTTGTCGATGATGTCTACGACCATATCAGCAGCAATAGGCTTAGGAATGTGGGAGATGGGTTGCACCGTATGAGACATACAATCGATGATTAACACAGTCCCAAGTCACATGGAAACCGTAAACACCATCCAAAACATATATCTTCGAACCCACCGCAACAAAGGAAATTTTAAAAACTGAGAAACATATGTGTTTTAATCTCTGCAACAACAATCAGAGATTAAAAAAAAAAGGCTTAATCACTAAAATATGAGTTATGTACAAACTGACTATCACCAGAATTGAATGAACATCATCCTATATTGATGTCAAAAACACATACTAATTTTTTCATATAAGCTAAAATAAAAACAAAAATAAAAACCCGATTATACCATCTCATCTACAGTAATAAAGAAGAGTTTTGAAGAAAGTTTCAAAAAATTAGGTTAGAAAATGACAAAGTTCGAATTTCAATTCACCATAAGCACGACGTCAGATTTTTATTTCAGAAGAAAGATGCATCGATCTCTTCACTTCTCGTCTCCGCTGTTTTTTTTTTTTTTTTTTTTTTGTCGTCAATCTACTCTGTTCTTTTTCAAGAGAGGCAAAATAAAATAAATCGGGTAAAAAAGGATCCGGTTCGGAAGCAGAAAAAAAAATTATAGGATCCGCATGTTTTCTAAATGGGTTGGATATCGGGTCAGCTTGTGTGACATTTTTATTCCAGTTTTGCCCATAAATCATTTTTTCTTTTTCTTTTTTTAATAAACAGAACTGATGGCATAAGCCGTAATTTTAAGAAAACAGCCAAAATGTTGCCCCACTTGTTCGATTAATAGTATAGATGTTTCTGCTTAGAATGATCAAATCGACATTACTCTTTTCAATTTAATATGTTGGGCAGTGAGGATATATCATTGGAAGAGCTTCAGCAAGAACTTGAAGAATGTAAAAGTTTTGAGGTAAGCTATTCTCAGAACTCAGATCAAACTTTTAAACCTGAAAATGAAGCATTTGGGTTGTTTTTTTTTTACCCCATTTCTACTATCTTTTGAGTTACTTTGTACATGGATGAATCTTAAAATTTTAGATCCAAGGTTATGATGTCCTCTTTATCTTGTTTGTGTGTCAGCTCAGGTTGTTGCCAATATACTCTCCAAAGCCAGAGGTGCCAAACTTAGTGAATCCAAACTTAGAGAAATGCAAAAGCGGCAGAAAACAATCTACAGAAGCTTGAATTTGATTCAAATGAGGCTGCTATTCTCTTACCTGTGATACATTGTGGCACTTGTTATTTTCTACTTGTCCTGTTTCACATTTTCTTTTTTGTCACTTCAAGTTTGGGAATTTTTCAGTCTTGTATAGGTTACTTAAATGGTTTACCCTCCATGAATACTCAGAATTACATAAAAGAAAGTGATAACCTAGTCTCGCTTCACGATCAGATCCTTGACTGTGGGAGCATCTTGTCACAACTGGAAACTCTCCTCAGTGGATTTCAGATATTTGAAAATTAGACATCTATATCATTTGTGTGTATGAGCTTGTTTCTCCTTATTATGACTTTTGTTTAATGGGAAGAATCTGTTTATCTTGGAATACTTATATTTTCCCTGTTAGCTAAATGAGCTCTTTGCTTCTTCTTTTCTTTCAGGAAGAAATTGGTTCTATAAGTTCAGACATGAATATTCTTGAAGAAAATTCAGTGGACATGGGTTTGAGATTGAAAAACCGCAGGGTATAAGCCAATCAGAAGCCACTATTAGTATTATTATCTCTTGCTGCTTTCCACCCTTGACTCATACAAATGAGCTTTTCTATTTGAACAGGTTGCTGAATCAAAGCTACCTAAATTTGTTGAAGAACTTTTAGTGCCACCAAAGATGATAGATGTGATTGTTGATGCAGAGGTATTTTGCAAACTCCCGCTTTATATGTTGTCGTATTTGTAGGATCTCTCCATGTGGTCTACCTGTCTATTTTTGTTTTCTTTTTGATTCTGGTACTGTGAGAAATATTGATTTGGTGCTATAGGGGTGCATTTAGGCCTACGTTGTATTGCTGAGAAATATTTTTATTTCTAATCTGATAATCGTGCTATTTTCCTCATTTAGGTGAATGAAGAGTATATGAAAACGCTTGAAATTCTGAGTAAGAAGCTAAAATTTGTATAAGCAGATCCAGTGGCTAAAAGTTCCAAAGCATTAAAAGATGTAGAGCCAAGGTTATTGATCTACTTTCTTTTCT
The DNA here is from genome assembly GCA_028015245.1 of Cardamine occulta. NCBI lineage: Eukaryota > Viridiplantae > Streptophyta > Magnoliopsida > Brassicales > Brassicaceae > Cardamine > Cardamine occulta. The sequence continues at coordinate 17,996,531 of CM051366.1, forward strand.
ATTACCTGATGCTGTGCAATTATATATTACTATGTTATACTTTTGCCTTCCCTGATGTCGCTGAAGGGAGTGTGATAGGTCTAAACAGTTCCATATTTATTGACTCAAAACATACATTTGATACATGCATGTTTCTTTAAGATGATAAGTACAGAAGAAGTTAAGCATGATATAACCCAAGTCGTTTGTGTTTAAATCACTGTTTTTCCCCTCTAAAAGATTTCATGGCCAGGATAAAGTTGCCATCTGGCATGAGTTAAATGAATTGCAAGTCGTTTGTGTTTGTTCTTTTCCAATGCTGAAAGGGCTTGAACGTGGACAGAACATTCTAAATCTGTTCTGTTTTGCAGGTGCATGATTTTATTGTCCGGAAGCTTATAGCCCTGAGGAAACCCAAAACAAACATTCAAATTCTTCAACAGAGTGTGTTATTAAAATATAAGTGAGTCATGCTCTCCAAGCCCCTTTTACTTGATTGTACTACTGTATGAAAACATGTACCATCTTGCATGTATATTTGTGTTGACTTTTTTCTGCATAGATGTGCCTGTGGTCATCACCTTACAAACGATTTGGATCCATATTTGATTCACCAATTACAATTCAGTGAACATGGAAAAGAAGTGTTTGTGGATGTCCGTGCTGCATACATTGATACCATGAACAAGGTGACATTCTTTATTTTGTACATTACGTTGTATTCATCTTCATTCAAGCCTTTTGTCTCGCTTAGGCTTTCAATTGTTGTTACACCTAATGAGTTGTGAGATCTGGTTTCAGGTGGTAAGTACACATTTTCGTGCTTATATTCAAGCAGTTGAGAAACTTCAGTTAGATATAGCCACATCATATGACTTGATTGGGGTGGAGACTAGAACCACCAGCCTCTTCTCAATAGCTAGGGAGCCACTAAAGAATCGTTCTGCCATTTTTGCCTTGGGTGAGAGGATAAAAATTATAAAGGAAATTGATGAGCCTGCATTGATCCCGCGCATCATTTGTAAGAAACTTCTTTCTTTCTTGTCCTTGCATTCATCATTTGTCAAGTAAGATAAACTACTAAACTGTATAACAATATGTAGTAGCTGAGGATTCATGTTCAAATCCAGAGAGGTCCATCACAGTTGCTGAAGTAGAGCCACTGTTGAGGGACTTTGGTATGGATATTTTGAAAGCTGTATTGACACAACTTTTGCTCTATTACACAAGACTCACATACTGCATCAAGGGACAGATGTTGGATCTGCTCTGAACATGGATGTTGTCAACTATCAATCTATTGCGTTCGAGATCAAGAAATACTTCAAGACTTTCTGAAAGATAACATATGTTGCTGCTTATGAAGGGTATGTAAGATAGGTCAAATCTTTCAAAGCCAATATTAAGGGTTATGGTGTAACATTGAAACCAATAAGAGTTTCTCTAATGTCTTTTGCTATTGTTATCCCATTTTAGTCTTTGGTTTTTTTCTCAGCCTGAGTGTATTGGATACTTTCATTGAACATCCACATATAACTAGTATGGGATCATTGAGTAAGGAGAGAACAGAGAGTGCAGTAGCCATTGCTGCAAACTGAAACTTTTACTAGTCAAAGATGCAACCTTACGTTCAGTTACAGATATGCGACAAAGAGTCTTCTGAAGCTCGTTACATTAACCGATCTCAAATCCAAAATCCGATTGATATCAGTAGATACAAATCTTAGATACCAAAAAAACTTAGCTTCCATGAGTTTTTTTACCTTGAACAACTAACAACTAGGCAGTGAGAACACCAAAAAAAACATATACTTTCCCATACCAAAAGACCCCGACTCATTACAAAGCATCCTCATGGTAAAGGTGAAGCCCTAATCCAAATCTTGCACAGGCACGGCGAAATGCCATAGCTTCAGCCTTTTGAACAGCATCACCATAGCCTTTGTCATCTACCGGAGTAGTACCTGTCGATTCCCTAAATATCTTCGCAACAACAAAAGAATTGTTTAATTAGCAAACGACTTCAGCTTATAAGCAAAACAATGAACACATAATATACTCACGAAAGTAATCACCAGCACTTTTATACTAACAAAAACAGGTGAATCCTCCATGTTAACAAGTGTTATCATCTCTAAAGGTTTATAAGTACGGATAACAGAACATATAACCTAGAGTTGGTAAACATATAGTCTCTGAGCTGTATTGTCTCAGACAAGAAGGTAAAGGACTAAACAAATCAAAGCATATTATTAAAGAAAAGGAAGAGAAAGACCTCAGCATCAGTGCCGTAGAGAGTCACGCGATAAGCCACAGTGACAGTGTTACCATCAGGAGAGTAAGTAACACTTCGAACTTCTCCTGACCATTCTGAAAACAGAGAATCATACACAAAAATTGTCAAAATAAAAAACCCAAAAACGAAACCAAGAAGAACAAAAGATCATCAAATCAGACCTGGAGCATGCAGATTCATGATCCGGTTAACAATGTGCCTAAGAATCAACAGACAAAAAAAAGTATTATGACCCAAATGACAAATACAACAAGAACCAAGAGAGAGAGATGTCATACCAAGGGATGTATTTCATGGAGAACCCATCTTCGACTCGGGTTCGGATGACGGAATCTGGAACCTTTTTGTTAAGTTCCTTGAGAATCTCAGAGAGAGGTCTACTGATTCCTGAAGTTGGAACGTCGTTCTCTGGTTCAGAAGAGAATCGACGAACACTCTTTCCCATTTCCCACGACCATCCCTTTGATACAGTAGCTGCTCTGCTTCTCAGCGTCCAAGTCGCCGCCTTTAGCCGTAACCCTAAACCCGCCATTTCTTTCGCCGGTCAAATTCTTAAAGGTCGCGCTTTTTGAGCTCTGTTGTAAGGGTTTTAAGCTGACTTGTCGTCCCGCTCCTTTTTTATAAGACTTTTCAATTTCCACGTGTATTTATTTCAATTATTAAAATTAAAACCTTAGAAACCAAAACGTCGTCGTTGCGAGGGTTTTTTGTCTTCGACCTTTTGCTGAGCTCTCTCCTCTAGCTCCCGGCGGTCTTTGTCTCCAATTCCTCCGAGCTCCAGCGTGAGTTTATCTAATCTCTCTAATGAATAATTATTTTCTTATATGTGAGATTTTAGGGTTTAGCATGTTTCTGGAATTGCATCTGATTGAGTAAGTCGTTTCAAATTTGATTAACTAGTGATTCGATAATGCTGTTCATAAAATGCTTAGAAAAGCCTGACTTAGATTGTTTTACTCACCTCTGTACTTATTGAATCTGGAAAGTTGAAGTATTTGGATTTATATGTAATTAATTTTGGAACTTTTTTTTTTTGCAAATTCTCTTATTCAATGTCATCAGTTTCCACACAGAAAGTTTGAGTTTTTTTTATCTCTTTTTTGCTTCCTCAATTCTTATCATTTGAGCTATGACCTATCTGTAGATTAGGCTGAAGTAAGAAGAAAAAGAATTATGAATTCAGATGCATGGGAAATTATCCATATACCTGAAAAACCTGCATTACCACCTGATCATCAGCCCACTGGTATTCTTCAATCTATGAAGGCCTCTTGTTTTGGATTTTTAGTCTTTCAAAGGTTCTTTAAAAAAAAAACTTCTGCTTATGTGTGTGTGTGTGTTGTTGTTGTTGTTGTTGTACACAGTGAAGGTGTATGCGAGTGTAATCAAACCCAAATTTGCCAATACGATTGTTAGGTTTGTTATGTTGTTTCAACTCTGTTTCGTTAATTAAATTTTAAGTTGGATGCTCAGTTTCTTCCAACTCTGCAGCACTATAATGAGTGAAGTTTGACTTTGCTATGTAATAGGAATTTAGGTAAGATTGCTCCTCTAGAAGATCTTCGTCATGTTAAAAGGGTGCGGAAGAAGATTCTTCCAGATCACGGTATCCCATTGTTAGTTTTGTTGAAGCTGTGATACACAGAACATCAAATTATGAGTTTCTGATTGCAAGCTTATTGGACAGGTGAAACTCAGTTGACTGTAATCTTATGTTTAGTACCTGAGCACCATGATCATTTGAAAGATATGCCACCTGATGTACAAAAACTCGTCGATCCCTATGAGTTGAGTCCTTTTATTACAGAAGTGGGTTTCTTTTTCTTTCTTCTCACAGCATTTTTCTTCAAGGATTTTGTACATTTAGATTCCAAGTGAAAGATTTTTTGCTCATTGATTGATATATTTAGTTGAATCTCAGCTTTCTGTTATTATAACTATGATAGGTATGCAAATATGCTGCAGTCTCGAAAGAAGAGTGGGAAGTACAAAGTAAGATATGGCCAACTTCATTTCATCCCCCAACCTAGTAAGATCCATGTCTATTGTTAGATTCTGGGTTCTTGAATCATTTTTGTAGCGAATGGATCTACATAATATTTTCTATCTAATCATTGCTCATTAGTCGGTCTAGAGTAATCCTACTTCTTGATGATTTCTAATAGCTTTTATCTGCATTGTGAGAGCAATATATGTCTTTGTTTATATTGCTGCACTTACTGACTTTTTTCTTTTGCTTTTGGCAATGATAGCAATATAGATGGCATTGGTGGATTCAGCGAGGAAGACACACAATCAATCTGCAAGTTCATGAGAGTTGCTATTGATTTGGCAATATCTGGTCATAAGCCAGTAAGTATTCTGCTCCTTCCCATTATCTAAGATAACGCCAATATGAAGTTTTAGACAACAGACCAGGCACCTCCAATTCATCTGTTTTCACATTTCACATGCCATTCGCTTTTTTTTAATTGCCTCATTCCGTTTTCTCTTAGTAGTAAGATTTACCATGGTTTCACTACATAGGAAAAGATCTTCATCTCCCAAATTGCTAATGTAATTTTCAGCTTGTAAATGCTGCAGTGATAGTTGATCCTTCAGTTAGGCGAATAATAGCTAGTGAAACTGATCAAGTATATGCATCATCTGCTCCTCGTGACATGACGATGCCCTTCAAGGAAACAGGGGAATCTATCTACTGTCAGAGTATTGACAGAGTGACAAACGCTAGTTCAGAGATATGCTTAAATGGTATACTTGAAAAACAGAATGGTTCATTGTCTGCTGTTGCTTGTCTGAATCCCTGGCAATGGAGTTTGCAACCATATGAAACTGAAAACTGTAGCCAATGGCATCCTCTAAGGCATGCTTCTATGGTTGCCATTGAATCCTCTTCTGCAAGAGATAGAAATCTGTTTCCCAATTCATCCGAGAGTTTCGGTCCGGATCATTTTCAGCCCTCAGATACTGATTCTCCAGCTAAAAAGCAGAAAACAAGCAGCCAGAGTGCAGATGTAAGTCATTCCAACCAAGATTTTTTAATTTTCTCCAAGTGCTTTCTCCAAGCACTGTCTCTTACACTTCCGAGTTACCAATAGGTCCAAAAGGACAGCAAAGAAGAGACTCTTAGAGATCCTTCAATGGAAAGGCCCTACCTGTGCACTGGTTATGACATTTTTCTCCTTTGGGAGCCTTGTACAATGTGAGTTTCTACATATAGATTACCCTTTTAACATCCGCAAGTTTTGTATCTGATAAAGTTTTGATATGTTTCGTAAGGTGTGCTATGGCGCTTGTGCATCAAAGAATAAAACGGATTTTCTATGCTTTTCCAAACCCCACGGCAGGTGGTCTCGGGAGTGTTCATAGACTCCAAGGGGAAAAGAGTTTAAACCACCATTATGCAGTGTTTAGAGTTTTGTTGCCTGATGATGTCCTTAAGCACTCGGCCACAGTCTAATACACTTTTTTTATTCGAGTGATAATTCATAATTGTATTACAGGTTCTGATCAAGAAAGCTGATTCTTTGTTCTTGTTCTTTCAAAGAGTCTGGAATCTTATCGAGTTATTATATAGACAAAGATTTAACTTGTTTTACTGTTTATCAAGGGTTCAGTGGAACAACATAAACGTAAATGACCTTTTTATCAGAAACTTCTGAGTTTGGTACTACAATCTCTAAGAATGCTCGAGTTTGGTGAATCGTATTAAAAACCGGTATTATTTCTCTGTTGCTCGAACAAGAAATTTAATCATGTCCGTATTGAAAAGCCTTCTTCAAGACACTTGGTTCGAAGATCTTCCATGAAACCCTGAAACATAGCTGGATTGCTTGTAACTACTGCATCTACACCTAAGTGAAGCATCCTTTTCATTGGATCAGCATCATCCACAGTCCATGCGTAAACACCTTTGTTTCTCCTGTTGATCAGATCAAGCAAGGTTGTAAACACATGGAAAATGATGGGTGGGTGTGTTTTCAATTGAAAACATTGGAATCTATTGCTTACCCACGCACAACTCTAATCAACTTTTCATCGATCAAAGGATGATAGACTCCCACAACTCTAGCTCCTCTCATTCTCAACAGGTTGTTTCTCATCCCTGTCGAAGGATCCACCATCACAATATATCCCACCTGCCGCATAACAGAAATGCATCACAAGGAATGAGCAAGAAACTTCTGTATCCGATCTTGACATGAAATCATCGATTTCTACTTACTGTAATATCTGCTGCTCGTCTGATTATGTCCCTAGCCAAACTGTCGCTTTTGGCCCATACGATGCAATTATTGCACTGCACTTTCTCAATCTAACAAGTAACAACAGAGAACTGCTTATTCAGATAGGCAAAGCCAGAAATACCACCACTAAAGCATCAACAAATTATCTATACTCTGTTTTTCAAGTATTTATATAAGCAGTTTTAGTTCTATGTGTATAAAGATACAATTAAGCAAGCTCTTAAGGAATCAAAACCTCCTCTTTATGATGCAGACCTTGATAAGGCGCAAACTAATCAATGATAACTTAGTACTTACAACAGAGAGAATGTCTTGTGCAAGCCCCTTTTCATACATTGGCGGTCCAACTTTAGCATCAAGAATCACTTGCCGGACTGAATTTGATATCAACTAGATGATTCAAGATGAAGTTTATGTTCAGTCACTTGTAACTGAGAAGCAATTACAAACCAAAGCACAAGAAGATTAGTGATAACAAGAGCTTAAACGTTGAGGCATTACCGATAAAGCATCTTCAAGGGTAGGAATCCTACGATTTCCCAAGGATCCTTTAACAATTAGTGAGACATCGAGTTCCTTGATCTGCAAAAAGATCATCAAATGTTTTAAATAAAATGGATGGAAACGAAATGAAAAGCATATTGCAAAAATGATAAACAGAGATGAGACCTGTTTCATACTCAGATCTCCAACTTGAACAGAAGAGTTACGAGCAATACGCTGCAGATCCCTGACTGTGCCGTGTGATCAGAAGATGAATAACAACTCCGATGAGAATCCAAACACAGAAAAAAAGAAGAAGCAAATGAAGAAGATAGAAAGATCAGAGTCTGTAACCTGTTGTGAAGAGCGAATAAAACACCATCGGAGGAACGAGAAACATCAACTTCGATGCAATCAACTCGAGAACTTATAGCGTAACTGTAAGCATCTATCTACGAGAGGAGAGAGTAAAGGTTTTAGAAGAGTCGTATGAGTGTGAAGAAGAGATCGAGAGTGTACGTACAGTGTTGGGGAAAGCGAGAGTGGAATCGCCGCCGTGAGCACAAACAAGAGGAGGATGGTGAAGCCAATCGCACTTTTGAGAGACAATCTGACGAATTCGTCGGAGTTTGAAATGGAAGAAGAGAGGAGGGAAAATAGCTAAGAAAGCCACAGCGAAGAGAATCATTCTCTTGAATTTTCTCGAATACAATGGCCTGAAGAAAAGACGGCGGCGAGTACCTCCGCCGTCGAGTGGCCGTCTTCTCTGCCGCCATCCGAAGATCGCCATTAATTGAAGGCAAAGCTGTTACGAGCTAATGAAGACCTTTAATGCGATTGACAATTTTACTATTTCGGAATAATTTAGTGAACATCTAACGTTCAAACACAAAATAATTTTCACTTGCCAAGTTAGACATTTCCTTTTATTTTCACAAATTAATAGTTTGCATCAATAAAAGTTACAAGACCCTTTTATTATCATTTGTTTCCATATCTTTAGTAAACTCAGAAAATAAATGTAGAAGTTGAGAACACAAAATGAAAAAAGGAAAATAAAAAAATCATTTCCTAGTAGTCTTGTCAAGAACTTCAATGTATCTCTTTGGAACTCCATAGTGTTCCACCATATATCTCGCAAGATTATCAATCACACCTCCCTGAATCAGAACCTCATATCCTTTCTTACCTACAAACAACACAATACAAATTAGTCTCTCAAATCACAGAGAAGAAAGAAACAAAAGGAAAGATTTTAAACGTACCTGGAAGTTCTCCAACTGAAGTACTACAAGCAAACTTCTTTTGCAGTTCTGATCCAAACGAGTCTGGATCGATCAAGAATGTCTCCATTCCTGAGACCTTAGTCACTTTCTTGTTACCTTGTCTTCGTTCTGTCATTATCTGAACTGGTTTTATAGCTCCTTTACGAACCACGGGTTCACCACCTCTCATGACTACGTGATTAGGTTGCATCCTCCCTACAAACGTCGATCCAACATCCTTTTTGTGAATCTCTGATGGATATGCTGATCCCTTTTTGATAGCTCCTTTGAATAATGAGTCGCATAATATCGGATCCAAAACCACCATTGACTTGTTTGTTGGCTTTACCAGATTTTCTTTCTCGATGTATCTGAACACAACATCAGAGGCTTCTGAAGCTGTGTATAGCTTCCCTTTGTCTTCCCCAACTGATGTAAATATTGCACTGTTGTGTATGCTTGGTTTATAGACCTCTATGATTTCAAGCATTTTCTCTGTCTGAGCTTGTGCTGTGGAGCGGTCTCCAGAAGACTCAGAGATTTCCGCTGCTTTCTTTTTCTCCGGCCTGAAGGATGTGTAATCTGGGTGGGTGCGGTCGACTGAAACCAATATAGTCTCCTTCTTATGCTTGTCTTCTTTCACAGAAATCTGCGCATATATTTTAAAGATTGTTACCGAGTGTAGTTTACCAATCAAGACACCAAAGCAGATCAGCTTGCAATTATGTGTATATCAGGGATTCAGGGTAAATGTAAATGTACCAATGACATTTACTAACTCTTTATGAGAAACAGCTTACAAAACTTGATAATAATAATAGTTGCCTAAATTGATTAACCAGTCTCTGCTTTTGCGGTGAAACATGTACGAACACTCCTTTTCTATAACATGGAGAAAAGAAAAACATCCTAAGACAAGAGGAATTAGCAAGAAAACTGACCATTCCAGCAGACGCTTTAGATTGCAGCCACTTTGACAGTTTTTTATGGGAAGACTTCTTAATGTCAAGAGTGAGACCAGAAGGCCTACAAGGTAATACATGATTTGCCCTGCATCACTCACAAAAAAACATATGTAAGCAAGACTCAAGAGTAACACAAATACAAGAACAGAGCTTCAAAACGTACTAAAAAAACCGAATCATACTCAAAGCCAACAAGGTAAAGCGGGGTTGCATAAAAACCAATTACAAGAATATAGTTGGTTTTCAAAGTATCTCAAGTATCTGAATGGCGTTCTTACCATAGAGTGCTTCCAGGGATGGGAAGGTCCTTCTCCTTCAGAGTTGTATGCAATGCTTGCAAAAGGCATTGGTCAAGAAGGGCATCTACCTCCTCAGGGGAGAGAGTATTCTGCTTGTCGGTATTAGCTTCACTCGCAGAAACATCATCTGCTAAGTTCAGCTCATTCATGCTCCCAACCACATGTTCTTCAGCGTCATTCTTAGCACCCATAGCTGAGGTTGAAGCTGTTTCCAGAGCAGTATCATCTTCTTCATTTCCTGTGCTTGTCTGAACACCAGCTGAAGCGTCTGAAATATCTTCACCTGAACCAGGAGTAAGATATGATGGGTCCTCCATGACCACATCCTCAAAAAAACCAGCGTTTGGAACATAGTGCCCCTCAGCTGATTCCCTGTAAACACACACACATTTAGCATGTAAGAGACTGAGTTCCTCCACAGATGTAAAAAAAGAATATACTTTTGCCAGCATCTCAAATACCAGAGGAAATCATGGTAGTAATGAATGATCCGTAAAGCCTTCCCACGCAAACCAGCATTAAGGGCGTCTGCACTACTCATCGTGGTACACCCAACCTTCAAAAACACACATAACTGTAACTCAAGACACAAACTTTACAGTCGTTAAGAAGACTCATCGGTTAGCAAATATGAAGAGACTTACCGCAATAGGTGCCATATTTCCAGGAACTTTAACAGCCCATATTTCTCCAGCAGAGAAAGAAGGAAAGCCTTCGGGAGGGATTAAAATACCTGGGAACATCAAATCTGCACCGCCTAAAACATACCTTGAAACCTCACCTCCTTTCAAGATAAAGGAAGGTAACATTTCAGGAGCCTCCCATAGCGCAAAAACTGTAGCAGAAGGAGAAACAAACAACAGCAAATCAGAATGAATTTATCTTGATCAAAACTAAGTATTTGAATCAGACTAATTCTACACACCTGTGGGGAATATCTCAGTCCCTCTTCCATCAATATCAAAAAACATAGGACATCCACCTTCAATACTATAGACATGAACTCGATTCTGAAACTTGGAAAGAGTAATCTCGACCTACACAAAACAATCAATGGCAAAAGTAAGCAAGAGTGTGTCAAATCAAACCATAGCACAGCTCGATGATATCTAATCGAGAATCAATCAGATAACAACGATGCCAAAAATTGAGGGGAAAAAGAAGAGAGAGCAAACCTTGGGAGGAAGGATTGCGTCGAGGAGCTCATCGATTAAAAGAGGAAGCCTAGTTCGGATAGTGCGACGGAGTTTTTTCCGGTCGGCGCCGGAGAGTCGCTGATGAGATTTAGCCTCCACCGCCTTCTTGAACATTCTGTTTCGCCTACAGTGTCGCTTTTAGCACCGCGGGACCCAAACCAAAACCAGACCAGTGCGGCTGTCTTAGACCCTTTCGTTTTCCTCGGTTAATTTTTCTAGTTTCGCATCTAAACTTGCCACGTGTCTCTTGTATTGTATTTTCATTAACCGGTTCACCGCACCAGTCCAGAATTGTAAGTTGAGTAACCGCCAATGTCTGACGGTTTTCACTGATCATTCAAATTGGGATGAAATCTGTTAACCGTTTCGAATAAAATTGTAACCGGTCATAGGCACCACAAAAATTATCCAAAATTTATAGTAAGCTGATAACCCTCAAATCATGGCCTTGTTTTTTCCCTTGGTTTACACTAATATTTAAAGTTGAGATATACAGAACCACGAAATCTGTAAACCGTATTGAATAAACCGGAAATTAGGGACAACAAAACTGATCTTCCATTGAACTGGAAGCTAGGCTACAAGTCTAAAACAAAACTCTTCTGTTGAAACCTCATGTGAACAGCAAAATTCATCTTTCTGTCGTTTTATTTGGTATAAGACTCTCTACTAACTCTACAGTAAAAACTAGAAAACAAAAAGAAAAGACCAAAACTGAGAGCTCTTCTCATCAAAGAGACAAAATGAACATAACGAATGTGGAGCTTATCAACAACAGAAGCCAAGCCAACCCACCTGGCTTCTCTGCTCGAACTGTCCCTTTCCCAAGAACCACGGCTAGAACCGCGATAGCCCCAAACCCAACACAGATAGTGAACACAGCCACACCTTTCTTCTCCATCCACTCCATTCTTTCCAACACTTGCTCAAACCTCTCCCTCACTTTCTCTTTCTCATTCTCAGCCTTCTCAAGCTCTGTCTCCACTCTTCTCCGCCATTCTCTCATCTCCATGGCTTCCTCCTTCATATTCTCTTCCCTCATCTTCATTCCCTCTACCTCTAGTCTCATAGTAGCTACCTCTCCCTCTCTCTTGCTCGCCTCCAAATCCATCTCCTTGAATATCCTCCCGTATCTCGAGCTTAGTTCCTCCAAGTAACTCTCCAGCACTGATAAGTTCAAGTCCAGTGACCTTATCTTCTGCATTAGTATCTTAAGAACCGTGTCCCCCGGCATTCTACTTCCTGGTTGATGTTTTATCTCTTCCACAGGATCTGGAAGCTTTTTTCTCTCAGTTGAAACTTCAGCTTTCACAACCGCAAACTCTGGTGAGGCTTCTTGTTCCTTCTCCTTCTGTTTACTTCCATCTTCATCGCTTTCAGAGAACTCTGTCACTTGTACTGGCTTGTTCTCTTTCTGCTCAGTGTCTCCTTCTTGAGGTCTCAATATGTTTTTGTCTTGGACAGATATCAAATCTTCCAGCATTCGTTCCACAGCATCTACTCCGTAGACTTCTAGTAAACTCAAGGTGCAGTAGAATTCTGAACCATAATGGCTTAGGAAGTTGAGCTTTAAATATCTCACCCATTTGGGATCTGCGAGTGTAAAGTTTTGCTCATGCTTCATGTTTAAAGCTGTGTAGTTCCCTAGATGAACCCATGTATCAGTCGGATAAACCAAGGTACCTAGAATCTCAAAATCCTTCAGATTGGAAGAGTAATGTTCAAAATTTGCAATCTTGATTGTGTTCACCAACGTTTCTTCTGAAAGTTCTATGACAACGAACTTCCCCTCGGTAGTACACGGGTTTCGGAGATACTTGTCTTTGTCCCGGCTTATGATGCTTGTAGCTCCTTTGGCTTCTTTGTTAGAAGATAAGACCTTAGCTCCTTTTGAAGCAGCTGCATAATTGTATTCTTTCCCACCAGGCTCCATCCTGTGAATCACACCACTGACTTGGCCTGACAAAGATTTGTCTCTAGAATTGGATGCTCTGCTCTTGAACTCATCAAGACCAAGCGGAACAGCACGAGATAGCTGATCAAGCTTTGAAGCAGTATCATTCCCTGGACCTGTGTTATTATTAATCTCACTTTGCTTCACAAAATTATCTTCTTTGCTTTCTGTAACATTTCCTGCAACTATGTTATCAACTTCTATTTGCTTCAATATAATTTCTGATCCTTTGATTTCTTCGGCTATGACTTGATCAACATCCGGACTCAAATAAGGAGTAGAATGAACAAAGGCAGACTCTAGTGATGATGTTGCATCAACAGACTCAGCTGTCTCATCTGCCTTAACATCATCTGTATCATCTTTTTCTACCGAAAAAACTAAAGACCTACCTGCAAATACACAAGAGTAAGCTTAATACAATTCAGATAAGGAGAAACAAAACCAATACTAAGTATAAACATCTTCATGATTGTCATTTCTTTGAAAAGTAGATGTTACAATCAGGTTTGATAACCCTTAAAGCTTAAATATTTATTGCATTCCATCCAAGTTACGAGCTAAAAAAGCTACCTTTGTCACCATCAACATGACTGATCCACAATGTAGATAAGAAAATAAGCCCCCAGATGAGAAAAACAAGAGACAATGAAACTTTGTAGAAGCGGTTCCTTCCATTAGAAGTACTCTCAGAAACTCTTCTTCTAACCAGAAGAGCTCTCCGTGATCTTTGCATTTCACATCCAACCAATATCAGATCACCAAATCAAACTAAATTGGATTATTCACACCTGTTAATAGCCATACATATCAGATTCACAAGTAAACCAAAATTGTTTAACCAAACAAAGAGAAACAAAGATTTTATAATAACTTGACTCAAAGCTACAAAATTTACAAATCATCGATTTCCAGATCCAATTTCGGATACCAAAAACAATAGACGGAAGTAAGAATTACCTGAGAGAGAATCAGAGATTGAAGAAGACAAACCGAAGGAAGATTCGGGAAGCTTCTTCAAAACAAAACCCTTTTCAACGCCGCCGTCTCCGATGGGTTTCTGATCGTTTAAATACCGGTCGATGAAATTCCGACGATCTACTCCGTCTCTGCATCACAGTCGATGAAACGCACCTTAATCTCTGTCACTTTTTTAACGGAATTTATAGAACTCGGATACAATAATTTATTTTTTAACCGTTGTGGAGTAAAAGGAAAAGAGAAGAGTCAAAAAGGATATTCAAAATGAAAAACCGCGGAATCTGTAGAGTCTGACAGAATTGATCAGCGAAGACAATGGACAGAGATGGTTGTGGGAGACCTGGAGCTATGTCTATTATACGAATGAGATGTATTGGTCCACAGTTTTGAATTTGGCAATTCATTTATTTATTTTTTCTTTAAAAAATTTTCTTTAATATTGTTACCTTACCTTCTAATCAAACTATGTGATGAGCTGTAAACAGATTTATTTTTAAAATAATATATATTTTCTATTTACGTTTTCGTATATATATATATATATATTTTATTTGATTTGCTCAAATAATTTCTATGTCGATATCTTTTTACTTTTTTTTTGGATCTATCCAAATGTGAATTACCTAATTGCCAATGTATTTAAGGGTTAATGGACACAACTACACTATTAACCTAATTGCCAATTTATTTTATCGAATTTAAATTATTATCCCTCGAAAAAACAAAAGTATATATGAGTAACCCATTCACTTCACTTGCTTTCTCCAAAAAAAAAGTAATCAATGCCTTGCAAAAGTTTTTTCAAAATTCTTTAACAACTCAAAAATCAATTTCACTTTACTTCCTAGGACTATTAACCTTTTTGTTTAAAAATAAATTGATATATGAACATTAATAAAACAAACAAAAAATATATGCTACACCGCATTAACTATGCGTGGATGATCAAATATTATTATATGGTAAGTGTATTTTAGAAACTAAACACATGTTAAACAAGACATATGTCACACTATATATGTCCTAAGAAACATATAGACTGACTAGTTTAGATTGGAAATGCAATTTGGTAATTGGTATCCAACTTTGACAAAATAACTTTATAAATACGATATCATAATTTTCGATTAAAACGTTCAAAGTTTTTTTTAGAGCATTATACCAATATTACTTGACACTTTTTTTTTTAGGTAAACAAATTACTTGGTACTTAAGTTATAGTACTTTCGATAATTTGTTATCTTCTGAAATTTTGTTTGGTTTACAATTTCAAATCAACGAGTAAAGCGTCACCTTTTCCTATAACAGTGTCATCGCATATAAACAGACAAAAAGTAGCATGTTTTTGAAAAGTTGAAATAGATAAATACTGTTTCTGTCTTCTGAAATAGTTCTTACTTCAAATTGCTTGGTACAAAAAAAATTTAAAGTCAAATAATTGAATTCAAAATACAAACTTACTAAACTAGTGAACGGTAGAGAAAGGAGAATGACGGTCGGGATTAAGGCGATGGGTCCCATGAGATTGATTAATGACGTGGCGTAAAGAGAGCCAGCTTGGATTGCTCCCTTCTACTCCAACACCTGGCGTACGTCGACCTCGCTTTGGCCGACCTCTTACATTTATACTCTTTTATTTTACTTTTAACCCAAAACAAATTAATTAGCGCGTAGCAAATAATTGAAAAAATATTTTGGATATTTCAAAATTTAACATAATTACTGAAATATTTTTAGAATCAACTGATCATAAATTAGAATATATCTGTTTGAAAAAAAAAACTATAATACGTTGCTTTTTTACATATTTGAAAATTATAACTCTGTTATCTTGTACTGTATTTTAATCTTTGGTACTGATGACATGTTAATATTCTACCGTTTTTTAATGCTATAACCAAACGTTAACCAACTTCACGGAGCATAGCTTAGCTATTAACGGCTTGTTTAAATTATTTGAAACGCATAGAGATAATCTTAAGAGTTAAAAACCCACAAGAAATATTCCTGTCGGGTCCATTAATATTGGGTCTTAGCCCATTAAGAGTTTACATTTAAATTACTTTGTCCCTTACAAATTTTCACGTTAGGCTTGGGCCAATGGGTCTTAACTAACAATTTTCCAAAACGGAAAAAAAATAAAATAAAGTGCGTGGCGGATTTCACGCCGATCTACCGGCGGCGAAGTACGCCAAAGGTCCGACGAAGGCGGCGTTGATATAAGTCGCCGGTTCCGAATGACTATAATCATCTCTCTGATCTGGATACCCATCGTTCTGATTGGGACCTCCAACGATTGCTCCTGTGAGAACATTAGGGTTAGGATTTTGAGTATAGAAGGATTGAAATCCGCCATTGCATCCTAAGGATTTCGAATGAAGAGCATGTGAAGGAAGTGACGATGCTCTATGATGGATTCTCTTGGGAAAATTAGGTCCAAATCCAACCATATACGACATTTTGATTGGATTTTCTCCAAGTATGTAATCAACTTGTCGCTTCGCTAGGCTTATCAAAGCGTTTGGGACGATAACAGAGTTTCCACAGTTGAAATTGTGTCTTGTAGCTTTCATGTATTTGGCGTAAGTCGTTAGCAAGAATGTTATGGAGGTTACGTATTGAAGATTGCTTTGAGGTAACTTGTACATTAATCCTCCTGTAATTTGGTAAACGTGAATTGGTCATTGTTTATCAACTTGTATTCAAGATCGTGAATTATGTTACCTTGAGTGTATTGTGTGGATGAAGAAGGAGAATCTGGAAGGATTTTGCACATGAAATTCTCAGCTGCTTGCTTGTATGGTTCAAAGTTGCTGTCTTTGTTAAGTAATGCTCGCTGCCAAAAAAGTAAGAGAGTTTTGTTTGTGAATTATTGAGTTAAATAGTGAGATGCTAAGCTATGTGGTGTATGAATTTAGCTGTGAAACACACCCGTGACAGAAGAACATAAGCACCAGCATATTTATTGTCCCAGCTGAAGATGTCAGGTTGATCTCCTCCTCCTAATGATTTTATGAAATTTGCGTAATATGGGTTATTTGTTGCTCTCAGCAGCCACGCAGCACCCCACATTAGCTCGTCCTGTCATCGTAAATTCACATTTTGAAATGAGGATCTGTTGGTTTAGTGTTAAGAATGGTTTAGTTGCAATGATTCATTGAAAATAGACCTTGTAACCAGAGTAGGAGCAGTAGAAAGGACAGACGGATGAAGAAAGGGAATCACTATATGCTCCTCTGTACTGAATAGCGAACTGCATCACATTCTTAGCTGTTGCAAGCAGTAAACGTGAATACTTGGAATCAACTTTTCTGAAAACCATAGAAGCTGCAGCTAGAGCTGCTGCTGTTTCAGCTGCGACATCAGAACCAGGGTTAGAAGGGGATACAGAGTAAACTGTACGAGGTGTGTCCATGTCCTCTGGCCGTTCCCAGCATTTATGATCAACATTAGGATCTCCTACCCCAACATAAAGCTTCCCCGGAGTGGCTCTAGCACATTTCAGAAGATAATCTGTGGCCCAACGGATATTCACACGGGCATTTGGCAGTTCAGGACCCATCCGCCTACCATACTCCAGTGCGCTCCATGAGAGCATTGTGGTGGTAAATGCCATTGGGAAATTGAACTTGATGTTGTCTCCTGCGTCGTAGTACCCACCAGTTAAGTCCACCTGCAATTCATATAAGAATTCTCCTACTTAATTAGTTATCAATGTACCTTAGAAAGATATTGTCTTTTAATAGGTGACATTTTTAGAGTGTGTACATGAACAGAGGAGCCATCAGAAAGACCAGAACTAGCCCTCCATGAGAGTTGTTGGCCATTAGGAAGGCGACCGGATCGCTGACCTTGGAAGAAGAGCAATGACTTGGAGAGAGCTTCTCTATAATTTGGGTTGGCATCATTGTGTCTTATGAGAAGAGACGAGAAAAGGAAAAGAAAGAAGAAAGGAGAAGTCATTTTCCAAAAACAGAGAAGTTAATTGCTTTTGAGGTTTGAGGTACGAAGCTATTACATGAAGGTCCACATATAAATACACACAGAAAGGGATAGGAGATGCAGAGATTGGAGAGAGAATGATGTAGGCGCTGATGGAAGCGATAAATATGGCTTTTTGGAATTCAACATGACTGCTCCTATTCCCCTAAATAAAGTAACCTTAAAATCTCTTATTTTATTTTTATGGTTAACTCTCTAACCTTAATTTATCAAACCATATCCTCGTTTTCTCTTTTCTGTCTATTGTTATTCTTTACCTTTCTTTATCGATTCAGATTCCTCTTTGTTTTATTTTGTTTTTTCCTGTCTTTTCTTAAAGTTTTGAAAAATGGAAAAAAAAACAAGGTGTGCCATTAGTGGGCATTGGGAAGCAAGAAACCCTTGGTCGTTTCCTATTTCCTACTGTACATTTGTCAAAAAGCGAGAACATGAATGGCCGAATTATAAACGCACGTTACGACTTTGCGTCTGCTTGAAAATATATTGTTATGGTCAAAGGCCAAATGCAAGAGCGGGAATTTTTCTAAAAGACGATGAGTTTTGAGATATAAAGCATTTATAAGTTGCTTGATATATATCTCTGTATTTGCATTTTGTTGGAATCAAATCTTGTTGTAGGAGTTAATAAATTGAGCAATCCTATTTCAAAATAGATTCAATAGAAAAATGAACGTTAGATATGCTTATCCATTACCTAAAAATGGTAAAAATATCAATTATTGAAAAATTATTGTTAATTTTATATATACTAGTTACTATATAGCTACGACTGCTTTAAAAATTTGAAATGTGTAATTTCCAGTTTAAATTGGATATATAGTAAGATAATGTGTTCATATTATGGGTTTATGGGTATAGTTAGGTAGTTTATAGTTAAATTAGGTTAGGGATTAAGGGATTGTGAATTTCAAAAGAGGAGACAAAAGACAAGAGGGAAGCGTGAATGGCGCCAAGATAACGGCGCGGAGTCTTGTAACTTAATCAAAAGTGTTTAGTGTAATGGAGACGAAATTGATGCCTTAATCCACTTTACTATTTGTTCCTCTTTTTATGCATGTTCTTATTAAATTATTTTTTCTATTCTATCTCTTCTTTATTTGCTCTTTTCTGTGGGACATTATTCTTTTTAGTTTGTGTGAAAACAAAAGCAATAAAAAGGGACAACGTGTCTGCTCGATGTCATTGATCTTCTGACACTAAAAGTTTTCAGAATGATTATTATCATGGGTATAATGTACTATATAATTACCATGGTTTAAGCAGACGCGTGATGAAAGCTTTAAGGTATTACTAATTGTAATCATTCGATGTCACTAGTAGTAGTAATAAGACTCAAATATCATACTATTATTCTTTCCCCGGTAATTATAAATGGTCTGCATCAGAATAATAGAAGATGAGATTTCAAATTTAAGCAGCAACAATTTTTTTTGTTTACTTTCTCCATATTGTTTTTTTTTTTCTCACACATGCTCAGTATTTATTCATATGGCCTAGGATTAGGAGTGGGCATTCGGGTCCCCATTCGGGTTTGGACCTGGTATTTGGGTATTTAGATATATGGTATAACACATGTTCATATATTTTATATTTTCGGATCGGATTCGGTTCGGGTTTATTCGGATTCGGGTATCCGAAATATTGAAAAAGATAAAATAAAAATATTAAATTTGAATTAAGTTTGGTTAAATTTTTACAAATATAACTAGAAACTTTTGGATATTTTAGTTATTTTATATATTTTGATTATTTTGGTCATTTTTTGGGTTTATAGTTATAATTTTAGATTATTGGGTTATATTAAGTATAAATATAATTAATATATATATATATATATATTTTGTCAACAATTAATATATATATATATATAATTATATTTTAGGTATTTCGGATACTCATTCGGGTATCGGTTTGGATTGGGTTTGGATTCGGGTGTTCAAGTTTTTAAGTGTAAGACCCGTTCGGGTATTTTAAAACTTCGAATTAGATTCAGTTTGGATTTTTTTGATCGGGTTCGGATTCGGATTTCGGATGCAGATATTTTGCCCACCCCTATACCTCTACTCAGTGATGCACATTGTTACTCCAAGAATTTTCATTGGTTTTCAAAACCAGAATTTTTAGATGAGGTTTATTTGATATTGAAATTGTCTCACATGGATCAAATATTTAAATAATGTGGTTTTTATAAAGTATGCATGACCGACCCTGAGCGAGTGCTTGTGGCCGCTCAAAACTTAATAAATTTATCGGCCGCTAATTTTACAGAAAATATTCGTTAGCTCTATTGGTTCTCTGTGATTACGAATAAGTAGAGAAGAGCTCGCTGGTTCAAATCCTTAAAGAGATGGCAAATTTTTTGGTTCTTTTTTATGAGCAAGCCGGTAGTTTCATGTATTGGGTGGGTTTTAGTTTTTGACGGTTTTCTAAAGTATTGATGAATTAAATGAGTTGACTTAAATAAAAACTTACTTCAAATCTTGTAAACCTTAAGGATTGAATGAGTCAATGCTTCATTTGGAAATCTTTGAGACAAGTGGCACAATTAATTAATTGACGACAAATCAACCGAACACGAAGAGTTGACGCAAGACCTTTTTTCTTTTTCTTTTAATAATGGTTTTAGTTGACGCAGAACTTGCCTAGAAGCTTCTTCTTCTTCATCCTTTTAAAGAGAGACAATGAAGTATATACTGATATACATAACCCATTACTTATAAGTTAAAACACAAACTCAAAAAAAGAGAGATGATGACTCGAAGCCATTGTTATTGGGTTTCTTGTATTATTACAATCTATTTCTCCCTCCGATTCCACACTCTTGCTTCTCCTACTCTCCACCTTTGCCGCCATGACCAGAGGGATGCTCTATTGGAATTCAAAGATGAGTTTCCGATCGATGCGTCTAACCCAAGTCCGTGGAATAAGAGCAGTGATTGCTGTTTTTGGAGGGGTGTCAAGTGCGATGATAAATCTGGCCAGGTGATATCACTCGAACTTTATGGCACTTTTCTCAACAGCTCTCTGAAAACTAACAGTAGCCTTTTTAAACTCCAATCACTTCGTTACCTAGCTCTTTCCAGTTGCAACCTCATTGGAGAGATTCCTTCTACACTAGGAAACCTTTCTCGTCTCTTAGAGCTTGACCTTTCTTATAATAAATTGGTGGGTGAATTTCCGGCTTCCATGGGAAATCTAAAAGAACTAACGTCCATGAGACTTGATGAAAACTTCTTAAGTGGAAATATTCCTATTTCATTTGCCAATTTAACTAAACTTTCCGAGTTTACTGCTCAAGAAAACTCATTACACGGGCCGTTCCCTAAATCCTTGTTCACGATTCCTTCTTTAGAATCGGTTTATTTGAAAGGAAACCAATTCACGGGACCTATAGAATTTGAGAATATATCTTCATTATCTAAGCTTCGGTATATATCCCTTCCTCGTAACAGATTAGATGGCCCAATCCCGGAATCTATATCTGAATTTCTCAACCTAGAATATTTATTTCTTCAACACAACAACTTGAGTGGGCCAATACCTAGATCTATATCAAAGTTAGTCAACCTCGATTATATTGATCTTTCTAACAACATGTTGGAAGGCGAAGTACCAGGCAGTTTATGGAAATCGGGCACATTGGCGCTTTCTTACAATTCATTCAGCAGTTTAGGAAAATCTTTTGAAAATTCTTCACAGGATTCATCCATCTCAGTGTTGCATCTAAATTCAAATTCATTTCGGGGACCATTTCCCCTTTGGATATGCAAGCTTAGATGGTTACGTCTTTTAGATTTGTCAAACAATCTCTTCAGTGGCTCCATTCCTCCATGTCTAAGTAATTTGCTGTTTGATTCTTTTCTGGAGCTAATTCTGCGGAGCAACAAGTTCAGTGGGATTCTTCCAGATATATTTGCCAATGCTACCGGATTAATAATATTCGACGTTAGTGACAACCAGCTGGAGGGAAATTTTCCAAGGTCATTGATCAATTGCAAAGCTTTGAAACTTGTGAATGTGGGAAGCAACAAAATAAAGGATACATTTCCAACAGGGTTGGGATCCCTACCATCATTACAAGTTCTCAGCCTCAGATCAAATGAGTTCTACGGGCCGTTGTATCATCAAAATGTGTCCATTGGGTTTCAGAGTTTAAGAATCATCGATTTATCACATAATGGCTTCACTGGAACTCTCCCGCCTCACTATTTTTCCAGCTGGCGTGAAATGACCAACTTAACAACAGAATTTAACGAATACATGGGAGGTCGTCTCAATGGTTTTAGTGTCAATCAGTCTATGGAAATGGTGTATAAAGGAGTAGATATGAGCTTTGATCGGATCCGGCAAGACTTCACAGCCATTGATTTTTCTGGAAACAGACTTTATGGCAAAATCCCTGAATCTGTTGGCTATCTAAAGGAACTGCGTCTTATCAACTTGTCAGGTAACGCCTTCACAAACGATATCCCATGGTTCTTGGCAAATTTGACTCATCTCGAGACATTGGACCTATCTCGTAATAAGCTTTCAGGTGAAATCCCCCAAGGTCTTGGTAAACTCTCCTCTCTGTCATACATGAACTTCTCCCATAACCTTCTCCAAGGTCTAGTGCCGCGAGGCACACAGTTCCAGAGACAGAAATGTTCTTCATACTCGGACAATCCTGGACTCTATGGTCTAGAAGATATCTGTGGAGAAAAGCATGTCCCGAATCCTACATCGCAGCAACCAGAGGAGTTGTCAGAGGCGGAGGAAAAAATGATCAATTGGGTAGCAGCTGCAATAGCCTATGGACCTGGTGTTTTCTGTGGATTGGTGATCGGATATATCTTCACTTCACGTAATCATGAGTGGTTCACAGAAAAGTTTGGTCGAAGAAAACCCAGAGTCACCACAAGTGCTCGTTAAGCATATCTCTTGCAATCTCATTGAGCAGTTGTGAAGTATGTGTTGTCCAGAGACTTGTTCGTGTTTGTACTGAGTTTTCAGGTGTGTTCTACAAATGAATCTTTTGTGTTTGTTTGTAATTTTCTGTTTTATGGTTTTGTAATAAACGTATTTTGTGGCTTTGATGTATCTTGGCTTGAAAGTGTATACGTTGCGTTTGGCGATTCTAACTAGTGTGCTATAAAATCTAGATCCTCTGATTCTTAGAGGAGTTTACGATCATGACTATACAAATAACGTTAGTCATGATTCATGACATATGTTTACTGTAGGTATATGTATAAATGGAACAGTAGCAAAGATAACTCAAACTTCATATGAATAAAAAGAACCAGTAACTGCCAAAAACAACGTATACAAGAAAATAGCGTAGCTGCGATAGAAGAATCTAATATGTATGACGAATGAAGCAATGGTGAGAGCAATAAATAAAACAGAACAAAATTTACACAATTTGAGAAAGACGGAAACAACCTGAAGCTGTGGTTAAGTTTATATGGTTTCACCAAGAAAGAAAAAAAAAAGTTAATATGGTGGAATAAGCTAATCCCAGAAGATGTTGTTTACATAACATCTCCATTTTTCTGAAAAGTTTTCTCTGCATCACAATCACAAAGAACTGAGCGCAATCTCCATGTGTATTTGCTTCTCTTTACTACACAACCGAGAACCTTGGTCATTATAGAGTTGTGAACCATTGGGCTTTGATGTAGATGGGCCAATGCCATTGTTATTGTTAGCCGTCTGAAAATGGGTGCGGTCTCGTAAATCGTGGCAGTGTCATTGTTGAGACATGTAAAAGCAACTGAAGCGCCATTGTCAATTATCAAAAGGATCTGGCTCATAGAAACCCAGAGTAAATGATGTTCCTGTGTTTCATCATTGCTGGAGCAGTGAGGCTTGATCTTGGAAGCCACTCAATGACACACTTAAACACGTAATGGGCCGCACATAATAATGGGCCTGTTGTTGCCGTTAGGCAAAGTAGACACGTACTGGGCCTTTCACAGTTCATAGACTTATTAATTTGGAATCCAAACCACGCGAGTTTCTCGTCTCAGTGAGACGATTTACAATACGACTTGCGATCGAAGAAGATTATATTTATACAGTTGGTCAATGCGAAGTTCAATGTGTTGCCGGAGTTGTTTCCCTTATAGTTATAGGCTTTATAGGCTAGCTTCTGGTAATTGTCTCAGTATCACGGTAAGTAGAAGGTAGAGCGAATTTCTAAAACTTTTTAGGTATATTTTCTGTTTCGGATCTAAATGTACGTCGGACCAGGTTTTAGGTATATATTTATTTTCCAATATTTTACTTTTAAAAAAGAATCTAAACTTTTTGACCCAAAAAAAAACAATCTAAACTAAAGATTTTGTCGCAATTAGGCAGAAAACCACGGTACAACAAACATAATTTATGACAAATTTTGTTTTGTTCCAACATTACCTTTTTAATCGTGTCGATGGTAAAAACAATGAACTTTTTTGTTTGATGATATGATTATCTATGCGACCGATAGTAGGACGTGTAGCTAGCAATTGTATTTCAAACGAAATATATGGGTTACTTAACTATTTTGGAGAGGATTGACTGAGTCAATTGTTCAGGTGGAAAATCTCGAGACGTTTGGCATAATTGTTTGACGATAGTGGCAGACGAAGACATTTGGTAAAATCATCCGTTGACACAAGAATTAAGTTACAGCCCCACTAAAGAGTTTCTTCTTCTTAAAGCGAGCCAATGAAGCATCCACAAACCATTACTTGCAACACAAACTACTAAACGAGAGATATGATGATCCGAAGACATTGTTATTACTTTTCTGGTATTATTACCATCTATTTCTCCCTCCTTATACACTCTCTTGCTTCTCCGACGCCTCACTTTTGCCGCCACGACCAGAGGGTTGCTCTATTGGAAATCAGAGACGAGTTTCCGATCGATGAGTCTAACCTAATTACCTGGAGTAAGAGCAGTGATTGCTGTTTTTGGGAAGGTGTCAAGTGCGATAATAAATCTGGCCAGGTGATATCCCTCGAGCTTAATAACATTTTTCTCAATAGCTCTCTCAAAACGAACAGTAGCCTTTTTAAACTCCAATATCTTCTTCACTTAGAGTTTGGTGGTTGCAACCTCCAAGGAGAGATTCCCTCTTCACTAGAAAACCTTTCTCGTCTCACACATCTTGACCTTTTTGGGAATAATTTGGTGGGTGAGATTCCAACTTCAATAGGCAATCTAAACCAGCTAAAATACCTTAATCTTGAGGGTAACAATCTCATAGGAGAGATTCCTTCTCCACTAGGAAATCTTTCTCATCTCTTACATCTCGAACTTGAAGATAATCATTTGGTTGGCGAAGTTCCGGCTTCAATAGGCAATCTAAACAAGCTAAGATACCTTAGCCTTGGGGATAACAATCTCATAGGAGAGATTCCTTCTACACTAGGAAACCTTTCTCGTGTCTTAGAGCTTGACCTTTCTTATAATAAATTGGTGGGTGAAGTTCCAGCTTCCATTGGAAATCTAAAAGAACTAACGGTCATGGAACTTGAAGAAAACATGTTTAGCGGAAAGTTTCCTATTTCATTTGCCAACCTAACGAAGCTTTACTATTTTAGTGTTCATGAAAACTCATTTCACGGACCTTTCCCTAAATCCTTGTTCTTGATTCCTTCGTTAAAAATGGTTTCTTTGGAAGGAAACCAATTCACAGGACCTATAGAATTTGAGAATACATCTTCATCATCTAAGCTTCAGTATCTATCCCTTGGTCGTAACAGATTAGATGGCCCAATCCCGGAATCTATATCTGAATTTCTCAACCTCAGAAGTTTATATCTTCAACACAACAATTTCAGTGGGTCAATCCCTAGATCTATATCAAAGTTAGTCAACCTCCATGCTCTTAGTCTTTATAACAACATGTTGGAAGGTGAATTACCATGTTGGTTATGGAGATTGACGTCAGTGTCGCTTTCTCACAATTCATTCAGCAGTTTGGAAAAAACTTCACAAGATTCATCGATCATACTGTTGCATCTAAATTCGAATTCATTTCGTGGACCATTTCCCCTTTGGATTTGCAAGTTTAAATTGTTAAGCTACTTAAATTTGTCTTACAATTTCTTCAGTGGCTCCATTCCTCCTTGTTTAAGGAATCTGACTGATTCATTTATAGAGCTAATTCTGCAGAACAACAACTTCAGTGGGACTCTTCCAGATATATTTGCCAATGCTACTAAGTTACAATTATTGGACGTTAGTGGCAACCAGATAGAGGGAAAACTTCCAAAGTCCTTGGTCAATTGCAAAACTTTGCAAATTGTGAATGTGGGAAGCAACAAAATCAAGGACAAGTTTCCATCTTGGTTGGGATCTCTACCATCATTACATGTTCTCATCCTCAGATCAAACAAGTTCTATGGGCCGTTGTATCATCGCAACGTGTCTATTGGGTTTCAGGGTTTAAGAATCATCGATATATCACATAATGGCTTCACTGGAACTCTCTCACCTCCCTATTTTACTAGCTGGCGTGAAATGACCACATTAACCAAAGAATTCCACGAGTACATGGATATTGGCAGTTATAATATCTATGAGTCGATGGAAATGGTGAATAAAGGAGTAGAGATGAACTTTGAGCGAATCCGGGAAGACTTCACAGCCATTGATTTTTCTGGAAACAGAATTTATGGCAAAATCCCTGAATCCGTTGGCTTTTTAAAGGAACTACGTCTACTCAACTTGTCAGGTAATGCATTCACAAGTCATATCCCACAGTTCTTGGCAAATTTGACAAAGCTTGAGACATTGGACCTATCTCGTAATAAGCTGTCAGGTGAAATCCCTCAAGATCTTGATAAACTCTCCTTTCTCTCATACATGAACTTCTCCCATAACTGTCTCCAAGGTCCAGTGCCAAGAGGCACACAGTTTCAAAGGCAGAATTGTTCTTCATTCTCTCACAACCCTAGACTCTATGGACTTGAAGAAATCTGCGGAGAAAAGCATGTCCTGAATCTTACATCACATCAACCGGAGGAGTTGTTAAAGGCTGAGGAACGAATGTTCAATTGGGTAGCAGCTGCAATAGCCTATGGACCTGGTGTATTCTGTGGATTGGTTATCGGACATATATTCACTTCACACAATCATGAGTGGTTCACAGAAAATTTTGGTTGAAGAAAACTCAGAGTCAACACAAGTGCTCGTTAAGCCCGTTTCTTGCAATCTAATTGAGCAGTTGTGAAGCATATGTTGTCCACAGTCTTGTTCGTGTTTGTAATGAATTTTCCTGGTTTGTTCTCCAATTAATGACTCTTTTGTGTTTTATTTGTAATTCTCTATTTTATGGTTTTGTAATAAACGTATTTTGTGGCTTTTGATATATACTGGCCTGAAAATATAGATCATTTTATTCTTAGAGGAGTTTACAATCATGACAATACAAATAGTGGAAGTTTCATGGCATACATTAATGTTTAGTGTTACTGGTTCATGTATAAATGGAACGGCAGCAAAGATAACTCAAATTTCATATGTATAAAAAGATCCAGCAACTGCCAAAAAAAAAAATATATAAAAAAATAACGTGTACATGCAAAATAGCGTAGCCAGAGTAGAAGAATCTAATACGTGACGAATGAAGCAATGGTGAGAGCAAGAAATAAAAGAGAACAAATTTACACAATTTGAGAGACACAGAAACAACCTGAATCTGTAGTAAAGTTTATCTGGAATAAGCTAATCCCAGAAGATGTTTACATAACTCTGCTAAGCAGAGCAAAGCATTTACTCTGACTTGTACAACAAGTACATTTCAATTATTTTTTTATCAGATGGATTCAGACAATTCAGCTTGCTCTTTATTTCTGAAGCTATTAAGGGCACTGGTATTAGAAGAAAATCAAGCTGAGATAATCGAATAGGGCATAACATACCGCAGCAACTGTAGTTTTGCGAGCCAGACCATGAACACCAGGAAAAATTGCTTGCCTCACAAGTCACAACCTATATAAATAGTATCAGTTGTAATTCATAAGATTTCTTATCTACTATTTATATATTTGAGAGCCAAGCCATGAACACGAGGCAAAATTGCTTGCTTCACAACAATGTGGAAAAGAAAACAAATAATAATTAAAAGAACTGATCATCCAGTATGTTTAACTTACACTACTCTGCACAACCACAGAGCCACATATCGAAACAAGGGATACTGATTTCAAATTTTCAATGTATATATACAACTGGATCCAGAAACAAACAGCAGTCAGTATAACTCCAACGTGGAAGCTTTCAACCAGATTACCATACATGACAAGTTAGACACACACGTCAAAAAAGATATGCATCTGACTAGATCTGTATGTATCAGTTTATGGCAGCACAAAAATGCACTATCGGGAGAATTCTCTTCTAAATCAACCAAATCAAAGTAAACGTATTACGTATGTGTAACATATTCATCATCCATGAATATTTAGAATGATTTTTTGACTTCACAAAATCATGCAAATTTTGCTGACAAAAACAATATATCATGTAAATTTGAAATTAACAAATGAGCTTATTATATATGGGCCTTTTGTAGTAATGGGCCTCCTCGATCTGTTCATAGGCTCATTTGTTAATTTCAAATTTGGAAATCAACCTTGCGAGGTGGGTCTCTCGTCTCGTGAGACAATTTACGATACAACAACGATTATCTTGTCCAGAGTTGTATCCGTATGGGTAATAAAAAGTAGAGCTAATTTCAAAAACCAATTTTAGAGATGCACACAGTCTAGGGATTTGTGAAGACCGATGATATATTTAGTTTCGTGATAAAAGCTTCTTTTTTTCATCATTCTTTGAGAAGTCCAAAATATCTCTTTGGAGAGAATTGAATGAATCAATAGTTCATGTGGAAATCTTTGAGACAAATAATTCATTGACGATAAGTCAACCGAATACGACGAGACTTAGATAAAACAAACAGAATCCGACGAGATGACGCAAGACTTGCCAAGTCACTGCCCCCACCACTAAGGGGTTTCTTCTTCTACTTCTTAAAGAGAGAACCAATGAAGCACACATATTACAACACAAACTAAAAAAAAAGAGATGATGATCCAAAGCCATTGTTATTGGGTTTCTGGTATTATTACAATCTATTTCTCTCTCCTTTTCCACACTCTTGCTTCTCCTACTCTCCACCTTTGCCGCCACGACCAGATGGATGCTCTATTTGTTGGAAGAAATTTTTTTTATGATTATGATGGAGAAAGTGTTTAAGTGTTTAGAAAAGAAATTTAGGAAATGGAAGATTTTAATATAGTTTTCAACTCTTTCTTATTACTTATTTCTTAACTTAAGTTTGTTACAAATGAGAAGGGGAAGAAAGTATTTATAGCCTCTTACAAAATATTTCAAATATTTTAATCCTAACTCTAGATAATTCTTCTCTAATATTAGATTATTTTATTACAAATTATCTAGATAATTTTATGTAAATATCTAGATTTTTATCTTTAAAGAGGTGGAGAGGTGTGTGGATGATTCTAAAACTTTTTAGGGAGGTGGAGGTGTTGATATTTCTAGAGAAAACTCTAGAATTTGAATTTGGCCCAAAATGATAATTATTGGATAATTGATCTAATAATTAAACTTGATCCAAAATCAAGTTTAACTTTCAACACCCCCTCTTAAACTTGATTTTGCTACTCCAAGCAAGCTCCTCATCTTGGTAAAGTCTTCGCGCTTAAGAGGCTTGGTGAAGATATCGGCTACTTGATCATTTGTTTTCACATACTCCAATTGCACCTCCTTCTTGTTAACACACTCTCTAATGTAGTGATAACGTGTGTCAATGTGCTTACTACGATCATAAAAGACTGAGTTATTCGCCAATGTTATTGCTGACTTGTTATCCACAAAGATTTCAGTTGGCTCTTCTTGTGGCAAGCTTAACTCATTTAACAAGTTTCGTAACCAAATAGCATGACAAACACATGAAGTGGCTGCTAAGTATTCTGCTTCACATGTTGATAGAGTAACAATTAGTTACTTCTTTGACATCCATGTGAAACCCGTATCTCCAATGTAGAACACGAAACCACTTGTGCTCTTTCGATCGTCTACGTCTCCACCCCAATCGCTATCGCTATATCCAAAAAGCTTGTAGTCGTTAGAGGTAGAATAATACATTCCAAAGTCTATGGTACCTTTGATATAGCGAATAATCCTCTTTGCCGCCTTAAAATGAGTTGTTGTTGGATACTCCATGTAACGACTAACAACTTCAACCGCATATAAGATATCAGGCCTTGTACACGTTAAATGACGTAAGCTTCCAACCAAACTTTTAAAGTGTCGGATCCACTCTTTCTCCTTCTTCATTCTTTGATAACTTGATTCCACATTCCATCGGCGTGCTAACTAGATTAGAGTCATCCATCTTAAACTTCTTAAGTACCTCCTTAGCATAGCACTCTTGAGTTATGAAGAGTCCGTTGTCTTCTTGTTTCACTTCAATTCCAAGGTAGTAAGACATCAATCCAATATCCATCATCTCAAACTCTTTTGTCATATCTTTCTTGAACTCCTCGGACATGCTTGGATTATTACCCATGAATATTAAGTCGTCTACGTATAAACATGCAATCAATATATCACCATTTTTAATTTTGATATAGAGTGCATGTTCATATGGACACTTGATGAAATTTTTCTCCTTGAAGTACTTGTCTATTCGAGTATTCCAAGATCTAGGGGCTTGTTTTAACCCATAAAATGTCTTCTTCAATTTTAAGACTTTATTTTCTTCTCCTTTGATTATATAGCCTTGTGGTTGCTCAATGTAAACTTCTTCTTCAAGTTCTCCATTTAAAAAGGCTGATTTGACATCCATTTGATGTATCTTCCAATTGTTTTGAGCCGCCAATGAAATGATTAGTCTAACCATTTCTAGACGAGCAATGAGAGCGAATACTTCATCGTAGTCAATTCCGGCTCTTTGACTATAACTTTTAGCCACCAATCTTGCGTTGTATCTCTCTACTTCTCCTTTAGAAATTTTCTTTGCTTTGTACACCCACTTCACACCGATTGCCTTGTGCACATTTGGAAGTGAAGCTAACTTCCATGTATTGTTCTTTTCTATCGCTTTGATTTCTTCATCCATTGCATTTCTCCATGTCTTCTTTTCCATATCTTCTTGGAAGTCCAGGGGCTCACATTCCGCAAATAGGCAAAATAAAGTAAGATTTTCTTGATTTTTGGTTAATTCGTAAAACTCTTGTAGACTTCTAAAGCGTGGAGTCCTTTCGCTCGAACTTTCTTCTCCTTGAGAACTTGTTGATGATGTTGGTGGTGTAGTATGCTCCTCTCTTGGTTACTCGAGATCAACTTCTTCATTATTTGATCTCCAATCCCGTTCTCCTTCTTCTTCAAAGATGACATTTCGACTTATGATTGTCTTCTTTGTATCCAAATTGTAGAGCTTATAGCTTTTGGAGTTAATATCATAACCAATGAATATGTACTTCTCACTTTTGTCATCTAGTTTGCTTTGTTTCTCGTCCGGTACATGAGCATGAGTAATACTTCCAAAGACTCTTAAATGAGAAACACCAGGCTTTCTTCCGCTCCAAAATTCTTGTGGGGTTTTTCCCGAGACACTTATTATTGGAGATCGATTTAATAGATAAGCCGCACATGCAACTGCTTCAGCCCATAAATCCTTTGGTAGTCTCTTAGTTTTGAGCATGCTCCTCGCCATCTCAAGAATTATTCTATTTTTCCTCTCTGCTACTCCATTTTGTTGAGGGGTTCTTGGCACTGTTAGTTATCTTCTAATGCCATTGTCTTCATAATATTTCTGAAACTCTTTGGATATGAACTCTCCTCCATGGTCAGATCTCAAAGTTTTAATTACAAGGCCACTTTCCTTCTCAACATGGGTTTTAAACCTTTTGAAGTTTTCAAATACTTCTGATTTTTCTTTCAAAAAGTAAACCCATGTTTTTCTTGAAAAATGATCAATAAAGATAAGGAAGTAGTTGCTTTTACCGAGTGATCTTGGCTTGATAGGACCACATACATCTGTGTGTATAAGCTCCAATGGATTTTAAGCTCTTGTGCTTGACTCATTTGGAAAACTCATTTTGAATTGTTTTCCAAGTAAACAGCCTTCACAAACTTGATTTGGATGGTTGATGCAAGGTAGTCCTCTCACCATTTCTTTCTTTGAAAGTAATTCCAACCCTCCAAAGTTGAGATGTCCGTATCTAAGATGCCAAAGCCAAGACTCCTCATTATAGCACATCTTGAGACATTGTGCGATGTCATTTTGAATGTTAAGGACAAACATTCTATTTTTTTTTATATTGGCACCTTTGTAATGAGATTGTCTTCTTGGTTTCTTATAAAAAGACTATTATCCTTTAATCGAATATCATAACCTTTCTCCAATAGTTGTCCAAGACTTAAAATATTGGTCTTCATGGTTGGAATATATTAAACATTAAAGATAAATTGATGATCCCCATTCTTTAACCGAATGAGAATGTTTCCTTTACCTTTAACCTCCATCTTTGATTCATCTCCTAAGGCCACATCTCCTCTCACCGATTCATCAAGCTCCATGAACATGCTTTTCCTCCCACACATGTGATTACTTGCGCCGTTATCAAGGTACCACTTATGATTATCTTCTCGTTCATCTTTCTTATAAGCCATTAATAACATGTCTTCTTGGATTTTTTCTTCAACATAGTTGGCCTTCTCCTCGACTCTTTTGTTGTTGGGAGCTTTACATTCAGAAGCATAATGTCCAAACTTCCCACAGTTGTAGCACTTAACATTTGATTTATTGTACCTTGATTTTGGATTTCCTCTTCCACGGCCTCTTGATGAGCTTTCTCCTCTTTGGTTGGTGTTACCTTCATGTGACCTCCAACCTCGTCCATTTCCATATCCACTACCTCGTCTTCGTACTTGACCACTACCTATTCTTTGGTAACTTTGACCATTTCCTTCTTTAATATGATCAATCTGCATTTTTAGAACTTGTTCGGAGATATCTTATATTTTCTTTTTCTTTTCTTCATAAGCTTGTAATGATCCAAGAAGTTGTTCCATTGTCATAGCCTCCAAATCTTTTGTTTCTTCGATGACGGTGACAATATGCTCAAATTTAGGATCCAACAATCTAAGAACCTTCTCCATGATTCTCACATCATCTAACTTCTCTCCATTTCTTCTTAAGTTATTTGTAACCGTCAAAACTCTTGAGAAGTAATCAGAGACGAGTTCACCTTCCTTCATTTGCAATGCTTCAAATTCTCCCCTTAGAGTTTGAAGGCGTACCTTCTTGACTTGATCAACATCCTTGTAGGATGTTCGAAGCTTCTACCATGCTTCTTTGGCTAACTTAGCTTCTGCGACCTTCTCGAAAGTATCTTCATCAAATCCTTGATAGATTAGACAGAGAGCATTCTTGTCTCTCTTCTTTGAGTCTCTCAAACTATCTCTTTGGGCTTGAGATATACCACCTTCATTCTCGGGTTCAACGAAACCTTTCTCGACTATCTCCCACACGTCATGTGCTTCTAGGATAGCCGTCATTCGTAGACTCCAATTGTCGTAGTTGCTCTTTGTGAGCATCGGGACTTGGAAGGAAACACCATTATTCGCCATTTTTATGAGAATCTCCTAGCTCTGCTACCACTTTGTTAGAAGAAAAAGCTTTTAAGATTATGATGGAGAAAGTGTTTAAGTGTTTAGAAGAGAAATTTAGGAAATTGAAGACTTTGATATAGTTTTCAACTCTTTCTTATTACTCACTTCTTAACTTAAGTTAGTTACAAATGAGAAGGGGAATGAGGTATTTATAGTCTCCACATTACAAAATATCTCAAATATTTTAATCCTAACTCTAGATAATTATTCTCTAATATTATATTATTTTATTACAAATTATCTAGATAATTCTATGTAAATATCTATATTTTTATTTTTAAGGAGGTGGAAAGGTATGTGGATGATTCTAGAACTTTTTAAGAAGGTGGAAGTGTTGATATTTCTAGAAAAAACTTTAGAATTTGGATTTGGCCAAAAATAATAATTATTAGATAATTGATCCAATAATTAAACTTATCCAAAATCAAGTTTAACTTTCAACACTATTGGAATTCAAAGACGAGTTTCCGATCCATAAGTTTAGACCAATTCCGTGGAATAAGAGTAGTGATTGCTGTTTTTGGGAGGGTGTCATTTGCGATGATAGATCTGGTCAGGTGAAATCACTCAACCTTTCTGGCATTTTTCTCAATAGCTCTTTGAAAACTAACAGTAGCCTTTTAAAACTCCAATACCTTCGTCACCTAGTTCTTTATAATTGCAGTCTCCAAGGAGAGATTCCTTCCTCACTAGGAAACCTTTCTCGTCTCACACATGTTAACCTTTTTTATAATAAATTGGTTGGTGAGATTCCAGCTTCAATAGGCAATCTAAACTAGCTAAGATACCTTAACCTTGGGTTTAACAATCTCATAGGAGATATTCCTTCTTCACTAGGAAACCTTTCTCATCTCTTAGAGCTTGACCTTTCTTCTAATAAATTGGTGGGTGAAGTTCCTGCTTCCATCGGAAATCTAAAAGAACTAACGTTTATGATACTTAAGGTAAACATGTTTAGTGGAAATTTTCCTATTTCATTTGCCAATTTAACGAAACTTTCCTATCTTATTGCTAGTGAAAACTCATTTAACGGGCCTTTCCCAAAATCCTTGTTCTTGATTCCTTCGTTAGAATGGGTTCATTTGGAGGGAAACCAATTCACGGGACCTATAGAATTTGAGAATACATCTTCATCATCTAATCTTAAGTATCTATCCCTTGGTCGTAACAGATTAGATGGCCCAATCCCGGAATCTATATCTGAATTTCTCAACTTCGAATTTTTATATCTTCAACACAACAATTTGAGTGGGCCAATCCCTAGATCTATATCAAAGTTAGACAACCTCGAAGATCTTGATCTTTCTAACAACATGTTGGAAGGTGAAGTACCCAGTTGCTTATGGAAAATGTTCACATTGACGCTTTCTTACAATTCATTCAGCAGTTTTGGAAAATCTTTTGAAAATTCTTCACAAGATTCATTGATCTTAGTGTTGCATCTAAGTTCAAATTCATTTCGGGGACCATTTCCCATTTGGATCTGCAAGCTTACTTCGTTAAGCTACTTAGATTTGTCCAACAATCTCTTCAGTGGCTCGATTCCTCCATGTCTAAAGAATTTGCTGATTGATTATTTTCTGGAGCTACATCTGCGGAACAACAACTTCAGTGGGACTCTTCCAGATATATTTGCCAATGCTACCCAATTACAAATATTGGACGTTAGTGGCAACCAGCTGGAGGGAAATTTTCCAAAGTCCTTGATCAATTGCAAAGCTTTGAAACTTGTGAATGTGGGAAGCAACAAGATAAAGGATACATTTCCAACATGGTTGGGATCTCTACCATCATTAAATGTTCTCAGCCTCAGATCAAACGACTTCTATGGGCCGTTGTATCATCGCAATGCATCCATTGGGTTTCAGAGTGTAAGAATCATCGATATATCACATAATAGCTTCACTGGAACTCTCCCGCCTCACTATTTTTCCAGCTGGGGTGAAATGACTAAATTAACCACTGAATTTTACGAATACATGGGAGGTCACATCAATGGTGTTAGTGTCAATCAGTCTATGGAAATGGTGAATAAAGGAGTAGATATGAGCTTTGAGCGTATCCGGAGAGAC
The DNA here is from genome assembly GCA_028015245.1 of Cardamine occulta. Classification (NCBI taxonomy): domain Eukaryota; kingdom Viridiplantae; phylum Streptophyta; class Magnoliopsida; order Brassicales; family Brassicaceae; genus Cardamine; species Cardamine occulta. The sequence continues at coordinate 18,031,951 of CM051366.1, forward strand.
TTCACAGCCATTGATTTTTCTGGAAACAGAATTTATGGCAAAATCCCTGAATCTGTTGGCTTTTTAAAGGAACTGCGCCTTCACAAGCGACATCCCACGATTCCTGTCAATTTTGACTAATCTCGAGGCATTGGACCTATCTCGTAATAAGTTGTCAGGAAAAATCCCCCAAGGTCTTGGTAAACTCTCCTCTCTGTCATACATGAACTTCTCCCATAACCTTCTCCAAGGTCCAGTGCCACTAGGCACACAGTTCCAGAGGCAGAAATGTTCTTCATACTCGGACAACCCTGGACTCTATGGTCTCGAAGATATTTGTGGAGAAAAACATGTCCCGAATCTTACATCGCAGCAACCAGAGGAGTTGTCAGAGGCGGAGGAAAAAATGATCAATTGGGTAGCAGCAGCAATAGCCTATGGATCTGGTGTATTCTGCGGATTGGTGATCGGATATATCTTCACTTCATACAATCATGAGTGGTTCACAGAAAAGTTTGGTCGAAGAAAACCCAGAGTCACCACAAGTGCTCGTTAAGCATATCTATTGCAATCTCATTGAGCAGTTATGAAGCATATGTTGTGCAGAGACTTGTTGTTCGCGTTTGTACTGAATTTTCCTGGTGTGTTCTCCAACTGACTCTTTTGTGTTTAATTGTAATTTTCTATTTTATGGTTTTGTAATGTTTTCTTTTGTGGCTTTTGATGTATATTGATTTGAAAATGTTTACGTTGTGTTTTGCAATTCTCACTAGTATGCTATAAATTACAGATTCTCTGATTCTTAGAGTAGTTTACGATCATGACTATACAAAATGTGGAAGTCATGATTCTTGACATATACATTAATGATTCGCTCCGCTTTCAGACAATTAAAAGATAACGCAAACTTCATATGTATGACGAATGAAGAAATGGTGAGAGCAAAAAAGAAAAAAAGAACAAAATTTACACAATTTGAGAGAAAGGAAAACAACCTTAAGCTGTGGTAAAGTGTACGGTGGAAGAAGCTAATCCCATAAGATGTTGTTTACATAAATATCTCCGTTTTTCTGAAAAACATTCTCTGCATCACAAAGCACTGACCGCAATCTCCATGTGTATATGCTTCTCTTAACAACACGACTGAACACCAACACTGAGAACCTTGGTCATAATAGATCCAATAGAGATGGTTGTGAACCATTGGGCTTTGAGGTAGATGTGCCAGTGCCACCTCTACCTCTCCCCCTTCCTCTTCCCATTGCTACTGAAGGTGGTGGTGCGAGTTTCATTGCAGACTGCTCAGTTTTGCTTGAACCGAATATGGAACTGATATCTGCTGGCTTTTGGTTATTGTATGAACCACCAGTGAAAGATGGCATTCCTTGGCTCTGTTTTGGTAGCCCAAAAGAGTTTATTGGATACTGATTACTTGCAGAGATACCTGAATTCCCTTGCTGGGGTGGTTTCAGAGAAGACAAAGAGGCATTGCTGAATGCCCAGTTGTCATTGTTAGCTGTCTGAAAATGGATGCCGTCTGGTAAATTGTTGCTAAAACCAGATGTAGTGCCATTGTTGAGACTGGTAGAAACAACAGAAGCGCCATTGTTGAGACGTGGAGGCCAATTAGCAAACGGATCTAATTCATCAAAACCCGGTGTAAATGATGTTTTTGTGTTTAATTGCGTCTCATCATCAGTTGCTGGAGCAGTGATGCTTGAAGATTGTCTTGGAGGCCACTCGATGTCCACTGGAGGGCATGTGGTTGGCGCTGTTGTCTTATTGGGCAGAGTAGTAGACATGATCGATGGCTGTGACTGATCAGTGGATTTGTTAAACTGATGGTTTGTTTCATGACGAGAAGACGCACGATTTCCCAAATCTTTACTTGGGGAACCCCAATCGTCATCCCATGCAGGACTGCTCTTAGCTGCAGAAGCAACCTTCTCAGGTGTTTGGGTCGATGATTGAAACTGGAGTCCATTGGTAACAGAATGCGGTTTCACCTCTGAGATTCCGGAATCATTCACTGTAACTCCTCTTTTTTCCTCTATTTGCCTGTTCCAAGAGACACATGCAGATCATAATCAAGACAACAACACAATGTTGTTTGATAAAGACGTGAAAACACAATTCAGACTGAGAAAAGCAAAGGCACACCTGAGAATATCCTTGACAAATAGCATATATTTGGCAAACTGCTGGGCGTTCAGTTGTTGGGCAGTGAGAAGCGGCATCATCAAGGTAAGCACATGTTCTGCTGTGAATTCAACTCCATACTAGAGAACAATGATGGAGAATGCAGATTATGAGATATGATGCTACCACAGATATAAAGACGATCAAACATTAATGAGAAATAGGAGCCTGTTTCCTACCTGTTTCAGAATTGCGTTTGCAACAGCAAGGGTAGACATAAGGGTAGGTGCAGAACGATCAACGGCAGTACAACGTTGAACTGTTTGCAGAATTTCGATAACGGCAGGCTTATCAAGTGTTTGAACCAATTCTGCTAAGCAGAGCAAAGCATTTACTCTGACCTGCGCAACAAGTACATTTCAATCAACTTTATAAGAAGATTGAATCCATTAATTCAAACTTCTCTTTCTTTTTCAAGCTACTGAAGGACACTGGTATTAGAAAAAAGTCGGGCTGAGATAATCAAACCACGCATAACATACCGCAGCAACTGTAGTTTTGAGAGCCAAGCCATGAACACGAGGCAAAATTGCTTGCCTCACAACCTGCATAAAAGAAGAAAAAAATGATAATTAAAAGAACTCATCCAGACTAAGTAACTGGTACTACTACTCTGCAGAACCACAGAGCTACACATCGAAAATTTGATTTTACCCTCCTGGACAAAACAATTTTACCAATAAAGCATTAGAAAACAGCATTGAGCATATCACCTGACCATCGAGTTGCTTAGCAACAGACGTGGATCTTTTAAGAACTTCCTCCTGAATGCGGACATCATTATCATTGTAGGCTCGCAGAAGCAAAGGGAGGACATGCGATACAAGATGCTCACTATCAGTCTGGAAATTTTGACAAAAAAGTAATCCGAGTAAGGATCTCACCCTGTGTGCAAATAGATAACAAGGGATAGTGATTTCAATGCAAATTTACAACTGGATCACGAAACAAACAGCAGTCAGACTAACTTCAACGTGGAAGCTTTCAACCAGTTTATTATACATGACAAGTTAGAAATAGATGTCAAAAAAGATATGCGTCTGACTATATCTGTATGTTTCAGTTTATGGCAGCACAAAATATTACTGTCACATGGAACTATATTTTACACACAAATCCTTTATCCCATCCTACTGTGTCCAATCAGAAGAACCTAAGCAGAAACAAACATGTGCCGGGTAAGAAAAACATAATTCACTAATGTATACACATTGATCAACTTTACCTTGTTAGTAATAAGATCTGCATGCTTTACAAGCAGCAGTAATGTATCTCCTGACGCAGTACTCAGAACAGGAACAAGAGCCGGAAGTGTTATCAGCTCGAAGTCAGTCCTATCCTGCAAATGTAATTTAAGGTTTCAGCTTTCAAGCAGTCCATCAGTGGTTTGTAGATAAAACTAGTTTTCCTTCACTTAATATTACCTGAGACTGTGCAATAGTTAGAACCATTGGCAAGATCATTGGTTGCAAAACCAAATTCCTAAGTTCAGCACAGAGAGGTGGAAGCACCTGCAAGATAAAGCATGGTTAACTTAGTTGTTGCAAGGCATATCATTTGAGCATATAATCTTTTTCTATCGAGACACAGGATAAGTCAGTAAAGTGACTACCTTATACCGTAATACACGAGAATCAAATTCTTTCCACATATCTGATAATGCTTTTAAGAACTCGGACTTCTGCATGTTATCTCTTTCCTGTAACAAAGAGAAAAATGTTGTTATCAGATGTGGAGATACATTTTCCATCATCTAAGTACAGTCTATCTGAAACAGCGATTGAAAGTATGTACACGTACAAGCATATGATCAAGGAAGCGGAGAGCTCGTAACCTAGAGTCACTTCGGAAAAAAATTGATCCTACAGAGTGAGAGTTCAAGGCAAAGATGTAACTAACAAGCAAAAGAGAAAAATTGTCACCAGAAATAAGTACCTGTGAAATCTAATGCGGTTGGTCTAAAGGACTCGTTCGTTGATAGCATCCTTTGCAAATCAGATACCAAGTCCGAGGGTATAGATGAGAAAGATTCATTTGTTATATAGTTCAACGTGTTCATGTACTGCAAGAAATTTCAAGATAACCATGGGAGAAATCCAAAGACTGTATTACTATTCTTCTGAATAATTAAAACTACTCCTTAGACATAAAGCATGAGACAGAACTTATCAGACAGCATATATCTGAATATCAAAACTAACAAGGTCAGGTTTTTGAGTTACCATCTTGACATTGTTATTGCAGTCTAACAACGGTTTCCGAGCAACTAAATGATAGGCAAGGCATCCAAAACTAAAAATGTCCGAGGAAACTCCAGCTGAAGGACTTCTGCTGCGCATCAGTTCAGGTGCAGTGTAATTTAGGGATGGCTGGACTGGCAGTATTGAATCCTCGACATCATATTCCTGCATGGTCATATGTAAGAAATGATCTCACTTTTAGAGTTGAATACATCAGATATAGAGCAGTCTAGTAATATTTTGATTTTACACTCACAGAATAGTGGAATGATTGCATGTTATCCAAATTCCCAGCCTGTGCTGTTGAAATAGCAAAGCCAAACCCGGCAAGCTTCCAAGAACCAGCTGAAGTAATAAGAACATTCTGTAGGGAAGATACAACTCCACATGTTAATAAAATATATATGCATACAGGTTCTATAAGAAGACAAGTATGACTAAGAATTTTGGAAAATTAACCTCTGGAGATATGGCCCGATGGATAAGATGGGCGTTATTGTGGAGAAAGTTCAGTGTCTCAGAAATCTGGAGTAGACCGTGCTTTACCTCAAGCAAGCTCATCTCCTGTACAATTATAGAAAGTAATAAACAATCACATATTTTCTCAAATCAATTTCAAAAAAGAATCATTTGGGAACTTCAACGATCACTAAAAGCTGTTGTCTCTAAAGCCACAATTCCGTTGAATCACAGCAAACAACATGATATATAACATATAAATGACTGCTAACAGAGAACATAAAGTTTACCATAGACTTAAGATCTTTCGGCACATTAGCCACATTCTCCACATTCCCGAGCGCATTAGCCACAGAGGCAAAGAGCGGCTCCGTAACTAAAGCCATAGCATTTTTATTCTCATCAAGTGCTTGCACCACATGGACCACACCAGGATGCCTCAACCTTACCAGCTTCCCTGCATCAGCTCGAATCAAATCAAGAAACGCGTCTTCAGCAGCCTTAGACAACCCCGCTCGAACACGAGCCTCAGACAAAGCACGCTTATCAAGCATCCATATGCAAACCGTGGGATACTGCTGTGAACGCGTGGAATCACGCGCCTTGGCTGCGAATAGCTTCCAAGCAAGGCCAGGACCAGCGGAACCGATCTGATCGAGTAGCTCGTAATCCTGAAGAGCCTTGGGTCCCGTAACTTCCTGAACTGTGGTATGAACCGTCTTCTCAATCACAGCAGCCGTTCTAGCTAGAGCTTGAGTAAACGTTTTCATATTAATCGACATTTCTGCTGGATCGAACAGTTTGCTCCTAAAATGTTGTCGCCGACGATGTTAAAACCGATGATCCGACGAGAGATCTTTAAACAAAGCAGAGAAGAGAATGCGTAATTAACCGAGATCGAGGAGGAGGACGATGGCGGGTAGAAGCACAAGTCTGGATCGAAATCGAAGATCGTCTCCTTCCCCCACCTCTCTCGAGCAACTTGTATTTTTTTTTTTTTTTTTTTTTTTAACAACGCAACAGTCATTTTTCACCTTTTTTTAATAATTTTATTTATTTGCCAAATCAGTCCTTTGTCTTTGTCTTGAGATGAAAGTACCAGAAAGTAACATAGCTCCTTGGCCTCATCGTCGGTGTTTACCAGTAGTCATTACAGGAGCAAGAAGAATCTTTGAAATGGTGAAACCGATTCGAATCTCTCACAAGAATCTCTTTTCCCAAAAGCTTAGAAGCCAATCTCATGAAGTTATGGCAATCAATACAGATCCTTATGTTCTTCATTATCTGTATCAAATTCACACCACAATCATCTGACTTTCTTCCTTCCATCACTGCAAAAGCTAACGCTAGTTTCTCGCTGTGATGCAACAAATGTTCTTCCTTCTGTTCCTCTTCTTCTATGTCTTGCAAAGCTGATCTCATTTCTGGAACATAACCCATCTCTTTTAACCGACTAATCAGCCTCTCTAGTTCTCTGCATATGGATTCCCTGTCTGGGCGGCGTCTTCCTCCTGATGCAAATTCGTGAACCTTGTTTCCTATCTCGGTCCAGCTCAAGCCTGGTTCTTTCCTCACTCTCCATTTTTCCATCTCTTTTATGCTTTTATTGGCTTCGGTAAAGCTACCTTCTGCATTGTATATGTTTGACATCTGGATGTAACTCAATGAGTTTGTGGGTTCTAGCTCTTTCAGTTTATCTGCCGCTAACTTACCCAACAAGGTGTTACCATGTTTCCTACATGATCCTAGTAATGCACTCCAAACTACAGCATCTGGTTCCATTGGCATTTGCTTGATAACCTCTTCTGCCTCAGTAAAACGCTCAGCTCGACCTAGCATGTCAATCACACAAGCGTAGTGATTTAGCTGAGGAAGAGTTTCAGGTTTCTCAAACATGGATCTGAATATTCTCAATCCTTCTTCAACTCGTCCAGCGTGGCTGCAAGCCGAGAGAATTGCTATGAAGGTCGCTGAATCAGGCTTAATATCCATTTGTTCAAAGACTGGTAGAATTGAGTCGACTTGGCCATGCAATGAGTAAGCCTTGAGCATCGAGTTCCACGACACCGCATCCCGCGAATTCATATCATCAAATACACGCTTACACAAGTCAAGAGAGCCACACTTAGCGTACGCATGGATTAATGAGTTGTTCAGCACTGTGTCAGCCTCAAACCCACCTCTGATCACTTGAGCGTGTATAATCAAAGCATGGCGAGCAGTTACAAGTCCCGCACAAGCTTTCAGTACACTTGAGAAAGTATACCAGTCAGGGCTTAGCTTCTCGTGACGTAACTGACCAAAGAAAAGAATAGCTCTCTCTGGATCATACACTGCAAACGCGGTTATAATCCCAGTCCAAGCAACAATGTCCCTGCAGTCTCTCATTTCCATAAAAAGCTTATAGCAGTCAGTAAAGTCTCCTAAAACTTCTGAATAAACTTTAACCAATGCAGTAGCCACTTTCGTCTGAGTTACCAACCCAGATTTTACAGTCAGAGAATGAAGCTGAAGACAACACTTTGAAACCTCATCAGGAACTAAGTCAGAGCTTTTGTACAAGGAAGAACATATATTAAGCATCGTGGCACGATCAAATCCCACTCCATCACTGTGCATCCGTATAAAAACGTCAATGGCCTGTTTCCCGAGATTGCAGCACTGGAAAGCTGCAATCATTGAGTTCCAAGTAACCAAATTCTTAAACTCCATAGCCTCAAACACAGTCCAAGCTTCATATGCAGCAGTACCATCACGACACCTACCGTACATAGAGATGAGCGCATTCGCCACATAAATCGAATAATGTAAACCCAGTTTCAAAGCAAGTCCATGTACCTGCTTGCCAGACTCATACCGGCATGAAGTCAACACATTTGACAACGCAAACTCATTAGGGCAGCAGTGAGCTAACATAGCCGAAAAAAGCCAGAATCCTTCTTGTTCATTCCCTGCCTGCGCATACCCTGTGATCAATGCAGTCCACGAAACTACATTCCTGTCAGGCATTCTATCAAACACCTGGCGTGCGTATAGAATATTCCCGCATTTCGCATACATAGTAATGAGGTAGTTAGCAAGGATAATGTTCTGTGAATAAGAATGAGGATGTGAGAGCATGTGGTGGTGCATGTCGATGCCATAGCGGAGATTGCGTTGATCTGCACATGCTTGGAACAGAGCGGAGTACGCCTGTTGGGACTGAAGCTCGACCGGCGCAGAATAGAACAAAGAAACAGCTCGAAGAAGATCACCAGACCTCACTAACGTACGTAATCCATCTACAAGTTCGTGTTTTAGTGCCGAAGGTGAAGCAGAGCTAAAGCGCCTCAAGCTCCCAAAAGAGAGATGAGTTAAGCCTATCAGCATCGACGCTCCAAGTCCATTTACCGAATTATATATAATCAAAAAAGAGGAAGATGATCGGAGCTCCGGCGATCAGTCGCACATACCGGTCACGCTAAATAGTCAGACGTCAAAGTTCCCAAATTTTACAATTTCCATTTATATACTAAATACTATATATTTTTCATATTTTTTACATTAGTAAAATATTCCTCTTTTTTTAATAAACTTTATCGAATGTGAAAACATCTTCGTCTACCTTAAAACCCTAAAGCGAGAGCGGCGATTTCACAGGCGACCTTAAACTCTCTGATTTCACCAGAGAAAAATCATGGAAGGAAAATCAACCCGCAAAGATCTTCTTGAATTTGAACACAAGAATCCATCTTCTTCCTCTGCTATCGATTCAGCACTTTTGATCTGTAAAGATAAGAAGAAGACGACGAAGAAGAGGGAGGAGGCTCCATCATCGAAGCCGACAATTGCTCCAGTTCCCAAAAGCCAATTTCTTGACAAAGTAAAAGGCTTTCTGGGGGTTATGGCGGAAGCTAACAAAAAGTTGGAGCAAGAAGCAGCAGAGGGAAACTCTCAAGCTTTTGATATCGAAGCATTAACGGGAAACGAATCTGAAGTTATTGAGATGGATTTGATGCTCGGTGTCGCTGATCTCAACACACCCGAAGCAGTCAAGGCAGCTGAAGCAGCTATTGCCGGCGTTGGTCTGGCCGCGAAAAGTGGAGATTCGAGCAGCGATGAGAGTGATAGCAGCGACGATGAAGGAGTGGATAAGAAGAGCTCTTCGGGTGAAGAAAAACGAGCCAAGATCATTGAGCTTTAGTAAAAACATGTTCTTTCTTCTCAATTTCAATATTTTACGTTTGCCTTAATGTTATCGTTGAGAATATGATGCATCTAGTTTGAAAATAACAATTTTGGACCGTGAAATTCATATGTTTTCTCTAAGTGTCTTCTTAATTCTCTTCGTCAACAAGAAGAGTGGAGCCATCGCAGATTCCAACGTCCAGTAATGTTTCTGTCTCGTCATCGAGTGCTGTAGGAAAAGGTGACCCCTGCCATGGAGATATAGGATTTATTCAATTGATATGAACATAGTAATTATTAACATTGGTCAAAATTAAAGTTAAAAAGACGAACCTCCTCCTGAATAAATAGTCTTGGCTTAATGGACTTGAGCTTGAAAAAGTTTTCACATAAGAACTTCAGCTTCCCAACCTGCCACAAACACAAATCAAAAGCTTTAACAAAAACGGTACACGCATTTTCCTAGTTTAGACTTCAGATTCTCAATACAAAAAAAAAAGAAGAAGAAGTAACAACCGGGATACTGCCTGGTAACTTCTTTGTCAACGGAGGCTTTTCACCCATCGATGGACCAACACATTTGAGAGTAACGGCTGCACATGCCATAGGGATATATATAAACCAGCTTCTATACAAACAATGAACCATACATAAGAAAAGCTTAAAAGAGTCATACAGATAAGTCCAGATGCAATGTTCTTAGGGCCGTTGAGAACAGCCGATGCTCTTTCATCCTCAATACCATTAAGCTTCTTGAGTTCATAAAACCTGCAACATTACAAGTATGATCGATTTCCTCTGGCAGTGATTGCATGGAAAGAAGAAAGCAGGGATTTGGAAAGATATGTATACAGTTGTGTAAAATGTACCTAGGGTGGAGTAGCTCAATGTCCTCAGACTTGTCATTCAACTTTGGCATCACCATTCGGACATACCTGTGATCATCCAAATAAAACTAAGATAGTACTTACGCTGAAATCAAGCAACAAGATAGCCCCAGAAGAGGGGAAAATTTTCCCATAAGAGTTGACAATTTACCGTATCTCAGAATCCTTCTTCTCCCGAGCTCTGACCTAAAAGAACCGATAGACTCAGATTTTAAAGAGCAATAATGGAAGGTAACAATACGTTGAACACTGTTTCGGACACTTATTCTACCTCACTCCCATTCATTTCATCTAACAACAACAAAGAAACAAACTTCAAGAATTCCACAATCATCTCTACCAAATCCCTAATTGTATAACTGAAATGTGTATCGAACAGAGGAGAGAATAAACCAATGTTCGGTATATGAGCTCCAATGCTTGAAGCAGTGTGATACCGCGACTAAGATTTTGGGAGCGAAAAAGGAAGCGGAGCTCTGAGAACGACCGTTAAAGTAGAAAACGCCATTGACGGAACCGTTATGCTTGCCGTCACCGTCTTGATCCCAATCAACGCCGATCCAGCTCCCGGAGTATCCTTCCACAGCTCCGATGTACTTCTGAGCACCCACCCGACGCGGATCGTTGAGAAAATGGACTCTCTGCCCGATTTGAAATGACTCGTTGCTTGATTCGGCCTTCATTTTGAAAATACGTCTGAAACCACCGACGAAACAAACTTTGTCGATTTGGGGAATACGCCGGTAAAATCAGCCTGACGTCAGATTTCGAACTATTCTCAATGGGCCGAAACTTAATGGGCTTAAAAATCTCAATAACAGCCAAATATAATATATGGGCTAATTCTCAAACCCATGTGATAAGAAGTCAAACTATTCTCACGCCGACATAAGAGCCTTGCCTTGTTGGGACGAAAGGAGCGTACTTAAGACTTTGGATTAAACTAATAATTAAGACTTTTTTTAGATAAAACAAAAATTAATAAGAAGACTCGTTATTCACTTAAAATAGGAATCCAGCTGCAAATCACCATTAGTACTAAATCCCATTCCAGCTGCAATTCACCACTACTTCACATTCACGCACACACATATCTCTTTCTTTTAATGTTAATCTTTATGAAGCCCAATGGACATCTTCCTTTGTTGAGAACCACACTTGCTTTAATTAGTACGTATTCACTAAATAAAATCTTTAGACTCTAAATCTTTTGAATAGAGAATTTCAATTCTTTAAAACGTGAATTTAAGAAGGATTACTAAAAGCTGTTTTAGTTCTTGATACAAAATGTAAGGCCAAGTATTAAGTATATGAAATATTATGGAAAGCAAAAATTAAGTATATGAAATATTACAATTTAATAAATACAAATAAACAAATTATCTAAAGTATCAAGGTATATTCTTTAGAATCATTTCCTATGAGTAGAGTTATGGGGTTCGATTCATTGTTTACCTCAACGCGTCAGACCCATTTTTAGTGCTTACACTTAGTACGATTTTTTTTATATATATTATAAAAGAAAACAGAGACAAGCAAACAACAAAAGAGGAAAAAGAAGAATCCATCGGATTGGAATTGTTTTTTCGTTTCATTGTTACAGTTGAGTTATTATTTTTTTTGAATAATAGGAAGTTTTGGGCCAAAACCCGTAATTTTCATGCCCGAAATCACAACATGTAATATTAGTTTCGTCATCACTCGAACCGGCGACCTCTAAGCTTTAAATATGATTTTTACGAGTAAAGCTAATGACACTTGATAATTGAGTTATTTTTACAAAGGACGAATAGTTATATAATTGCATGTTTCTATCAAATCAGAAATTTAAGACAAATGAAGTCGGTGGTCTAAAGAAACTTTTGTTTTATGATGCTTCTAACTTTCTAAATTCATAGTAACACACGTTTAAACAGCATTAATTCTTTCTTCTTTTTGTTATTCAAACTCCTCTCGTTTCTGTCTTTTTTCACCTGTACTTTATATCTGCTGTCTTTCCCGACAAAGAAAACAAAACGTTTCTCCTTTTCAAACCGAGACTCCTTGTAAAGCAGATAACATTTTATACTCTTTCTTCGTTCTACTAATCAAACACATAAAAAGATATAGTATTATTTGTATCTAAACCTTAAACTTAAAAATAAAATATTTTCTTCCCGGAATACAAAGAATTTTAACAATTTTTTTGTTACTCTATGCTCTGGAAGAAAAAAATAGAGTTTTTTTGTTGACTAATTCATCAAGTATCGATATCATATTTGGTTGACTAAGATGTCTTTGAATCTAGCAAGATTTGAAACTATGTTTGGAAAGGAATCATATTACATGTTTTGATCTCGACTGACAAATGCCATTTTATTTAGATTCCATATAGTAAAATGACCAAAACAAACACAAATGCCAATTGCTTATAAAAGAAAAGAAAAGAAAAATCATATCTCCAGTTAGTTGATTTATAAAAACTTTGGCAATAATTGTATTTTCTTTTTTTTTTTGTCTGAATTTAAAGTTTCAAAACTCATTTCCTAAAATCTAATCGGAAGAAAGAGTACTATGTAGGAGAAAATTTCACACGTTTATATGTTGGTTATAAATATCTAAAATGGCTGTAAAAAAAACTGAATTTCTAAAGATTTCAAAATAGTTTGAGTTTCCACTTGACTTTTTTCAAGTGAGTCCGGAAGAGTTTGATCTAATGATCCTTAACATTTAATTTTAGGATAAATCCACTTTTTTCTACCAACCCATACCATTACAAAGTTATGGAATAGATCATAAAGAGACCCCACAGGTGATGCAAGAAAACCGCGTCTTCTAAATAGCAAAATCCAAATTTCATCCACTCTGCTTTTTGTCTACTATTCCCATGTCTTCACTACACTTTTGTTTCATTTTAAAACAAAAATACAGATTCTGCCTCCTTCCTAAAGATTCTCATTATTATAATCAAAACAATACTATTAAGTGAATCTACAGTTACATTGAGATATAACACTTGTTAATCCCACAAACAACCTAGGAAGTTTCCTTGAAGCTACACTTTGAAGCTTTGATATATTATAATACATGTACAGGGTTTTATCTGCTGTAAAAGATACTTATCCACACCTATAAATAAGTGTTAACCATTGTAAACATTCCAACATCTAAATCCAACCAGACAAATTACATAAACACATAAACAACAAACACTCTTGACCAAACACTTGTTTTCTCATGGCTGGTCTTAGTCATTCCAGTAAGAGTGACAAACCACAAAACGATGGTCAAAGCGGTATACCATCTGCCTACAGAGGAGTCAGGAAGAGAAAATGGGGGAAATGGGTATCCGAAATCCGTGAACCGGGGACCAAAAACCGTATCTGGCTAGGCAGTTTCGAGACTCCTGAAATGGCTGCAACCGCTTATGATGTTGCAGCATTCCATTTCAGGGGACGAGAAGTTCGTCTCAACTTCCCTGAGCTTGTCAGCAGCTTGCCACGTCCTGTAGACTCTAGTCCAGAGAGCATTCGAATGACAGCTCATGAGGCAGCACTCTGCCTTAGAGGAGCTCAAGGATCAGAGCCAGCCATGCAAGTAGACGGCTCAAGCTCTTCTACTGTTAGTCCAATGATGGTTAGACTCTCACCAAGAGAAATTCAAGCGATCAACGAGTCGACTTTGGGATCTCCTACCATGTGGATGAACTCAATAGATGACTCTATTGGGTTTGATAATGATGTGGGGATGAATGTTTGGGATACATACCAGAACCAGAGTGACTTTCTTTGGGACCCTTAATCCAAGTCATGGAGAGCTTCTCTACAGCTCTGAATTTTATAATAGTAGCCTAGAATGCTTAATTTATTAGGGTTTTAATTTATGGAGTCAACCACAAGGGTTGTTGATTCTGACGTTATAGCAAAGAATAAAAGCTCATCCAAGTTTTGGAGGGAAGGGACTTGTATTCTTCTAGGTCCCCATAAAGGGGCTTCTTCACACATATTTTAATTTGTTTGTTTTAGACACATAGCTTCTATTTTATTAGCCATGTTAGAGATTTGTGAGGTGTGACATTATTTATTTTTTTCAATTGTTTGTTACCTTCCATACTTATGTATGTGATTTGATATTACTCAAATTGTATTAGATAATTTTTTATTATAACCATACTTGTGTTTTCTCTTTACTTTCTTCCCTTAACGCAGCATAAACTAACATCATTGATTAATCTTAAGAAAAATCTACATTTTATACTGTAAGATTCTTACTCAAAAATTTCTCAAAGTTGGTTAAGTCAACCGTTGAAACAGTTTGATTTCATAAGCAATTCAATAAATTATTAAATTCTATATTCTGGAGGGAACTAGTCATGAAAGATGCAAATTATATAAGTTATGGTTGAATTGTGTGGAGCACATCGATTTCCACACATCGATAAAACAAGAACAATATGACTCGTCAACTGTCTGAAAAGCCGTCTTTTATCCAACTTCTCAAGGGTTCCCATGTTTTGTCTCTCTTACATATTCATTTTAAAAAAAAAAATTAAAATTGTCAACACAGAGAGAGATCCAATCATGGAGACAACAACCACTCCTCTGCTTCCCGGTGATCGAGGCCGATGTGGGTGGCTCCGCCGTCGTCTCCGTCTCAAAAACCCTCTTTCTTCTGAACTCTCCGGCGCCGTCGGTGATCTTGGCACTTTCATCCCCATCGTCTTAACCTTAACTCTAGTCTCCAATCTTGATCTCTCCGCTACTCTCATCTTCACTGGATTCTACAACATCGCTACTGGTCTCCTCTTTGACATCCCTATGCCTGTCCAACCTATGAAATCCATCGCCGCCGTTGCTGTCTCCGAGTCTCCACATCTCACTCCTTCTCAAATCGCCGCCGCCGGTGCATCCACTGCTGCCACGCTTCTCCTTCTCGGCGCCACAGGAGCTATGTCTTTCCTCTACAACCTCATCCCTCTCCCAGTCGTACGCGGTGTTCAGCTTTCTCAAGGTCTTCAATTTGCGTTCACCGCTATCAAATACGTTAGGTATAATTACGACACTGCCACTCTCAAGCCTTCTTCTTCTCCTCGTTCTTGGCTTGGTCTTGACGGCCTTATCTTGGCTCTAGCTGCTCTGCTTTTCATCATTTTGTCCACCGGCTCTGGTAACGACAGAGACGTCACCGAAGTTGGAGATTTAGCTGAGACTTCGAGCAATGAAAGCCAGTCTCGCCGGAGGAGACTACGTCTTCTTTCTTCGATTCCTTCTGCGTTAATTGTGTTCTTAATCGGATTAGTGCTCTGTTTCATTCGTGATCCGTCCATCTTCAAAGACCTTAAATTTGGTCCATCGAAGTTCCATATTCTCAAAATCACTTGGGAAGATTGGAAAATCGGGTTTGTGAGGGCAGCGATTCCTCAGATTCCACTCTCTGTGTTGAACTCAGTGATCGCTGTTTGTAAACTATCTAATGACTTGTTTGACAAGGAACTCTCTGCAACTACAGTCTCTGTCAGCGTTGGGGTTATGAACTTAATCGGTTGCTGGTTTGGCGCTATGCCGGTCTGTCACGGTGCTGGCGGGTTAGCTGGCCAGTATCGTTTCGGGGCAAGGAGTGGTTTGTCTGTTATGTTTCTCGGGATCGGGAAACTGATCGTAGGACTAGTGTTTGGAAACTCGTTCGTTAGGATTCTGAGCCAGTTTCCGATTGGAATACTCGGAGTTCTGTTGCTATTTGCGGGGATCGAACTGGCAATGGCTTCCAAAGATATGAATACGAAAGAAGAATCATTCATCATGTTGGTCTGTGCTGCAGTGTCGATGACCGGCTCGAGCGCTGCCTTAGGGTTTGGGTGTGGAGTTGTTCTTTACTTGTTACTGAAGCTAAGGACGTTAGACTGTTCCTCTGTTACTCGGTCAAATGATGGATCGCCGGAAGCCGCTCCCCGTGTGGTCTAAATCTCTATTCACTCCCATGTTTGAGTTTGATTTACCAAAATTGCTTGATGAATACAATGCTAGATTCAATCTCTATATTCATTATCACCTGACCTTATTACAAGTTGATCTATAAATACAATGCTAGCCAATCTGCAAGATTTCTCAATTTTAGTCATTCCAATTTCTGGAAACAAAATCCGTATATACAAATGCGAGTTCTTGCAAACAAGAGAATAGAATTTACTTTTAAGAAATCTTCGACGAACTTACTTGATGCACGCATTTGAGAGAAGCAAAGAAGATATCTGAATCTGCAATCAGGTTTGTAAGGATGACGAGGAACACATTACCGCAAGTCTTTGCGCTTCTTCAACACGACCAAACCGATTGAGAAGTTCAATGACCATTGAATAATGATCATCTGATGGCTGCAAATTGTACATCCGGAGCATCAAGTTGAAGAAGCGATAAGCTTCATCAACAAATCCAGCTTGACTGCAGATAGATAAAACTGCTGTAAATGTGAAGGCATTGGGAGTAAACCCTTTAGATATCATGCTCTCAAAACAGTTGATTGCATCCCTGAAGCGTCCATTGCATCCATAAGCCTCTATAATGGCGGTCCATGTCAGAGAGCCTTTGACAACAACAGTATTGAAAGAGAAATTAGCACTTCTGAGATCTCCACATTGTCCATACATTTTGATGATTCTTGCACAAACAAAAGGGATCGACTCAAATTCCTTTTTCAGAATGTGTCCATGAAGCTCTTTCCCCAGCTTTAATGCTTTGAGCTCATTACAAACTGTTAAAACCCTACCCATTGTGACAGAATCCGGCCTGTGCTTTGATAACAGCATTGATCTAAATACCTCGATCCCTGCTCGTAAATCACCATTTTCTACATAACAGTCAATCATGGCGGTCCATGCTTTCACATTCCGTTGCTCCAACCTGTCAAACAGTCTGATAGGATATTCTGGAACACCGCACTTTGAGTACATCACCATTAAGGAGGTAACTAAGGATACATTTGGCAAGAAGAGATTCTTTAAAGCATAACAATGAATCTCTTTTCCTTGCTTTATAGCCCTCAGCTCTGCACAAACTGGAAGAACAGTAGCAATTGTTACGATGTCTGGCTTAAAGCCTTCCTGCTGCATCCAAACAATCGACCTCAAAGCTTGATCAAATCTTCCGTTGGCTGCATATCCAGACATCAGTGCAGTCCAAGAAATGGCATTCCTTTGTTTGGAGCCATAAAACACCCGTCTTCCAGAAACCATATCCCCACACTTGCAGTATAAATCAATCAAACCAGAGTGAACAAACGGCTGTTCCACATAATTCTTCGATTTCAATACATGGGCATGGACCTCCTTTCCCAGTTTCAGTGCCTTAACATCCCCAAGTACAGGAAGAATCGATGTAAGTATAACTGAATTTGGATATATTCCTTCTTCTCTTATCATTGTCCTCAAAAATCCCAATGCTTCCCATTGCCTTCTATTGTGAGCCAATCCAGCAATCATTGCCCCCCAAACAACTATATCTCTCTCTACAATCTCATCAAAGACTCGACGTGCAAGCCCTACTTTGCCACATTTGAAATACATATCAACAAGAGAAGTCTTAAGAAAGATACTACTAAACAAACCATTCTTGATCGTAAGGGCATGCGTCTTCAATCCTTGTCTCAAAGCAGATGCACCAGCAAAGCTCTTAAATACATTAGACAAACTATAAACATTCAAATCAACTCCTTGCTCTCTCATTTCAGTAAACGTAGAAAGAACATCTTGATACCGTTTCTTCCCTGATATCACTGTCCCTCTAAGCAAAGCATTCCAAGAGTAAACATATGAGCTAGTAGTACTTTCGTCGAACACCTTCTGTGCATCCTTGAGCGAACCACATGAAGTATACATATGAACAAGCTTGGTCCTAATAAACTCATTACTCTCCAGCCCATTGATGCGGATATGAACATGGACTTGCTTACCGTGAAATAACGACTTCCGGCGAACACAGGCGGCTAAAAGAGCGGAGAAAGTTGTCGCATTTACAGGAATTCCTCTCTGTTCGAGATAATCGAGAATCGTGAGAGCGTCTTCGAGATTATTCTGCCTCGCGAACCTTTGAATGTCTCCGTGGATAATGTGGGGATTTTTGGAATGGAGCCGAAGAGAAGAAGGGAAAGCATCTCTCTCCCTGAAAGTTTTGGGCTTTTTGGCGGGAGAAGTGGAAGGTCGTCTAATTCTGCTGGGTCTAGCCGGAGATTTCGCCGGAGCTCCGTCTCTATAGGAACGATGAGGACGGTGGTCGAGGCTTGTCGTCACTGAAAGAGACGGGAGGTCTCGGAATCCTAGAGACGACACTACTTCCATGGTTTACACTCACCACCTGACTAGTCTAAGGACGTTAGTATTAATAACATTGAATTATTTCAAGTAAAAATATTGATTTGATTAGTTTCGAACAACAACAAAAAAAAAAGTTAAAACAAAAAAAAAATCGTACATCGGAAAAAGTTTACACGACCAAAATTAAGGGTTTATAATATCACTTATAAATAGGGAAAATGGTCATTTAAATACCAAATTAACACATTTTTGCCAAAATAAATACAGACTTTTTAGTGAGCCAAAAAAAAACATAAACATATGTTGACTCTGCCAATTT
The DNA here is from genome assembly GCA_028015245.1 of Cardamine occulta. NCBI lineage: Eukaryota > Viridiplantae > Streptophyta > Magnoliopsida > Brassicales > Brassicaceae > Cardamine > Cardamine occulta. The sequence goes on from CM051366.1 coordinate 18,050,485, forward strand.
AATAATGCAATTTGTCAACTTTAACTCTCTGTTATTTAATAATTTAACGTCGTTTACTTGCATGACGGTTAGAAAACAAAATCGTGTTTTCTCCTTCCAAAACACCAAAACCCTTAATTCCCAATTTGTTGATTTCATCTTTTTCCTTTTCCAATTTGATTATCTAATCACTTCAGTTTCAAGATGTTAGGAAGGAAGAAACTACCAACACGTCGAGGCAGAGAACAAGATGCTATTGAAGATGATGTAGACGGAGATGCAGTTGAGGTGATTCATGGAAACGATTGTGAAGTTATAGAAGAAGATGTTGTTGATGAACATGAGGAAATTGCTATAGACTGTGAAAATGACTCCAGAGAGTACAATGTTGTACCCGTAGAAGAAAATACATCCCTAGAAAACCACTTTGGAGATATTGTGAACAATGATGTAGAGAGTGATGACAGTGGAGATGACATATGGAACGAGGATAAGATACCAGATCCGCTGTCCTCAGACGATGAGGAAGAGGAACTCCAAAGACAATCTCGTGAGGCTTCAGAATCACATGATGAAATTCTAGCATTGGATAAGACATTTGGTTCTGCTTCTGAGTTCAAGCAAGCGCTTCTCAGGTATTCTCTGAAAACCCGTTACGATATTAAGCTCAAAATGTCGTCAGAGAAGAAGCTTGGTGCGATTTGCTCTGACACAGAATATTCCTGTTCGTGGAGAGTCTATTGCTCCTACGAGAAGAGAAAACACAAGATGCAGATTAAGGTTTATGAGAATAAACACATATGTATCAGGTCTGGTTACTCGAAAATGTTGAAGACTTCAACAATTGCCCAGTTATTTGAGGAGAGGTTGAGATTGAATCCTAAACTTACAGCTGTAGAAATGGCTGCTTGAGATAAAAATGAACTACAATCTCATAGTTCTTGATGAACAATGTCGAAAAGCAAAGACCAAACTTTCAAGTGCTAGAAAAGCTAGTCACGAAGCACATTTTTCTCGAATTTGGGATTACGAAGAGATTCACAAGACAAATAAAGGCACAATCATGGAGATTCAAACTATTCCAGGGCCAAAACCAGGAAGCAAGCAAAGGTTTGATCAGTATGTATGTTTGTTTTGAAGCACAACGAGTGGCTTGGAAGTCAAAATGTAGACCTATCATAGGTTTAGATGGTGCCTTTCTGAAATGGGATGTTAAGGGCAGTTTTAGTGTTGTTGGGAGAGATGCAGATAACAGAATTGGTCCCATTGCATGGGCTGTTGTGGAGATAGAAAACGATGTGAATTGGGATTGGTTTGTTAATCATCTGAAAAAGGACTTAGGACTTGGTGATGGTAGAGACTTCACATTCATATCCGATAAGCAGAAGGTAAGTTTATTTAGTGTTTCATTAGTTCAATCTTAACTTATGTTGTTCTACTCTTGGTTTTCAGTTTTTAGGTTCTGATTACAAATACATATTTTTTTTCTTTCCTTTGAAGGGTTTGGTGAAAGCTTTGCATAACCAACTTCCAGAAGCTGAACATAGAATGTGTGCTAGACACATTCTAGGAAACTGGAAAAGAGATAATCATGATTTAGAGCTTCAGCGGTTGTTCTGGAAAATAGCTCGGAGCTACACCAAAGGAGATTATGCAGATAATTTGGAAGCATTGAAACGGTACAGTCAAGGAGCTTATGATTCTCTTCTAAATACCAATCCTCCTACATGGTCTCGGGCCTTCTTTAAGGTTGGTTCATGCTGCAATGATAATTTGAATAATCTAAGTGAATCTTTCAATAGGACCATTCGTGAAGCTAGGAGAAAACCATTACTTGACCTGTTAGAGGATGTAAGAAGACAATGTATGGTTCAGTCTGCTTCGGAGGTCGATTATTGCAAATAGGTTAATGACAAAATTTACCAAGAGAGCACATGCTGAGATTGAATCTTCAATTGAAAAATCTGGGGAATGCACAAGGTATATGTGCACTGGTGATATGCATGAGATAAACTTACATGGTTGTTCTTATCGTGTGGAAATGAGGCTGAGGACGTGTGGCTGTGGGAAATGGCAGTTGAATGGTATTCCATGCAGTCATGCTGCTTGTGCTATCATAGCAAAAAAACAGAAGGTTGATGATTATGTTTCTGAGTACTTCACAACTCGAACTTGGCAGCAAACCTATGAGCGTGGTATTGAGCCTGTAGAAGGTATGAAGTTGTGGCCTAGGTTAAATAGATTGCCCGTCTTGCCACCACCAAACCGATTAGGCAACCGTGGTAGGCCAAGTAACTACGCTAGACGTAAAAGCCTTAATGAATCTTCCTCTAAGATAACCAAGACCAAGTTAAGCCGAGATCATCGTATCATAACATGCTCAAACTGTAAGGAAGAAGGGCACAATAAGCTATCATGTTCATTCCCAAGTGTTGAACCTCAAGCTAAAAGACCAAGGGGTCGACCAAGGAAAGAATTGGTTAGTTCATTTCCTTTAAATCAATTTCATTTTGAAATCAATTTTTTTACTGTCCTACTTTTTGGTTATGTTTTATATAGGAAAGAGGATCACAAGGAGGATCACAAGTTTAAACCTACAAGAACTTTGCTCATGTTTTTTTTTTGCTTTTGTTGGATCACAAGTTTAAACTCAAATGTCTTATGCTGCTTTTAAAATTCTCTTGGTTTCAAAAGATGCAGCTTTTGTAATGACTTTACAAGACTTTTAAGAAGTCTCTGTTTGCCTTCTTAGTTGCAAAATTTGCAGGTTTTGTGATAACTTTGTAAGACCTTTAACAAGTCTATGTCCGTCTTCTTAGTTGCAGGTTTTTCATAGTTGTTGGTTGCAAGTTTTTCGTTTAGTTTCATAACCTGTAATTTCAGTTTCATGTTGTATCTTCTCCCTTCAGTTCTATTTTGATTTTGTGAGTTTAAATTCAATTTTTACTGGAAAATATTGGAAATAACCATAACAATGAACCTGCAGAAATAAACACATAGCTTTTTGAAGATGGTAAGAATGTGAGAGATCAAATACAGAGCTCAATTTTCTTTCTTACAGAAACCCACGTTTTCCAATCGATTTGCTAAGGAAATTCTCTGATTTTGAACTCATCTCCACTGGTTCTACAAATTTTGGGGATAATTTCAAGTGATAAGAGAAAAAAATAGAAGGGTTACTCAACTTTGTGATTTAGAAAAAAGACAATTACTAGCTAATGGAGAAGCTCGAGCTCGATTTAAAAAGTAAAACTGAAGATTTTGTTCTAATTCTCAATTCAGAGAATCGATGTTGTTCAACGACATTAACATTGTTTAATGTTAATTAATGGAAAGTTAAAGTTGAAAAATTGCATTATTAAATTGGCAAAGTCAACATATGTTTATGTTTTTTTTGGTTCATTAAAAAATTTGTATTTATTTTGGCAAAAATGTGTTAGTTTGGTATTTAAATGACCATTTTCCCCTTATAAATATACTAAAAATTAATATACATTTAAACCATTATAATAATGCGACTAATATGAATTTGTGTCCACAAACCCAAAAACAAATTCAAAAATTGAACTCCTATGCTTTCTTAATCAAAAATCCCAAATAAGCCACAAAAAACGAAGTCATCAAGAAGCGACGATGAGCTTCACTACTTCTCTCATCTCCTCGTTCACATCTCCCTCTCTTATCTCGCTCAATGATCATCCTCCTTCCTTCTTCCTCGGAACCACAGTCGTCAATCCAACAAGCGTAACTCGTTCACGGCGGCGATTGCCCACATCCTGTGTTCCAGCTGCAAAAGTTGTATCGTCGGCGACAGCCAACAACGTTATTCCCGAAACAGCTCCGATATCAGCGTCTGAGGTCGTCTCCAGCTTCTACGCCGCGGTTAACAGCCATGATTTATCCTCCGTCACAGACCTTATCGCTCAAGACTGTGTCTACGAAGACCTCGTCTTCTCATCCCCTTTCGTTGGCCGAACGGTGAACCAATCACTCTTCTTTTTCACACTTTTTGTTTCTCAGAGTTTAATGTCGATAAAACTATGACAGGCAATTCTAGATTTCTTCGGAAAATTCATCGAATCAACAAGTACGGATCTTCAATTCGTAATAGATGACATTTCAACTGAGGACTCTTCAGCTGTTGGACTTTCATGGCATTTAGGTTAGTTTCCAAAATCTTTAAACAGACTTAACTTCTACCTTAAGGCATTTAAACGCATGTGTGTTGTTCTAATGATAAGTCGTAAACTCGAGATTTCGATAGAATGGAAGGGAAAGAATTTTCCATTTAGCAAAGGTTGCAGCTTTTACCGGTTAGAAGTTATTGATAGCAAGAGACAGATTGTGTAAGCACACTCTTCTCTACACAACTTTGCTGCTACTAATGCCAATTTGTCTTGCTGGGCGTATCATTTCTTCTCGGTTTTTGTCTGCAGATATGGAAGGGACTGTGTCGAGCCTGCAATCAAACCTGGAGAAACAGTTCTGGTAACTAACATGAGCTACATGCGTTTGAAATTGCAGAGGTAATGCAGATTTAAACATCTTTTTGCATTTGGCGTTCAGGCTGCTATAAAGGGAGTTACCTGGCTGCTGCAGAAGTTTCCTCAACTGGCCGACCAATTCTGATGGAGTTATAAAGCTCTTGCTTGATGAAGTGAATCAGCTCACAAATATAAGTTTTCATTGTAGTATATAGGAAAAATAGTGCCGCAGCAATCCCCACCATTGTGCAATTTGTGTTAATGTATATAGTACCATACGTATTCAACTCCAACTAGAAGTCGTCATGTGTATCCAACTTGTGTTCGGTCTGATGATATGCAGGCGTATATAGAATATGTGCTACTATCTAAATAACCCTCACGAGGGTCACCTTCATCCTATTTCTTGAAGAATCTCTTCATCTGAACTTTGCTCCTTATTGATAGCATAACCAGCAGCGTCTTTCATCAGCTGATTCAGTCCATCTAACAGAGGAAAGGTATCACATGCTTGAGGACTTGATGTGTCCCCCGCAGAAAACAGTTTAAACCCAGAATCTGTATCGATCCAAGCACACCCAGGAGCCTTTTTCATACCCAAGTCCCTCATGAAAGTCCTTACTTCGGCAAGCTTGCTCCAAGAACCAGCAGCTGCATACATATTTGCAATCAACACATAGTATCCCGGGTTCTCTGGCTTCATCTCCAGGAGCTCTTCTGCCGCCCATTCACCAATCTCTGTGTTCCCGTGGATGTGACAAGCATTCAGTAGAGTAGCCCATATTGCACCGGATGGCTCGTATGGCATTCGGTGAATTATGTCTCTGGCTCTCACCAGGAGACCTGCTCTGCCATAGAGATCAACCATGCAAGAAAAGTGTTGAAAACAAGGACGTATACCATACTCACACTCCATCTTCATAAACAGCCTTTGGCCTTCATGGACTAACTTGGAATGACTGCAAGCTGATAGAACTGCAACCATGGTTACATGGTCAGGTTTAATACCAGATCTGAGCATCTCACTGAACAGGGCCAAGGCAATTTTCCCTTCACCCTGATTTCCGTATCCATCTATCAAGCAAGTGTATGTTACTTCGTCTCTTTCGCTCATCAAGTCAGATACTTGCTTTGCAGCTACAATTTTTCCTGATTTTGCATAAACATCGACAAGGGAGTTCCACAGCATGGTATAGTCCTCGAAGCACTTGCGCCTCAGGATGTAGCAATGGAACTCTTTTCCATGTTGCAGGTTTGCAACCCGAGCACAAAGTGGGAGAATGCTTGCAAGCGTAATGGAATTCGGCTGAAAGCCAGCAAGCAACATCTCCCTCAGCAGGTAAGAGGCTTCTTCTGATCTGTTCACTTGCGCATAGCCGGAAATGATAGAGTTCCAAGTACTCAAACTATTTTCTTCAATCTGCTGAAACACTGTAAAGGCGTGCCTAAGGTCATCACATTTCGAGTACATTGTGATCAACGTGTTTCGAACATTGTCAATACCATCATAAAAACAGCGAATTGCAAAACCGTGGATCTCTTTTCCCAACCGTATTGCTCCTAAGAGCGAGCAAGCCTTCAAACCAATAATCACAGCCACGGGATCTAAGCTCGTGGGAAAATTTCTCATCCTAGAGACCAAACCCAAAGCTCCTGCATAGTTTCCTGTATGCAAACAACCTCCAGAAACAATATTCCAAGTTATGACACTGACTTCTACACCTGAAAACCACATTTTATCAAAAAGCTCAAAGGCTTCACTCCACACGCCTTCCGATGCATAACAGCTTATTACTGCATTCCATGAGACAGCATCCCTTTCAGACATTCTATCAAACAACCTCCGAGCAATACTCACGTTTCCAAACCTTTTATACATAGAGATCAATGCGTTGCAGACATACAAGCTGCTCTTGTAAGTGCTAACCTCAATGGATCCATGAACCACCCTTCCAGAGGCAAAGTCAAGTGTTTCACCACAGGCCTTGAGAACAGAAGGATAAGTGAAAGCATCAGGTCGAATTCCCTTGCTCACCATTCTCTTGTAAGCAGCAACAGCCTCCTCAAAAAACTCGTTTTTGGCATACGAAGCGATGAGCACATTCCAAGGCAAAGGATGCAAAATGCCGGAGTTCTCATTAATTGACTGAGCTTCGCTGTGGAGATTAAAGGCAGAGTAAAAAGTAACAAGCTTTGGGACTAAAGCACAGTGATATTCGACACCAGACGAAATACAGTGAGCATGAATTTGCAGCCCTGGCAAAAATGCACGAGAATCAACGCAGGCGGATAAAAGGGAAGCTGCAGAGTGCAAAACGAGGTCACCTGAAACTACAAAAGAATGAAGACGAAGAAGAGTAAAGGTTTTGAAAGCTTCGTGTAAATGACCATGGCTGGCCAAATGACCAAGAGATTTGAAAAGACTCTCAATGAGCATTGAATCATTGTGAATTTTTGGTGTTCTTGGGACATGGCTGGGTTGCTTTTTCCATGATTTGGGAATAAACTTGACAATGTCGGATATGGTGAGACCTCCAGGAATATACGGCATATACTGTCACTGCGTGTAACAACATCATGCGTAATGCGGCATGATTCAAAGAAATAGCAGATTCAAAGAATTGGCTTCTCTTCCTGAAATCAAAGCAGAAGAATTAGACTACAATGTGAGAAATTTTCATTGAGGCATAGTATCGAACATGTGGTGCGCTGAACATACCATAAACACACTCAAAGTCAAACCTAAGGGTATAACCATAGCAGAACCGAAGATAGTGATTGAGAATGACGGAAACAAAGGTAAAAGAAAGAGGCTGGAACAGACAGAGCAAAGTGGAAGAAGGCGCGCGAGAAACGCAGACAAATAACGTCCCGAGACTCCGGCAAACTTGCTTGTCGGCTACACAACAGAGCATATTGGGTCAAACTACAAGCTCATGTAGGCCCGTTATTCTATAAGGCCCATTAACGTTAGTTTCAAAATAGAGGCCCATATAAAAAAAAGTGTGGCTACCATTATTCTTCTTCTTCCTCGTTATCCACTTCACTCTCCTTTGTGTGGACAAATGCATTTCCCTCCATTCTCTTACGCTCTCCTTCACTCTCGTCCATGGCGACCACCGCATCTTCATCTCTCCCTCGTAATTACTCTTTTACACCTCGTCGACCTCCTCCATCTTCTATCCGTGGACCTGGAACGTTGCCGCTCTATCTCCGCCGCGATCGTCGATTACCTCTCACTTACCGATTGGACCAAAATTCGAAGCAGAGGAGTGGTTTAAACGTCAGATGTGAGGCGACGGAATTATCTTCTTCTTCGCCTGCTACTGCACCTGGAAAGAATTGGGTGCCGGTTGTGCCGTTATCGGCACTTCCAAAAGGTGAACGACGAGTGATTATTCAAGACGATGAGACGATATTGTTGCTTTGGTATAAGAACGATGTGTTTGCAATTGAGAATCGTTCTCCTGCGGAAGGAGCTTATAGCGAGGGACTTCTCAACGCTAAGCTCACTCAGGTTTCTTCGTCTTTTACTTTTGTAATTTGAGGTTTTTGCGAGCATATAATGTGTTTGTGAAAATGCTTGACCGAGAAAAATGACAGCTTTAGGAACTTAATTAACATGACTTGAGTTGCTTCCAAATCAATAGACAATGAAATAGGTTTTGATTCATGTCTGCGTTAGCTTTGGGCCTTTGGTATTCACAAGGAGAAAGTTAGATAAACAACATAACACTGTGAAATGTAGTTATCTGTATGGAATGATTATTGTTTTGGATATGTAAACTTCTTTGATTTGTTAAGAGTTTTCAAGGTATTCACAAGGAGAAAGTTAGATTAACAACATAACACTGTGAAATGTAGCTATCTGTATGGAATGATAAATGCTTTATAAGATTGTTTTGGATATGTAAACTTCTTTGATTTGTTAAGAGTTTTCAACTACTACTATAATGTATTCAAGGTCTTTGTTTAATATTGCTACTGTTTGCTCACAATTATTCTCTTGGTTGAGATAATAGTAAAAGGAACCCTTTTTTGGCATTTACAACAGGATGGTTGCATTGTGTGCCCATCAACGGATAGTACATTTGATCTTAGAACTGGAGAGATCCGGGAATGGTACCCAAAAAACCCGGTTCTCAGAGTCTTGACACCTGCGTTGAGAAAACTATTTGTATACCCTGTCAAATATGATGAAGAGAATATCTACATCAGCATTAGAGACAGCGGGAAAACCGAGGCAGCTGCCGAGATTGTCTTCAGTGGAAAAGCTCAGCCTGGGCTCACAGCAACAAATGTCAATGTAGACGAGGTAAAACAAATAGATAGACGTCATATGTAAATCTGTTTCATCTGGAAATTTTAAAAAGTGATGATAAATTTGTGAATCAGGTGAGAATGATTGTGGACGAGGGCTCTGAAGGATTTGGTTTCACGGTGAAAAACGAAGTAATAAACGGAAAGGCGGCAGTGATAGGATTCTTGCTGCTGTTAGATTTTGAGCTATTGACAGGTAAAGGTTTATTAAAGGGGACAGGGTTCTTGGACTTCCTTTACTCTGCTTCAAATGCTTTCAAGTAGAGAGATACATCATTGCTCTGGTTTTGCTTGCCTCGAGAAACAAAAATACTTCGGTAATGACTCAAACCATGTATTCGTATATAGAGATGGCTTTTGCTCTGTCTTCGTTTGTGTTTAACCTCTTATACGAGATATTCTTTCTTCAAGCTTTCCCAGTGTTCTGTTCTGTTTGACATACAACATTTCAAATTTGATTGGATGGAAAAATATTATAGAAAAATTGTGTATACTGTAGAAAAATTTCCTTAATAATTCTAGGCCATTGGACTAAGTCTTAATTTTTCCTCATAACCATGTATGTCCCACTGGAGTTTATGATAGTCGTTGCAATTCTTTTTTCAACAAAATGATTTTATTTCATGTTTATCTTTAATAATTTGATAATTTACTGAGATTGTTATATGTCAAATTTAAAACTCACACATATTTTTTCTTAGCATACATAACCGTTTTCTTCAAGTTTTAAACCCATAATTTCGGAATAACATTTCTTGAGTTAAAATAAGAAATAAAGGTCGACGTAGAGTTGTAGTCTTGTAGTCTTCTAGTATTGTAGTCTTGTAGGTAGTAGTTGAGAGAGTTCATTGCATTCACATTGGACTGCTCCAGATTGAGTGATTCCGTGTGCGGAATCTTAGTTTGTGTTTAAACTGTTTACCAATTAAATAAGAGACTACAAATCGCATATCCCTTTTACGTTTTCTGTGTGCTAAACGAGACAAGACAAAATCCAACTTTTTTTTTGTCTTTAGTCAAACTCATAAGGCCAAGAAGGAACACCAATTTAAGACTATTTGACGACGTCATGCCTGATGAAATATAACACAAATTTAACCAAAAAAAAAAAACAAAAAGAGAGAAAGAGGCAAGTCTCATGTTTTCTTTCATATTTCACCACGTGATGTCGTGATGAAACTCTTGTGTTTGTGTTTTTTTCCTACCACTCTTTGCATCTTATCATATTAATATATATGTCATCGACTCATTATACATACTTTAAGCTCCACATCATTTAAATTACTGTTTTTAAATTGAAGTCCTATCTAAAATCCTTGACTTATTTTTTGTTCATAAATATCATTTTTCTTTTTGAGTCAAATATTTTTCAAATTTATTAAAATCACAGCCAAAAATTAAATTTCGACCATGACTATGTCTATATCATTTCACAACTTGTATTACGCTGAAATTTCGTTTGTTTATCCAAAGAGTATATAGTTGATGTAAACCTCGACAAGTTGCATACTTGCAAACATGAATCAAAAATCGAATCTTCCAAAGAATCCAAAACTTAAAACTAAACTAGAAAACGTCAAACAGTGCCAGCCAGGCAGCCACATGTGACATGTTCTATATGACATATTCTCCTAGTCATACTTTGACTATATATTAATAGTTTTTTCGTCTTAACCCAATGTTAAAAACTTAAAAGTATTCTATTATATAATTATATACATTCATACGTATGTTCTTATTCCCAAATTAGTAGACAACTTTCTTACTTCAACCGTACAACGTATATATATTTATATTCAACACTTTCTCTACAAGATCATTATCTAATCTTCATCAACCCAAGAAAATGGATTCTAGAGACTCCGGAGAAACTCAAGGCAAGTACAAAGGTATTCGTCGCCGGAAATGGGGAAAATGGGTATCGGAAATTCGGGTTCCGGGAACACGTCAACGCCTCTGGTTAGGCTCTTTCTCCACCGCCGAAGGTGCTGCCGTAGCCCACGACGTCGCTTTTTATTGCTTGCACCGACCATCTTCTCTCAACGACGAAGCTTTTAACTTCCCTCACTTGCTCCCAACCTCCCTCGCCTCTAATACATCTCCTAAGTCCATCCAAAAAGCTGCTTCCGACGCCGGCATGGCCGTTGACGCTGGATTCAACCTAAACAACTACGGTGATATCTCTGAGAGTGGTGGCTGTAAAGATAGATCGTCTATGGAGAACATGGAGGACGAAAACGAACTAAGCATATCCGTGTACGATTATCTTGAAGACGATCTCGTTTGATCTATACTAACACGGTTTTTTTTAGCAGTTAATATAGATTGTACAAAAAGTTTAGGGTCTGTATTTTTTTTTCAATTAAAATTTTGATTGTTTTTTCCATACGTGAGTTCTGATCATTTTCAGGCTTCTTTGCTTATGTTGTAGTTTTCACAGAGCCGTTACAAGATAAATAAAAATTTCTATATTTATAGAAATAGAATTTTTAATATGAATTTTTTTTAAAACATATAAACTAATGAAAAAGTGTATTTTCTTTGATATAAAAATTATCAACTATTTTAATTTTATATTTCATACAAATATATATATCTTAATGTTATTGTCTCGTTTTTAATTATTTATAATAATATTTTATATTTTATTAAAATTTAAAAGATTTTTAAAATAATGAGCTCCTAAATTTGACCTTACAAAATTGGGGACTCATTCAGATGTTTCGTAACAATGCTCTCGGTCCGGCTCTAAGTTTTCATCAAGTAAACAAAAAAAAAACATTATACCCAAAGAGCTCAAACTAGTTAGAGATTTTGTTCTCCTGTTATTTATATCCAAGTTTGAGTTGATTATTCAGTTTGGATAAGGTTGATCATTTACATTAGAAAATACCCAAAAGTTCTCACTACACGTTTACAAATGACAACATCATCATGATTTTTGAACTCTCGATCTGTCAAAGTACTAATGGACGAAGGAGTGAGTATTATAAATGACAACATACATTGATATTCACTTTATCGTAGTCATGTCATGTTGACATCAGAGGAAAGATTGTCGGGCTTTCCAAATAAAAATGGGCCCATGAAACGAATTATCAATGAGACCCAATTACGACCGGAAGAAAAAAAAAATCAGACAGTAGAAGGTCGTTGACCTAATCCTTGCATCTAGAAGAAAAAAAGGACATAGAGTGGAGTGGCACGCACGATCCATTTTTCTAACACAACAAACTGACAAAAACGTGAGAGAGACAACAAAAATGATAGTTTTTGGTCGCCGATCATATCACCAGACCAGAGTATAGAGAGAGATAATAAATCAAATCAGCAAAACTAAGTCTTTGTGCCATTAAGCTTGAATGGTCATTTGTTTGTAATGGGTTGTATCTGCGCCACCGCACGTTCACCAAGCGCCGCCGTTACAGACAAAGACTTATTAGATTCCAGCAAATCCATACTTCACCTCCTCCCTCATCCTCCACCGTCGTCGTCTTCATCCAAAAAGGAAGTATCTTTAACACGTACGACTTCTGCAGCTTCTATAACAATCGTGGCCAATGGTTATCCTGTTGCACGACGTCCCTCCACGTCATCTGATCGAAACAACACCAAACCGGTGGTTGTTGTGGGAGCTCCGACTAGGAACTCCACCAGAATCGCCACGGCTATACCAGTTGCGCAGCCGACACAGCCAGGACGTGTGATCACCAATAAAACAGAGCTCACCAACGTTGAATGGCCTTCTTGGTTAGCTTCTGTTGCTGGAGAAGCCATTAAAGGATGGGTTCCTCGCTGTGCAGAGTCATTTGAGAAGTTAGACAAAGTTAGTTTGATCTTTTATTTGTTTCCTTAGACAATCTTGATTTGGTAATCCTTCGAGATTCTTGGAATAACAGTTTTATGTTGTGTGGTTTGTTATAGATTGGACAAGGGACTTATAGTAGCGTGTACAAAGCTAGAGACTTGGAAACAGGGAAGATTGTGGCGATGAAGAAGGTTCGGTTTGTGAATATGGATCCAGAGAGTGTCCGGTTTATGGCTAGGGAGATTCTGATTCTTCGTAAACTTGATCATCCTAATGTTATGAAGCTTGAAGGCCTAGTCACCTCTAGACTCTCAGGTAGTCTTTACCTTGTCTTTGAGTACATGGAACATGATCTTGCAGGTTTAGCTGCAACTCCTGGAATCAAATTCTCTGAACCTCAGGTATTACATATTCTCTTTAATTTCCTAAAGACTTAAAAAGTTTGAAAATTTTCAAGTGAGAAGAGAGTCTTGATTCGTTTTCAGATCAAGTGCTATATGCAACAACTGTTCCGTGGACTTGAACATTGCCACAGACGAGGAATTCTCCACCGTGATATTAAAGGATCAAATCTCTTGATCAATAATGAAGGTGTTTTAAAGATTGGTGATTTCGGATTGGCGAATTTTTACCGAGGTGATCAAGATTTGCAGCTGACGAGTCGCGTTGTAACCTTATGGTATAGAGCACCTGAGTTATTGCTAGGTGCTACTGAATATGGACCAGCTATAGACTTGTGGAGCGCTGGTTGTATTCTCACTGAGCTTTTTGCAGGAAAGCCTATAATGCCAGGACGTACAGAAGTAATCAAACTTTCTAAAACCATTTTACTTAAGTCTATAGAGCAAAGTTAGTGAGATATAATTTATCCTTTATGCTTCTCAGGTGGAACAGATGCACAAGATCTTTAAGCTTTGTGGTTCACCCTCAGAAGATTACTGGAGAAGAACAACATTGCCACTTGCAACAAGCTTTAAACCAAGTCATCCTTACAAGCCTGTTCTTGCTGAAACTTTTAGTCATTTCCCTACATCAGCTCTGACCATCATCAATAAGCTTCTTGCAATAGAACCTGAGAAACGTGGTTCAGCTGCTTCTGCATTGAGGAGCGAAGTAATATATTGATACTAACTTTAAATAAGTTACAAACTTTCTCATGATCAGTAATGAACTTTCTTTATCTGCAGTTTTTCACCACAGAGCCACTTCCAGCTAATCCATCAAACTTACCAAGATATCCACCAAGCAAGGAACTTGATGCTAAGCTTCGTAACGAAGAAGCAAGAAAGTAATAGCTACTTACATTACATCTTCATTCATTAGTCCTTGATCTCTTGAATGTTTTCTCATGAAATGATTTGGATGCAGACTAAGGGTAGAGGATAAGAAGAGAAGAGGGGGAGAAACTGTAACAAGAAGACGACCAAACGATCTTAAAACTGCACAGACACCTGAGTTTATGGCTGCAGGACAGTCTAAAGTCACATGCATCAGCCATAAGTTCAAAACAGACGAGGAAGGTGGCACTGGTTTTAGGATTGAGCCACCTAGAAGAGGAATCCAACAGAATGGCCATGCTCATGCTTCTTCAATGGTTCATCCAAGTGTGGCTAATACAGAATGGAACAGAGGTGGAAGCATGAAAAGGCAAACTAATACAGAGATGAAGTCACAAACAGGAGACTTGGCTGGTGGTTCTTATAGGAGAGATTCCAACAGAGATTATTCAACCGTAAGCCTCTTTTTGTCTCCTCTAGTTATTTTGTGTACCTTAAACCATTGATATGTAAGTTGTTATGGGGCTGTGTCAGGGAAACGCACCACGGAAAAACAGAATAAATTTCTCAGGACCATTAATGCCACCTGGTGGAAATCTTGAAGATTTGCTTAAAGAACATGAGAAGCAGATCCAACAAGCTGTACGTAAAGCTCGTGTCGAAAAGTCTGAATCAAGAAAGAACCAAGCTTTAACAGGACAGCAGCAACGTTACACAGGAAGAAATGCTCGGTAGCTAAAAGAGGAAAGGAACAAGAAGAAATTTTAAACAACATATATATATATAGCACCTGTTTTGTTTTTGAGGTTCATCAAAGCTATAGAACTTTATAAGCGTTTTTTGTTTTGCTTCTTCTGTGCGTGAAGCAAGGGATTGATGCAATGTAATATGTATAGTTGATTTGTTTTCTTAGACCAAACAAGATTGACCACACTATAATGTCAAACTTCCTTTTGTACATATACAAGGTCTCTATTGAGTTGAGTCAGAGTCAAGCAAACATGTCTTTGCAAATGTTACTAACTGGAAATTCCATGCATAATTAACAGAATGTCAATATCAAATAGATTTGGTCATACTTTATTATTTTTAATATTGATGATTTTTAGGAAAAACAAAGAAAAAAAATTGTTTTTGTATAGATTTAAAAATCTTATAACTTCTGTAATTGATTGAATTTGTTTTGTAAAAAGCTGTACAATCTTATGAAAAAATTTCCCTTTTTAAATTATCATACGATTTGTTGACTTTTTATGATTTTCTTTAAATGAAAGCCTTGTTGAAATGTGGGAACGTTGTAACATCGGGACGCGTAAGGCTAGAAATGTGGCTAACAAATAAAGAAGAAGGAAAGAACTGAAAGCAAATAAATAGGAAGAGACCAGAGTCGTTGGATTTGCTAGTGACTTTTAAGTTGTGAGATTAACCGCAGACTCGTTCAAAAGACCATCCTCACTTTCCTAGGATCCAAGTAATCAAATCACTTTCACCCTTTGTTACCTCTCTATTTAAACACACTCACCCTTTTGTAATCCTCATTAAACAGTAAATTACTCTTCTCTTTTTTTCTTTTTCCTTTTTTTTCTCTATACATATTGTATCAAAAAATAAATACATTTTCCTGTATTTTATTTTTTTTGTGGGTATTAAAGAAAATTTAAGAAAAGAATGACATACCAAGTCCCTCCTTCAAAGGTAAATAGGCTTTCTTTCTCCCTTACAAGTATCTTTTTTTCTTATTTTTCTTATTTGGTCCGACTTGATTTTTTCTCCAAGTAATTATCACATGAAACTCTAGCATTTTAACATTTTTATATGAAAGAAACGAAAATGTAATGTTTAGTGCTTTTCAAGTCATTCTTCAACATACAAATTTTTATATATTTCTCTGTTAACCATGTCAAAATCTTATCAGGAAGATGAGGAGAAAAAAGGATCGACGGAGACTAACCACCGTCAAATGGATTACAACGATTGGTTACCAATTACAGCGTCTAGAGAGGCTAAGTGGTATTACTCAGCCTTCCACAATGTCACGGCCATGGTTGGTGCAGGAGTTCTTGGCCTCCCATTCGCCATGTCACAACTTGGCTGGTAATTTTTTCAAGAAATGTTTTTCTCTTCTTCACAAAAATAAACGTACGTAAATTAACGATAAATTTATTATTATTATTAGGGGACCTGGACTAGCTGCGATAATAATATCATGGGCTATAACGTTCTACTCGTTGTGGCAAATGGTGCAGCTACACGAAGCCGTTCCCGGAAAACGGTTAGACCGTTACCCTGAGCTAGGTCAAGAAGCGTTCGGACCAAAACTAGGTTACTGGATCGTCTTGCCACAACAGCTTTTAGTTCAGATTGCTTCTGACATAGTCTACAACGTTACAGGAGGCAAATCTCTTAAGAAATTTGTCGAGCTTTTATTTCCTAATCTTGAACATGTCCGTCAGACTTATTATATCCTCGGCTTCGCTGCGCTCCAGCTCGTACTCTCTCAATCTCCTGATTTCAACTCTATCAAGATTGTGTCTCTCCTCGCTGCCCTCATGTCTTTCTTGTATTGTCACCAAACCCAACTCAAAACAAAAACAAAAGTTTCTCTGTTTCTTGCTTTATTTTGTTTTGTTTTCTCTAATTAAAACCTAAATTTGGTGTAGGTACTCAATGATAGCGTCTGTAGCGTCAATAGTGAAAGGAACACATCACCGTCCATCGGATTATGGAGTTAGAGGAGACACGATGACCTCAATGATCTTTGATGCGTTTAATGGTATTGGAACTATAGCATTTGCATTTGCAGGACATAGTGTGGTTCTTGAGATCCAAGCTACTATTCCTTCAACACCTGAAGTACCTTCCAGGAAACCAATGTGGAAAGGAGTTGTGGTCGCTTACCTAATCGTTATCCTTTGTTACCTTTGTGTGGCTATCTCCGGTTTTTGGGCTTTTGGTGATCTTGTTGAGGATGATGTTCTCATTTCTTTAGAGAAACCAGCTTGGCTTATAGCTGCTGCTAATTTCATGGTCTTTATCCATGTCATTGGAAGTTATCAGGTTAGTTTTTTTCTTCTCTTTTAATTTTTCCCTTAGGAAAAGGTTTCTCCAACTTTGATTACAATTATCATCTTGACAGGTTTTTGCAATGTCGGTGTTTGACACAATCGAGTCATGTCTTGTAAAAACACTGAAATTCACTCCTTCGACTATGCTGCGTCTTGTTGCACGTAGCACATACGTTGGTTAGTTCTCCTTTAACTTCTTGTCTACTTTTTTTTGTCTGGAGAATTGAAACTGAGGTTTTGGGTTTGTGGCAGCATTGGTATGTCTTGTAGCAGTTTGTATCCCCTTTTTTGGAGGTCTTTTAGGGTTCTTTGGTGGTCTCGTCTTCTCATCAACCTCTTACTTCGTAAGTCATCAATCTACAAAAAGAATGAACATATCTCTGGTTTGCAAAACATTAGATCATAAAGATGGATAATGTATTAATACTACCTCTTTAATTTGCAGTTGCCTTGCATTATATGGTTGATCATGAAGCGACCAAGAAGAGGGAGCTTACATTGGTTTGCCTCTTGGGTTAGTCTTTCTTTCTTGATTCCATAAGTCTCAGTCAAAAAGCTAATTAACCAAATAATTAACTCTCTAATCCGTTGTCTAACCACAGATAGCAATAGTCATTGGGGTTTTGATAGCAATTCTTGCGCCCATTGGAGGAATGAGACACATTATCCTTTCAGCAAGAAGTTACAAGCTCTTCTCATAGGCTTTATAAAAAGTTATAAAGCTACAAGTTATTTTAAAGCCTAGCAATTACCATCACAACAAACTTATAAAAGTTTTTACCTTTTTAACTTAATTAGCCGTACGTCTAGTTGGGAATATGTAGTTAGATATTTGATTCTTTTTGGCTTCTGGTTTCTTTTTTTTATAACCCTTCCACCAAGAACTATACCTTTCGGAATTGCGTCAGGATATACTTAAAGGCTTTATGCGACTTGGCCTGAGGCTTTGATTGATGTTCTCTATAACCAGTCATGTAAAATCACTTACAATGGAATTACCATACAATGTGGTCAACAGTGGGATCTGAACTAGCAGGTTTTTAGTATATTTTGTATTTTTTCTATCTTTTTTATACTGCAGGCAAACAAAAAAAAAACTAAACGGCTGTAAAAATTCAGAACTTGTGGTTTTGGATTGTAATAAAACATTTGAATAACGAGATTGGCCTTTGCTGTTGAGTTTGGTTTACAATGCATACCGTTGGACCTGGAAAAAAAGTAGCAGGCACAATGCCAATCTTCTTGGATGTACATGTGGAGTCATATTATGTCTTACACTGCATTGAAAGATGTAAAACAGAGAAGCAAATTAGATTAAAAAAATCATGTTTTTACCATGTTAAAGAACCAACTTGGCCATAGGAATTAAAGCCAAGCTTGCCTAAATGTTAGGCTTCACTGATGAAATGCTTGGCGCCAATTTCTCTTTATAAAATACTCTGACCGACCTAGAGGGTTTGATGCTCCGATATCTGGACTTCTGGAGTGAAATTTAGACAGTTACATGACGTCACTAGACATTATAGTAATTCAATATTTGAACTAGTATTTTGAAAGAAGACAACTCAGTCTTTAAATAAATAAAAAGACATAATTTCATGTTAAATGATTCTAGATTGCAAAGAAGGTGTAATTACTAATTAGAGTATTTTAACACAATAATACTCCAATAATTAAAAAAAAATATAAACTATTGACAGCTCATTAGTATTATTATTTGTAATGGAGTAAATAGTGTTGTAATTTGTAACTGCTATATTACCTCTTTCACCTTTTAAACTTCGTCATATAAGGTGATGACACCACAGCCTTAATTAATTAGCCAAATTTATATTGTTAGTATCGACAAATCAATATGAGCCACACACCAATAATCAAACTCCCACATGAAAAAAAAACCCCAAAAGAAAATTAAACAATTATTTTTTGTCTCTTTGTTCCCCTGAAGAGCATAAAAAACCTTCATCTGCAGTAAAATTGTAACGGCTCTCACACTTGAGAAACGAGAATTAGCACAAACTCTCTCCATTTCCCAATGACGACTAATCTCCTATTTCCGATTACCCTGAAAAACATACTCTATAGCTTCGGAACTCTCCTCGTAATCACTCTCTTCTTCATCACCAGAACCAGTATCTCACCGTCTTCATTTCACTCTCCGGACAACAATACACTCCGCATCTCCAAATCCTCCACCGTTCCTACTCAAGAATCCTCAAGTTGTAATAAGATCCCTCCTTCGCTCGCAGACGCTCTTGTCCACTACGCCTCCTCCAATATCACTCCCCAGCAATCACTCTCCGAAATCTCCATCACCAAGAAGGTAACAAAACACTAATTATTATCTTCAAAAAAAAAAAACAATCTAGTTACATGCAATTTTAACCGTTAAAAATAAAAAGTCTGGAAAAATAAAAATCAATAGAATTAGAAAACTAAATGAATTAATTACTACAATACTCTAATCTTTAATAGTAGTGTGAATTCGAATTAAAATCAACAAAAAAAAAAGAGAAAATTATATAATTAAATATATTGTATTTGTGTTGTGTTGCTGACAAAAAATATATGAGTAATTAAATTGCATCAGGTTTTAAAGAAGAAATCGCCGTGCAACTTCTTGGTGTTTGGTTTGGGCTACGACAGTTTAATGTGGGCGACGCTAAACCACGGAGGTAGAACCATCTTCTTAGAGGAAGACGAGTCATGGATCAACCAAATCATTGGGAAATTCCCATCTCTAGAAGCGTACCACGTCCGTTACAAAACCAAGTTAAGAGAAGCGGATGCTCTGATGGCATCGGAGAGAGACAGAGAAGAGTGCCGTCGTGTGTCGACAGATCTAAGAGTTTCCGAATGTGAGCTTGCGTTAAAGGAGTTACCGGAGGTGGTGTACGAGACGGAGTGGGATTTAATCATGGTGGATGCTCCAACGGGGTTTAATGAAGAAACTCCGGGGTGGATGGGAGCTATTTACACGGCAGGGATGTTCGCGAGGAGGCGGAAGGAAGTAGGAGGGACGACGGATGTGTTTGTGCATGATGTGGATAGGAAGGTGGAAGATGAGTTCACAATGGCGTTTCTTTGTAGAGATTACATGATGGAGCAAGAGGGAAGGTTACGTCATTTCACGGTGCCTAGTCACCGGAATTATATTGTCTCCGGTGGCTCCGTCATTTTACGGTGCCTAGTCACCGGAACTATGTTGTCTCAGGCAGTAAATTATGTCCTTAATCCGCTAGGGATTAAAAAAAGAAATTTTCCTTAATGGAGTTTTATAATTTCTCTGTTAATGTAAGATAAATTATTAAGCAACGACTAGTAGTTTGGTTTGGACCGTTTGGTGAAACATTTGACGTTTTCAAAACTAAAAAAAAAAAAAAAGAGATTTGACTAAAATGTTCAAACGAAACTCAAAACGTTACAAAAACGAATTACAAAGACTAGACAAAGTCTTCATAATCGATGGTCTTTAATTGAGACTAGCCAATTGCTGAATGTTGATAGGAAATGCCACAGTTCGGTCGCCAGCAAACGCTTTCTTTGCCATTATGAGATTAACTTTCTCCGTTGGATGAAAAGCGTCCCAAAACAAATATTGATCTCTGTTAGGACAAGGCGTTTCAAAAGGAAGACAAGTGATTTGTCCTCTGTTCTTTCCTATCCCACAACAACCCTTGTCCATTGTAGTAAACCCTACACAACAACACATCATTATTAGCGACCATCTTATTAATATATAGTTGGTTTTAGCTAAGCTTAACGTTTGTTAATTACCATAAGCTGGGTTAGCGATGATGTCTTCGTACATATGAGCAATATCGAGGTATATGAATTTAGCATCCGGGAGATTCTGGTTGAGATTAGAGATCATTGTTTTGACGTTTGTGTTGAAAGGAAGGACAAGTTGGTTCACTTCTTCTGAGCATTTACCGTCGTTTCCTTGAGCTAGAAAGCTTGGAATGCATCCCATTCTTCCAAGACCGGCCACTACAAATTTTCTACCACCAAGATTATATAGTCTCTGCATTACCCAAAAAAATAAATGTTTTGGTTACATTTTAGCTTATTGCTAGATTAGTACTATTAATTAAGATTATAGATCATTGTTCTGTCTTTTGATGTATTACGGTGAGCTGATTGGTGTAATGTTGAACCAAGAGATCGCCAAATTGTTGAGAGTTGTATTGGTTACGGGTAGGGAAATTAGGCATCAAGTAATTGTTGAGATAGTCGTTGCTTCCCATTCCGATGAAGTATAAGCTTCGAGCTACCGAGTCCGCAATGGCCACTGCACCTCCGGACTTGCTCGACACTTGATCTAACGTCGTCTCGAAGTTATGAATCTGCTCGTCGAACGGTATGCGACCCACCTGACCACCAGATTACAAACTCAATGTTACATAATCCTCGCATTTAGCCGGGGCATAGATAGCCATATTTCTTAGTACAATATGTAACCACAAATACAACAATGTGCTCATGCTTATGTGACAACCATTAAAGTGTTTTGGATTTGTTTTGGTCATAATCATTACTTATAATCAATGTTTATCAAAATTTTCGAAAAGAAGAAGAAAAACATGTAAAGTTGAAATCAAATTTAGAAAAAAAAATATTTCTTTTATGAACATATAAATACGACTTTATGTTATACAATAACCCAAATACAAGTTACATTTTTCTAATGAACCCTTCAAGATAATAAAACAAACTAAGGTATAAATTTGAGGTATACTCTTGTTTGGTTGGAGTTACTTCTATTTCTAAACTAGATACATAGTAGATAAAAGTAAAATTCGGATAACTTATATATTTACTTCTTACAACAAACTGTAAAAAGATAGAGTGTATGTATGGGTGTTTCTAACATGCAACTTTTGTTTCTCTTGGTTTTTTTTTTTGTTAACTATCTTGATTAAAGATGTAACATGCAACTTACAAAGTTTCCTCCGGTGTCAGGAAGAATTCCGGCTGCGGCGGAAGCGTAGTTGACACCACGAAGCACTTGATCTCCGGCAGCTTCCGAGTACGCCGGAATCAATGGCAGCCCCAATAGTTGAGCTATATGATCAGTGCATGCATGTATAACACTCATATATCAGCCTCATATTTCTAGTATAAGTTGGAAATCATGCATGTTTTGAATTTAAAAATCAAATTTGGATATATATGTATACATGCAGTAAAAACGTACCAATCCCGTCGACCATGGTTAAGCCATTGCAGAACCGACCGGTCGGACCGCCATTGAAATCAATGCCATAAGGGAAATAATTGGCTTTAGCAAAGGAAGGGATATTATTGTTATTTCCATTGTCTATTAGAGAATCACCGAAGACAAACAGCGCCGGCACAATGCTGTCACCGCCGTCTAGGTCGACCAATGGAGGCGGAGGAGCTAAACTAGGTTCCTCAACCACAACTAGTTGACCGGAGACGCCGTACAGAAGATGGAGAACCACCACGAAAAGAGCTGGGAAGCAGCAAAGTCGCCTGAAGTGGAAAGCCATTGCTAAGTTGTTTGTGTTTGCGAGGTGTGATTTAAACTTTGTATAGGGTTAATTTGGGACGAAGGCAAATGGAGTTTGCCAGATTTATAGAGAGAGTGAGAGAGGGGTTTGGTGAAGAGTAGTAAATGTGTCTATCCGTCTTCTACCACACAGTAACTAATAACAGCCACTCACGAGTAATTTTGTTTCTTCATGCGTATCTACAAAATTACTTTACATAACTATTAAAAAAGAAGATATGGAGTATGTTTTTTTTCAATGCATGCCGTTAAAAAAAGGTGTATATCTTATATGTTTCGAAGTGAGTGGTTAACGTATGTAAATCTACAATATGCTAACAATCAGATGAATATTCGTGTTATATGCGGAATTTTTGTTTTGCAAAGAAAAAAGATTTATGGTGCTAAATTTTCCACAAAACCATTTTTGTTAATGTAAGAACTCTCGCTGATACTAATTACTAAATTGTTCATTGTTTTTTTTCCTAATCGTTTTTCATCTTTCAATTTTTTTCTGATTTAAGGATCAGTTTGTTTAATTTATTTTATTCTGGCTAACTCCTAATTCTATTATATTTCAATGAGAAATTTGTAAAAAGCATAAGAAGAGAAAAGAAAAGAAAAATAAGAAGAGGAACATTGCATTTAAATCGTCGTTAGAATCAATGACGTTTAAGTTTTCACGGTCAAATCGTGAAGACCAATTATGTCGAAGAAGAGCAGAAAGAGCATCAAATGACTCTCTTTTAATACAGACGATGGTTATAGCCTAGGTTTTAGCATCTTGAACTATTAAATTAAGAGTTGACTTTAATATTTTGACTTCTCAGTTTGTGTAATAAAAGGATCTACACATGGGAGTGATGGGACCCAATAAGTGGTAGTCCAATCGTATGTTATTCACTTAAAAAGTTTCTACATCTGTTGATTTGTTTCAAATTTCATGACAGTATCAGTTTTGAAATCGAATCAAAGAAAGTTTAATTTTTGTGTTGAATTTCTATTTTGCCTAGACTATCAGTTGACGACATTATATTTCTTTTTAATCAAGGATAACAATGTAAATACACTGAAAAAGAGGCTAGGCATCCTCAATAAAAACCCAAACCAAATCATCCATAAATTCAAAACATAGATATAAACCAGAAAGAGTTTTAAGTACAAACCACACTTGTAGTCATTTCATGTTCACACCAACATATTAAACACACAAGGGGAAAAAAATACAGGTAGATTTTTAACTGCCTAGTAAAGTTCCACAGGCTTTATTATAATTATGTGTTTAACAACACTAATTATACTTACCAAGATTATTTAAATTCGTAAGACATAGTCTTCAAATATCGTATTGTCTAGAACTGAAATATCTCACTTGGCATGGTTAGCGGATATGAATAGTTAGTTTCCACTGTTGCAAAGTTGGCATCTAATATGCTATTGTTGTTCTCCTCTATCTGCATTAATTCACCAAAACAACAACAATTTTTCAGCAAAGTAGTCTAAAGATCATTGGAAAAGTGCGACTAGCTCAACATTTGGATATAATTCTAGTGATAGATCTCCAATTTCATAAACTGTGAATGTTATAATGATTTTGTTACCTTTTCGAGGAGATACTTATTGGTATTTTTGAGGACTCCTTCCTTCATACACAAAAAAAAAAGGGTTAAACAATGTTACATTTAACTTTTCGTATTGGGTTCTTATAAATCATAATCTTGACTCCTATTAACTGTTATAAAGCTAAAATATACTGTGATTTCATGTGCTTACTTTGTTCCTCAAAATCTGAATTTCTTGAAGCATAAGATCCATCTGCAAATTTTACATACAAACTATTCTAATCAGTATTTTATATTCACACTCCCTACGTATTTATTGTGTGTATATATATAGGGAACATGCATGCCATGTATACCTTAGCAGAGCGAATCTGAGAAATCCAATACTCAAGATGCTTCTCAAGCAAAAGAAGTTCTTCAAGATTCATCACCCCCTCTCCTCCTCCAAACATATACCTGAAACCATTTTAGTATATTAATTACATATATATGAGTATATATGTATATATGAATTTATAACCCCAGATAGACAACTTATTAAGGAGAAAGTATGTAAAAATAGTTAATATATACCTTATCCCTTTTTGAAGCATCTCAATCTCTTGCTTAAGCACGTTGGTCTCATCTTTCGGACCCTAGAGATTTAACTTTTGTTTCAATATTTCTATACAGTATTTGCAATATTTAAAAGCGGATTTAAAAAAATGGAAGATGTTGAATGACTATGTTCGTAGACACAGATACATTCAAAGAACATGAAATGAATATATGATACATGCATCATTAAAATAATAAGTTCAGAGCCTGTCAATAACAATAGCTTATGGCTACCTAATTTAAAGTGTTAGAGCAACTTTTGCCAAAAGGATGTCCTGATTATAAACCAATAATACAACTTCGTTCTGAAATGTAATGTGATTGAATATCCAAATATAAATGTATTAAAAAGTGTTACTAGCTAGGGGTATATTGTTGTCTCTAAGCATCTTTTACTTTAACAGGGATTAATTTGACTAGTTTTGTTTCTACTTTTTAGACTAGCACAACGTCCCACAATGTGTATAAGGATCTTACACTAGTCGACAAATTAATAATTCGGAGAATGGGGGCGATTGCTAGGTGCATTGAATATATATCAATAACTATCTCATGTAGAATCGGAATCAGGTGCCCTACCTACATTCTTAAGTATTTTAAATTTCGAATCAATAAACAACGTCCAATTATATTTAAAAAAAAAAAAAAGAAGAAGAAGAATTTATAATAACGTCCAACAGAGTTTTGCTCCGCATGTCTACACGTGTTATTATTTTAAAAACAAAAAAAATTATCCCAAAAGAAAGAAATGAAAAGAAGTGATTAAAGATATAGTGAGGCCAACTAGTTTTAATCAACCCAAAAATTCCATAAACAATCAGACACATTCGACAATCAATTCCAAAAATCAAGGAACTTTGTTGGAATAAATTAAATAATAATTAATGAAAACAAATGAGAAAATAGACGTACAAGATTTGGAGGTTGAAGTTGTTCTTGAGCAGTAAAAGTAGCAGAAGAAGAACCACGACCACCACCAGTGCACTTCATGTACTTATCAATCATTCCAGCCATTGTTCTGATTTTTAGTCAAATTCCCATATATAGAAGTTACTTTAATCACAGATAAACACAAATATAAATATAAAATATATAAACATTAGTATGGTATACATCAATACCCTTTAGTAGCAAGCTCAAAGAGCTTGCCCTGAGGAGAGAAGATCACAACACCGATCTCAGCGTCACAGAGCACAGAGAGTTCCTTAGCCTTCTTAAGAAGACCGGTTCTTCTCTTGCAAAACGTCACTTGTCTGTGAACCGGGTTCTCAATCCTCTTCAGCTGAATCTTTCCACGAGCCATCTCTCTAGCTATCAGAATCTTTTCTTGTATCTGATGATTTAACGTTTGAGTTTATGTTTAACTAAATTTGGTTAAGATTTGGATCTGGATTTATGAACTTAGAAGGTGAAACAACCTCCCACTAGTTTGAACTAGCTTCGAGGTTCCCCACTTAACTCTTTGGTTTTTCTTTTTCTTCGGAGAAAAACTTTGAAGCTATAACCAATCAGGTCACCTTCTTCTCTTTATATATAATATCCATTATCAGATTCTCCCACTCACTTCTCTTGCTTCTCAAAGCACCTTTTTCCACATCAGACTCATTTCTCTTATATATTTATGTGTGCACAGTGCTCATATATGTTATATGTACGTATGCATACATACAAAGTTAATAGCTTTACATGCCAAAGCTCCGTCTAAAGCAATGTATGCTATTTTATGGGGTTTGTATTTCTCCTCCAAGCTTGTAGTATACTTTAATTCCTCGGTTATATTTGAATGATTGATGTGACACATGACCTGACATGCACTAATGTTACCAAATTTTAATTGTTCCATTTTATTAAGTTATCTTTAATTATGGTGAAGAATGTAAGTTGGGAAAGTTGAATGGAGAAATTTTTAAAAATAAAACTTGTGAGAAAGAAAAAAAAACAAATAAACGACTATACTTATTAGATATACCAATAAAATTTTGAGTTCCCAAATGGCTTCCGTTGTTTAAACAGTTTTCCATTAACTGATGTGTGATTTTTCAATGAAGATCAAAATAATAAACGACCACCCATTATATATTGTACTATACTTTTGAAAAATAACTATCTATCAATCGATTGTTGTTTAAGTAATTTCGCAACTGGTGACATACAAAAACGGTGTATTCAAATAAATGTTATGCTATTTCCTTTATATAATAACATATCATGAATTGGTGTTTATCGAGTTAGACCAAAGTAATTTACGAACAAAGAACGCCATGTTCAATCTGTTTTAGTGGTTAATATTAATAAAAAGTAAAAACAAAAAGAATGTTCTTTACCAAGGACACATTTTTTAGGCTATTACGAAAGAGGAAGGATTTCGTATTTGTCATCTAAGGACCAGCCGTAGTGATGTGACGATTTAGTTGTTTGGTTTATAAGGACGAACTGCTGCAGAAGTCGTTGGCCCGTTGCACATACATATATACATCTCCACCAGGTTTGATAACTTCGACAATCTTTCCTATTCCATGTTCTCTTTTTTTATAAACAACTCGTTATTAAATTGATGTTCGTCTTTTAAAATATTTTTCCATCAGTTATTCTAAACTGCCCTGAACGAATTTTCATCAACTGCATTTGATAAATTTTGTGGAAAATTTGTCATTTTTTATGAAATAATATATATGATATAATACTAATATAGAGACATAAACATATTTCTTAATAATTAGATACTACGCCAAAGTTCGGAAAGAAAGTATTTCGGTCCAAATTTTCCTAATTATAATAAAAATTTTCAATAAGATAATTGTGACTTTTTAAATATTATACCAACTTAAAAATTCAAATCAACGTTTTAAATATTAATTCACTAATTTACTATATCTTCGTTAAGGATTAGAATCGATAATACACAAGTCTTCCCGTATTTTCATATGATACATGAAATTAGATTTTGTCGTGATTGATAAAATCATCGTTTGTTATATATTCAAATTAAATTTTATTAAATGGTGATGTAAAATCTTGAAAAAAAAATTAATTGATAATATAATATTAGTGAAAAAGTTGAACCATATATTTTATTTCTTATATGTATTCAATTATATCTTTCTCACATTTATCCATGTGGATTTCTTAACCATTTTTTACCACTAAAGCATAACTAAGTGATGGTCATTAAGCATAATTAGCAAATATTTAAAGAGGGTATCATGTGCATCTCGTTGTGGTGGACAACCATATGACCTGCCCATGTTGAATTTATAATAATTGTTTTTTGTGCCATCTTGCATTGCCCTTTATCTTTGGGACAAACTCCTGAATCTTATTCTTCTTCTTCAACACTACGCGGTCATCAACTTAGTTTTCTTCTTCGAATATGGGATAATTTTTCTTTTAATAGATTGCGATTAATTAACATTAATCCAAGATATACGTTAAATGTTTAATTGATCGCCTTTACAGATTGGACCAGTATACTTTGAATGATGGAACTTTTGGTTAAGGTCATTTAGTTTTGAGAAAATATCCGAAAATAGATTTTTTAAAAAATTTATTTCTAGTTGAAAAAATTATTTTGAAAATACTTTGTTTGGAAATAAATTTCTAAAAATGTCTATTTTAGACAATAGCCCTTTAATTTTTTAGACCATTGTTGTAACTCAAATATTATAAAGATTTCATATTAGTTGGATTCATGGCCGATCTTGAGAATTTGGTAGCTCCAAACCAGAACAAATTTGTAGTTCATTGACTAATGATATTAAAACAATGTTGGAGAAATGTTTGAACTTCCCACCTCTACTTTTATAGTTTAGGTGTGCAACCAACCTACTAATGTAAATTTTACAAAACTAAATATAGAAGTAAAATAAATTTTAATCAGTCTAGACTAAAAATCATAAGCAACTTAAACCTTTTATTTTTTTTTATTTAGCTAATGTAAGAGTATATTCCCTTTCGTTAATTTAACTCATCTTTACAAGAATCCATAACTAAAAATATGATAACTTAGTGGTGATGTGTTCAATCAACCATTTTGTAAATATAAAATGTTAGTATTCAAAAGATTATTAGAATGAGGGTCCTCTAAAAAATGACTTTCCATTTGCAATTACAACGTAAAATGGTGTGAAAAACAAATTTCTAAATAGTTTAAAATCTAGTTAAATATTTTTATATATATTCCTAAATTAGAAACTCTAATCTTAGATATAAATGATACTAGATTTGAACCCGTGGTATACTACGGGTCAATTATTTTAATATAAATATGTTGTATTTTGGTTTTTACTAAATATTTATATTTTATTATGGTAAGTTAATTTACTGTTTTCATATTAATTTACATATTAAATTAAATATCTAATTTTGGTTTTTATTTACATCGCAGTCACACCGCAGTTACATCGTTTTTTACCATATCATATTACTAATTAAAAATAAATTTCATGATAGTGATATATATATATATTATTAGTATATATTATATGATTAGTTATCTAATATTTGTCTTAAACATATCTATTTTAGAACAAAAATCTATCATGTACAGTACTCGTCGGAAACTTCTCATCCTATAATCAATCCATGTTATATAATTCTCTATTTTGGATTGATAATTTTAATATATTTGTATTAAAAATTAATTATTATAAATAGGTAGTTCTAGTATATATATATTCGTCAATATTATAAAATTAGTTATCCAATATTTGTCTTAAACCTGTACATTTTGGGACAAAATCCCATCATATTCTGTATCAGTCAGAATTTTTAAGTCATGTAACCGATCTATTTTATATAATTACATATTTTGGATTTATTATTTTAGTCTAACGGGTAAGAAATTGAGTAAGAGGTTACAACGACATATCTGTATAGTGATTTTATAAACCCGTTGATCATTATGATGTTTTAGATTATTTTTAATTTCATTTATATCTTTTGTAAACAATAAAAAAATTAGTATATCGTTAGTTGCATTTCATAATAACTAACACATATAAATTATCTTTTAAAATGTATTTTTCAAATAATAATATAGAGAATTCTTGTTTTAAAATCTATGTTGAATTGTTAACTTTTCTATATTTTTAATATATATAACTAATTTCAACTTTTAAATTTTTATCTAAAACAATATATTAATATATAGTTAATTATTTAAATCGAGGATTCTGATGACTTAATATTTTTAAAAATATGTCTATGTAAATCAAATATTTAAGAGATTTTATTGCATTGAAAAGAAATAATTATTGCTAATGTATTGATTATGAAAAGTATAAAAGGAAATACAAAATATTTTTGGTTCATTAAATATCTTTGCACTTTTTTTAACAAACCTAAAACACTTTTTTTTTATTGCACTTTTTTGCACCTTTTATTTAAAGACATATAATTTCGGTCAATTTCAAAGTTTTCTTTTAAATGGTCATATTTTCTATATATTTGATATGTTCCGTTTTTGACACATTCTAACCATGATTTTTAGAGTTTTTAGAGTTTTTTATTTATTTACATTTTCTTTTTAGAGTCTTTAAGTCCTCTATCGAGTCTTTACATGTTTTAGGTTACTTTGGGATGAAAACGCGGATTTGGAGATGAATGATCATGCTGAAACTTTAGAAGTTTTCCATCAGATGAAAGACTTCCAATGAACCGATTTTGACACATGATAGACACGTGAGTTAGCTTTCATTTGGAAGTGGTGTGAAGTCAATCCAACGGTGCTATCAAAAGTTATGCAAATTTTTGTAAAGGCATTCTATGACGAACAGATGTAGCAGATGCAGTCTTCAGACCAGATCGATCGTTCCACCACCAGATCGATCAATCCATTATATGAAGAATTGCCGTGAGATACCAGATCGACCGATCCAGTCCAGAACGAATATTCTAGTTTCAGATCGACCATTCCAGCCTTAACCGACAAAAACGCATAAAAAGGAAATTTTGACCCAAAATGTGTTTTTGACCTATTAATCTATTTTTCAGCCATTGTTTAGGCTACACTTTATTTTTATTCAGACTGCTAGCTTTTGGGAACTTGTAAGCTTTGGGAGACAAATCTCTGACTCTACATCTCTTTAGAAGATTTCTAAACCCTTTTAGATTTCTATTGAATTGATCATAAGTTTTTCTTCATCTCCTTATTGTTTCTCTATTTCTATGGCTGAGTAGTTTTCTAGTTAGGTTTAGGGTTTTTAAAGGGATTTATGAATCATTGAATCAGATATAGATAGGAAATTATCTTAGGGTTCTTCATCTATTGTTGATCTTATTGCTGGAATTAAATTGATCACTTAGTTCCTGATCTTAGGTTGTTTAACGCATCAAAAGTGTTTGTTTAAATGCCTGAAAGAACATAGATGGGGGGATTGTCCTTACCCAACAAAAGCTGATGTTCAGGTAATCCGTGAACATATTGAACCTGCTCGTTAATGCTTGTTTACAATTCTAAGTTCAAACGATAGTTTAGACACTTAGGTTGCTAGATAAAATAATTGATACCACGACAGTAGATTAGTTAAACATTCATGTTTGAGTTTTAGATAATTTTTATTTATCCCTGAATAATTATCTGGTTCATGATCTTTTAATTCCTGCGAATCACCCTTGACCTAGCGTTTCTTTAAATTCATAGTGTACACCGTTTTAATTGCTTTCTTTAGTTTAAGTTACAACAAAAAATCTTATCATTGTCTTAGCTTCAATTCATTCTCAAAGAATCTTAGTGTGACACTAGGTCCTCGTGGATTTGATCCCTAGATTGCTACAATATTTGTTGTGCACTTGCAGTATTTTATATAGAATTAAAACTCTGTGTATCAATATTTTAAATTTTGTAGAGTTTAAATATTATTAATTTTTAAACTTTCTTAGAGTTTAAATATTATTAATATTTTAAAGTTTTTATAGATTTTAAATATTATTAATATTTTAAAGTTTTTATAGAGTTTAAATATTTATATATTTTTAAAATTTAAATTGGTTCAACTAAAACCGGATTAAACTGAATAAAACTTTTAAATTTGAATGCATGATAAGTAAAACTTATTGTTCATTCGTATTGGAATTTTTTTTTTTAATAATATGTCTCAGAACTATTGCATAAATATTTTAGCGAATGTGGAACGTAGAACATACATTTTTCTTCATTGATTGAGTAATATATATGTGTTTTTAAAAATTTGAATCATAATAAATGCAAAAAAAAGTCTAAACTTTTTATGCATTATATAATCATTCAAAATAATTTGAAAATAAAATTAAATAAAAGTGATAGAAGAATCATAATTCATACTATTAAATTACAATATTATATAAGGAAAGAATTGTGTTTGGCTTTAAAAATTTGTAATATTAATAAAAAAATAAATAATATTTAGATGTAAAGGTGAAAGTATTTCATTTAAATACTTTTAAAAATATGAGTGGTCTTTCTTTTAATAGCTGAACAATCTATATTTCTAAGAAAGAGGGATAGAGATGGGACGTGGCTCTCAATAAGGAGCTGATGGGTGGATGAGTCAGGTTAAATAAGTAAGAAGGAAGTAAAATAAAGAATCTTTGTCAAACATGCAAAACCCAGAAAGTGTGTGACCGATCTGTTGCTTCTTTTTTTCCTCGCATCTTTGCGCTCATTGGCTCTCATGATCGTATCTATGATTGACACTTGGTATGTTTTTCTTGTCTTTTAGGGGTATAAAGCTTATTTTGATTCTCCACTCTCTAAAAATTTATTTGTATAATTCAGCTAATGCATGCTTTTTAATTTAACTATGAGCTTATGTACATTGCGTTCCACGAAAGTGGGTTTCTTGAGATAACTTTAATATATGCATTAATTGATATATGATGGAAAAATCTAAGTGGTATTGTTAGACATTCGAACCGATTATTTTTTCGAATATATGGATCTTAGGAGTTAGAATAAGAAACTAATTATATCATCATATGGAAATTCAAACTAATTCTAAATACTGCACAAAACTTTAGTAGAAACAATTTTTGGTTTAGATAAAACTATTGCATAAGTCACTGATTTTTTTATTTTGTTATTGTGCAACAAGTCACTGATTTTCTAACACGTTCAAAACTTAGGTTTTCTGTTTATGATGCGAAGATTGGTATGCATATTTGCTAGACGCTTAAACAAATTAACCAGTATATACACTTGAGTCAATATCATCATAATTTAATCTGAAACATAATACATATGCATATTTATCTTTTGGGTTTACCGAGTTGTATTCTTTAGATTATATTTTTATATGTCTTTTATATTTATTTTCGTAATTTATTTTTCTTTTGGGTTCGCTGAACTGTATCATTAGAGTATATTTTTATCAAAAATAAATTACGAAAATAAATATGAAAGACATATAAAATATATCCTAAGTGATACAACTCGGCGAACCCAACAGAAAAAGTGAAACGAATTGCCGGAACATAACATAAAATGGTTCAGGTTATTTCGTGATCTCGAGATATTAGTAAATTTAATTTTCTTAATTTGTTTTATTTTTTATAATTTATTTTATTTGTTTAATTTTAATTTTAATTTATTATATCTGTTTAAACATAATCTTAGTTGACATATTTTTATTGATTAGATTTAGAATGAGTGATTAATGATTTAATCTAATTTTTTTATTATGAAAGAGTGATTAATGATTTATTGATTAGATTTAGAAAGAGTAATTAATGATAATATTACATAGCATATTTTGATTGGCTACAGAAACAAGAGGTGAACAAAGTAGTTCAATCCAAGTACAGTATTGTTCTTTGGGGGGGTAAATTAATAAGATATACCCATTATTAATTATTGTTATATATTTTTCAAGTTATTATTATTATATGTAAAAACACACAGACACATATATTCATTATACATATGTGATGGATGTGTTTGAGAAAGGAATGAAAAAAGAAAAAAGAAAGAGACAGCACGATAGTATAAACATCTAATCTACATTAAGAAGCACTATGCCCATCGACATAGACGCCTTAGGATAATTAAGGTTGGCCTAATGGCCTTTATACTCTTATCAAATCCTTAATCAACTATATATGCACTATTTCTTTAAATAAATATATTTCGAGGAATCATTGTAGTATTGATTTTATATATTGTTTGATTACCTCAATGTTATTGTTACAATTTAAGCAATATGGTATCCATACGTGACATTGTTGTATTAATTTGGTTTTGAACAATATTTGGGTTCACCCACCTTTTTGTTCACCTCCTTTTTTTCTAACTAATCAAAATATGTCATGTAATATTATCATTAATTATTTTTTATAAATCTAATCAATTAATCATTAAACACTTTTTCATAAGAAAATAATTAAATTAAATCATTAATCACTTTTCCTAAATCGAATCAATAAAAATATGTCAACTAAGATTATATTTAAACAAAATAATAAATTAAAATTATAATTAAACATATGAAATAAATAAAATAAATTTAGAAAATAAAATAAATTAAGAAAATTCATCCAGTAAAATTATAAATTAAAACTAAAGAAATAAAACATATAAAACTATACCCTAAGGGATACAACTCAGCGAACCCAAGAGTTAATATTTTTAATATATTTATTTATTTAATTTTAATTTATTATTTAAATAAAAAATAATAAATTAAAACTAAATAAATAAAACATATAAAATTATACCCTAAGGGATACAACCCAGCGAACCCAAGGACTAAAATTTTTAAATATTTAATTTGTTTTATTTATTTAGTTTTAATTTCTTATTTAAATAAAAATAATAATTAAAATTAAATAAATTAAACATATAAAACTATATATCCTAAATGATACAGCTAGCGAACCCAAAGATTAAAAAATTTCATTTTTTAATTTGTTTATTTATTTAATTTTAATTTATTATTTTTATTTTTAAATATAATATTACGTTGCATAATTTTATTGGTTAGAGAAATAGCATGTGAATAAAGAGATTCACCCTTAGGGGTGAACCCAAGTATTTTTCTTTCGTTTTGACGTTAAAAAAGTAGAATCACATTTTGGTGTCAAAACTGCAAAATTTTGTTTTGAAATCCAAACTATGGAATTTCAATTTCACTAAAATTTTGAAATTTTATTTATATGGTAAAACCATGAAATTCAGTTTTAACATCAACATTGCAAAATTTCGTTTATGTCCCAAAACTGTAGAATATCATTTCGATGCTTAAATGCCATAATATATATTTGGTCAAAATCATAAAAACTCGTTTTAGCATCATAACTGTGAAATCTCGTTTTACTGTCAAACTTCAGAATATGTTTTCACACAAAGTTTTGTTTGATACCAAAAACATGAATTTCATTTGGCTCCAAAACTGTGAAATCGCATTTAGGCACAAAATCATATTTAGAAGCAAAAACGTAATTTTATGTTTTTATAACAAAAATGG
Source organism: Cardamine occulta (assembly GCA_028015245.1). NCBI lineage: Eukaryota > Viridiplantae > Streptophyta > Magnoliopsida > Brassicales > Brassicaceae > Cardamine > Cardamine occulta. Next base: position 18,085,525 of record CM051366.1, read on the forward strand.
AATTAATTAAAATGGTATAGAATACAAACCAGCAGTAAATATCATAGAAAGGATAAGTCATGAGCATGAATTTGTGCATTTCGTGACAAAAAAATAAAAATATTTTTGACATTTAAATTACGTTGAATAATAGAAAGAGAGAAAAAGCTAGGTATCCTTGATCCTTGCAGTTTTCTTCGGATATGCTAAGAAAACATGCTAGTTGGTCTAGGAAGATATCATCTTAATAAGTTCAACGCAATATGTCAACAAGTCAATCACAACTTTTGAATCTCAATCATGCAAAACATGGCCATTGGTCTATAAAATTGCTTCTAGCTAGTTCTATGTGAAAGGGAGAGGGGCTTATACATGCATGATAACCAGGATTTTGCAATCCTAAAAAGGTTTATCAAATACCTTAATACCATTTAGTATATAAGATGTCGAATCCACAAGAAAACAGATTTAGCACACTAAGAATGCAAACATCAATTGAGTCTAAGCTATAAAGAGTGAATGTTTTGAAACCAAATCAAGAACTAAATGAAAGCGGTAAAACAATTTCGAATTCAAATAAGAGAAAACAATGAACATAGAGAATGGTACTATATTAAGATGAAATGATGAATGTATGATGATGCAATAACATGTGATGACCAATGTCTTAGGCTATGTGATCAACAAATAAGACTAATTCACTCTCATGACAATAGTCTATTCAACAATCATTCAATCAATAATAATTCTCATTAGCAATTGAAATGATCATTGAGCATTAAGAATCAAGTCTAATTTAGCCATAAATCATCCTAGTCAACTACTCTCATATGCAAGGAATGAAATGCACATTTAGGTTTCATTCAAACATTTTGACAAATATCTTGTGAGCATAAAAATACAAATGATTTAGATTAACAATATCTTGCTTAATCTAGCAATACAATCAACCTAAATGAAAGACTAACATATAATCTAGTCCTAAGCATCACCAACAATCCATCAATCATCTCAATTACCAAACTCTAAACTCATCTAAAAGACTACTCACTCATAGTTATGAAAACACAAATCAATTGGTTTGATTGATGCATAATCATGAATATAAGATGAATAGTTGGAAGATTTAAGAAAATAAATAGATTTGATGCCTTGAATTCAAGAAATTCATGCAAGAGATCTCTTAATATCTCAAGAGGCTAAGCCAAAAATCTCATAAACAAAGCATAAACACACTCATTAGGTTTAGAGGTTATATATAGTGTGAAATAAAAAATGGTTTAACATTGAACTAACTGGGTAAAAAGATAAATTAAAGCTTTGTCAAACTTGGTTTAGAAGAAAATAAGAGAATCAGACTGGTATGTCACGGTGTACATCATCCCGCTGCACCATCCCGGTGAGCTCCAGCGGTATACACTTCCCTGGTGCAGTATCCCGGTGAGCTCCAGCGGTATACACTTCCCTGGCACAGTATCCCAGTGAGTCTTCCAGCCATTTTCCGAGAATCTTGTCACGGTGTACATCATCCCGATGTACTAGACCGCTGTTCACTAATTGGGTCATATCTCTTTAACCATATATCCAAATTACTCTAGACCACCTCCATTAGAAATCTGACTCAATTATATATAACTTCCTTCAAGGGTTATGGAGCTGAAACGCAAAGGAAGGTCCTCATCTGAGTCGGTCTTTGAGACACTTAGGATTGGTTCTTAATCAACATTTTTCTTCTTTGCATCCAAATGATAATTTTTTTGTCCATTTGACTCCAAACACCTATAAAACATGGTTCACATGCAAATGCTGCAAACTATGCATCTAAACACTAGAATGAGATGTAAAATGCATGAAATCAATGCTTAAAACAATGCTTGAAAGTGGTAAAAACACAAGATATCAATGCAAAGTTTGTAGTCTCCAAAAGAGAGTTCGCCACATCTTTTGTGATCATGTTTTGGATAATTTATGGAACCCTGTTTTGGTCTTAAAACCACATAATTTTGCACACAAAAATTGCAGAATTTTGTTTAAATACAAAATTGTGAAATCGCATATTTTGTAATTATTAAGAAAATAAATAAATTTCTTTTTTTGGGAATATTTTTATTTTTATCAAAACATATATATATATATATATATTATATACATATATATATAGTCATTTTGGTATAAATTGTATTCACATAATTTTACAAACTAACAAAATATTCAAATGCAACATTCACATGTAAGAACTGATTAATCTTAAAACAACTAACATCTAGATGTTGAATTTGAATCATCTATTTGATTGTTAAATCTGGTTAAAACTCTCAATTGTAAAAACGAATGATCCAATCTTTCAAAAACTTTGATCTGTCTCGATCCAATTGACTTCGAGGAGTCAAAACGCAAAAGTATATACACATATAAAGTTTAAGGACAACACCCAAAGATTTATTCTTGATTAGAGGACCATAACATAGCGATCTTAGTGAGCTACTGAGGTTACTAGTGTTTTATTTAATTAAGAATAAAAATATTAAGAACTATATTCTTTTTATTTTTTATACTTTCTTTATAATATCTTGAAGAATGGATCAAGTTCGAAAACAAAGAAGTCAGTTGCGTTAAAAAAATCAACAGAGAAGTTAGAATATTTTTTCTTCTAAGTTGATAATAATGATCAAGGCGGTGAATGAAAGAGAAACGATGAAAAAAAAACTATAAAGGATGGTGCAGAATTTTTATGCAACATAATCACTATTCAGAGAAAATAAAGTATCCACATTACTTGAAAATAGTGGTAGCTTTTGATCCTAGACAATATAAATAATATGTTTCAAATAAATCTGCAGATACATTCTCTTTAAAAATGAGAATTGTTTTTTACAAAAGCAATACTGCTTAATTCTATATGCAAATTCGATTCTACTTGAAAAATATTGTTAGAATCATTCATCAAAAATTTAAAAATACACATCGTCATACATAAAAGCTACTAACCCAATCTATTTATTATTAATTATTTTTCTTTAAATATAATATTACGTGAATAATCTTATTGGATGATTTTTTATTATTTATTTTATTTTCTAAATTTATTTTATTTGTTTAATTATAATTATAATTTATTATTTTTGTTTAAATATAATCTTAGTTTATACTCCCTCCTTATTAGAAAGAATGATTTCCTCATCTTTTCAACAAGATTAAGAAAAATAATAAATACATTACTTTTTTTACTTTAAACACTTTCCCATAAATATTATCCAATAAAAATTAAACAACTCAAGCATTCTCAATTAATATTTCTTGAAGTTTACAATTTGCTAATAAAAATAAATTAAAAAAAATTAAAAAAAATTTAGAAAATTAATCTTTAAAAAACAAGAAAATAAAGCTAGAAAATCAATCTTTTAAATACAAAGGGAGTATATTTTTATTGATTAGATTTAGAAATAGTGATTAATGATTAATTGATTAGATTTAGAAAGAGTGATTAACAATAATATTACATGACATATTTTAATTAATTAAAGAAAGAGGAGGTGAACAAAGAGTTTCACTCCTAGGGATGAACCAAGTATTGTTCTATTTAAAATTGGAAAATACTTGGGTTCACCCCTAGTGGTGAATCACTTTATTCATCTCCTCTTTCTCTAACCAATCAAATTATGCCATGTAATATTATCATTATTTATTTTTTCTATATCTAATCAATTAATCATTAATCACTCTTTTTAAATATAATCAATAAAGATATGTCAATTAAAATTATATTTAAAAAAAATAATAATTTAAATTACAATTAAACAAATGAAATAAATAAAATAAATTAAGAAAATTCACCCAATAAGATTATTCACGTAATTTTATATTTAACAAAAATAATAAATTAAAACTAAAGAAATAAAAAAATAAAATTTTTAACCATTGGGTTCGCTGAGCTGTATCCTTTAAGGTATATAGTTTTATATGTTTTATTTATTTAGTTTTAATTATTATTTTATTTAAATAATAAATTAAAACTAAATAAAAAACAAATTAAATATTTTAAAATTTGTAGCCCTTGGGTTCGCTAAGTTGTATCTCTTAGAGTATAGTTTTATATGTTTTATTTATTTAATTTTAATCTATTATTTTTATTTAAATAATAAATAAAACAAATTAAAAAAAATTAAAAAATTTAACCCTTGGATTTAACTCTTGGGTTCCCTGAGTTGTATATTTTAGGGTATAGTTTTATATGTTTTATTTATTTAGTTTTAATTTATTATTTTTTGTTAAATATAATATTATGTGAATAATCTTATTGGAAGGATTTTATTAATTTATTTTATTTATTTTATTTGTTTAATTATAATTTTAGTTTATTATTTTTATTTAAATATAATTTTAATTAACATATATTTATTGATTATATTTAGAAATAATGATTAATAATTAATTAATTATATTTAGAAAGAGTAATTAATGATAATATTACATGACATATTTTGATTGGTTAAAGAAAGAGAAGGTGAACAAAAGTGGTGAACCCAAGTATTGTTCTTTAAAATTTTAAAAGGCTTGACATGTAGTAATCGTTTTTTGTATATATTTTAATTATTATAGTAAATCTATATATATGTTTTAACAATTTACTTTATGAGAGATTAAACTCATATGTTACATAAAATTTAATTAGGATTAAAACTATTAATCTTTAGACCAAAATATATAATCTAGTAATTTGTGACATGTAGTAATCGTTTTTTGTATATATTTTAATTATTATAGTAAATTTATATATATGTTTTAACAATTTACTTTATGAGAGATTAAACTCGATGATGACACAACAACTATATTATCACAAATTACTAGATTATATATTTTGGTCTAAAGATTAATAGTTTTAATCCTGATTAAATTTTATGTAACATATGATATGAGAGACATTTTTATCTTTTAAAAAAGAAATTTGTTTTCGATCAGATCATGAATGATATAAAATTAAACTCTAAAGTAATTCATGTATAACTTTATTAATGTTATGATTATTGTTAATGATGCCAAATGGAATGCAATGGAACAACCAGCCATCCACAATATGGTTTAACGGCTTATAGAATAATCCGTACACCAAGTTGATATAATAAACTCCAAGTTGATTTAGTTAATTAAATGAGATGTATGCACGCATTTGATTTTTATTCCTTTCTATTTCTTTTAACAATCTTTTATGATTCCAAAACTAATATTTGGGACGTATGCCGTATTTGGGAAAAACTATAATTCAAATAAAAAAATAGTCTTTCCCCAACAACCAAAAATCATGTAAATAATCACCTCCATAATATATAACGAAGTAATTTCTTTTTATAAAATATTTCATTACTGTACTTTATGATTGCCGGTTATGTTTTATATTTTATTAATATTTGTTTTTTACGGCAAATCAAATATATTGATATAATAAAAGGTTTACAAGATACAGAAACAAACTCATTACGGATGTAATCTGTTATCAATTTTCTTCATCGAAATTTTTTTCAATTTTCTTTATTTGTGTTAATAGGCTTCTAACAGATGGAGTTTCAGCTTGCTGCTGAAACTCCAAAATGTCATTAGCATTACTTTAACTAGGAAATATAAATCTAATGTCGTTGGAGATGATTCTGAATCTTTTCGTCTTCTTGAAATCGATATACTTGATGATTTTGACCAATATTTTATTTGTTCCTTGAAAAGTCTCCATTGTCTTCTCACCCATTGTTCTTCCCACAAAGAAATATTCCAATGACACTACGAAATACTGGAAATGAGACAAAAGTCCATCACTTGAAGTTGGTTTCTTGTCTTTCGCATTTGTGAAAATCAATCCATCACCGCTTTTTGTTTATGAATATCCATCGCTAAAGTGAAAAATTCCATCAATCGCTGAAGACGTCTTTGATCTGTTTTACAGACACCATAGATTTCAACAAAATCAATGGTTTCAATGACATATAAAGAGAAAATTACGAGGTGGAACCATTGTTTTGATAAGATAGTAAGGGAAGCCCAAGGTTGTTTATGGTAGTGTGGCAACTTCATTATGACCTCTGTTGGATAAGCAAAATGATCTTTGTTTGATCTCACAACACAAATCATAACATCATCATCACCACTCCACGAAAGCAAAGGCATCACCACTAGATCTAAAGACTGAATCGTTGCCGCTTTTTGTTCGTGGACTTACATCGCCAAAGTAGACAAAGTTTCTTGCAATGTCAATAATAATTCAATCTTCCATAATGCTGTTCTTAGATGGATATCAAGTTCTATCAGTCGGCGATCTGTTTTACATCCACCATTGGTAATTATAATGAAATAAAAAATCTCCATTAAACATAAACACAAATTTTTTATTCGTTGTCTTGATACAATATGAAGGAAATTCCAAAAGGGATAAAGTCCACAAATTGCTTGAGATTTTACTCAATATACTAAGATCGGTAAATCTGATCCAAAGAAATCGAAGAACAGATTCTGGATAACCGCTCTTTTGCGGTATGAATAAAATTTGTAATCCCCCAAATCACAAACTATATCATTACTTTTTCTACATCTATGCCGAGATTCTGGCTAAATGGCGGTTTTTCAGGAGGATACATGAAACGGCTTCGAAATAATCGAATGAGATTGCCTCGATATCCATGGAGTTGAAAACCATTTTTATGATTTAAGTCCTGTAAATTCTTCGAATACGTCCAGCAGAAGAGTCAAGATGAACACCATCGCCGGAGAAGCACTCCACGGAAGGGAGAAATAGCGGTTATGAGGTCGAACCGGTGTGTTTGTGGAAGAACTGGGACGATGGCAATCACTCAAAATATTATATTAATATTTTATTAATATTATTTTGATAAAATTGTATTAAACAATTATAAAGTTATACAACTGAACATTTGATAGACTGTGAAAGAACTACAAAGATGTCCATCTATGTGCTATAGCCATAAAGGTAACGAACGGTATCTGATGTAGAAGATGAATGAAAGAACAAATATAATACACATATTGGAGTAGAATTTTTCTTTTTTTTTTTTTTTGGTTAAAGTTGTGTAGAACATGGTAAGTTCTTGGCTTTCTAATTTTCAAAATTGTTAGACTTTTCCATTAATATATGTATTGTCGAGTATTTCACCATGCAATAAAGGGCAAGTCCTTCGCTATCGGTTAATAACTTGATTGCATAAGTGGCGTCAATGACTCAATAGTAATGTTAATATTTTTTTGTTATTAATGTTTATTCTTATATAATAATTATTTTCATATATATTAAAAAAACATCAGTTTTTGATGAGTGATCTGTTTTCAGGGAACGGTCCTACCAAAAGAAAAATCCCTAGTAGACTCTTGATTTTATTAAATTAAAAGCTCGATTTCAGAATCTTACAAAGGCATGTTCGAATAAAGTATAAGCCACCAGGTGTCTTACGTTCAATTCATGGTTTGATTATTTACAGACAGTTGTGGTTGCAAGTATTTTATGTCAATTATATAAATCGTACCATATCGTTTCGAATCGCTTGAAATTTTTCGATTTCAAAAGCTCATTTCAACTAGCATTTGTGGCTGTGGGCGGTTATGGTTGATTAAAAAAATAATTATCGTTTAGTTTTTAATTTATAATACTGATAAAATTTTACAAAAAAAATCAAAACAAATTTTTTAGAAAAATCAAAATTTAATATAATAAAATTTTTAATTATTTATATATGTACTAACTAAACTAAAATATATTTTTAGTATAAAAATATTTTTTAAATAAAAAATGTTTCAAACCTTTTAAATAAAGAATTTTAATTAGTTATTATAAAATTTGTTTAAAATTCACTTTTAAATTTTGATTATGGTAATACAAAATTTTTTTTATAAAAATTATATATTTTAAATATGTTAAACAGAATCTGCAATCGCTGTCAACCAATCAGTAATTTTCTGCAAACGCATTCATTTCTATTTGTTAAACCAATAGTACAAATCGCTTAGTAACATTTATAACCGCAACCGTCTGCTTCCGCAAACTTCCGCAGCCATAAACGCAACACTCAATTAGATGATTGTGATACCCCAAAGACTAGTCAATCCTGTGATTGTCCCCGGCTAAGACCAAACTAAATCGATTCAAACTAAAAAGAAATTAAGTGTAGCAATAAAAACTATTAGCAGTAGTGTAAAATTAAATGTAACAACAGAAGGGTACCTTTTTATGATTAAAACGCAAACCGAGGATAGCAGCACATAATATAGTTGTTTTTCTTCCAAATTCTAAGTATCACTTGAAATGTGATATTTAGGCTTTGCCTTTGGTAGTTTGGTGATTACTCTTCGATGTAATGCAAAATTAAATGTCACAACAAAAAGGTTACTTTTACTTACATAGTATTATAGTAAACGCAAGTTTGACTAGAAGAGCTTTAAGAATTCTTGTCGAAGCAATTCGATAGATAAAGGAGATCCAGATTTTGTGTTTTCTATTCTTCTTTTCAGTATCGACAGTGAGAAAGATAGTGGAAGATAAACCAAACACAGACCTTATTATTAGAATATTGATCATCATCACCTATATCAATATGAGTCGAATCGAGGTGATTCATTGCGGATGGTTTTCTCAATGTGTCTAGGTACCAGATGAGAGAAAATATATACTTGGAACAAAATCTGATTAATTTAATTAGTGGCAGACATGAGAGAAAATTATAACTATAATTATAAGTAAAAGATACTAAAGGAAGTTTATTCGAATCCCAAAAATAATTTTCACCATATATTTGTTGAGATATAAGTCTGTCTTTGGTCAGACATGGTGATCTAAATGTTGATGACAATTTGTAAAACGAATTATGGAAATCATTTGTAAAAGGATACACAAGTTTAACTTCTGTCAGCAATATATAAAACAAATACGTTAACAATTCAAATCGGCTGTTATTATGCACTGTGGTTCATGCAAAACCTGTTAATGAATGTTTTTAAAACCTATTAGAAGAAGAAAAACAGAAGAGATTACAAAAGGAAGAAACAAATTATGAAAAACATGGAGGATAATTAGGGTTTCTATTTTATTATATTAACTTCCTCCAAACGATTTGTAATTATTTCCATTGAGTGAAGACACGCCATTTAAAAAAAAAAAAAACTTTTACTAACCAGTTTTTGATAATATTCAAAACAATGTAAATAATCTCTCTAAATATTTTTTTTCGCTATCACGTCCAAAAACCTTTTGATAATAAGAGAAAATTTCACAAAAAGAAACTTGTTTTGTTTTAAGTACTAGTGTCACCTAAAAGTTGCAGCCTCAGGGGGTTTGGGCCTTTGGGGCTGGTTGTTGTGCATGACTTCCGACTTCGTGTGTTTTTAGAATATTTTCCCCCTTAATATGGCATCATATAAAGACATTTTTGGTACGATCATTCTTATTCTGTTCCACATTTTACAGCTAAAATTTGAGAAACATTAATCGGAAAATCAAAGAGCTAACTAGAGCTCGTTTGAAGAGATGAGGACGAATTTTCTAAGCAACCAAACAATCATTTCCCCCTCTACTCTAGTTCTTATATTTAAGATTCATACTGATTTAAAGGGCCTAATATTAAAAGGCTATTAAGTTAAAGCCTAAGTACTTGGTTGGTTGGGTCCAAGTGATCGTAGCCTGGCCCGGGAATAAGCTCTTAATTTTTTTTATGTCGGACGCTCTTAATTTAGTTGTTTTTAAGTTTCCTTTTTTTTAATATATAATTGGTTTTGGTATAGAAGTTCTTAAATTCAATTTTTTTTTGGGACCAGAACTTATATTAGCTTAATGGGGAGGCTCGGAAAATTACAAAAAGTGTGACACACGAAGGAAGAATCAATTCTTATTTGGCTGCAGGAGGTCCTTTGTGGCTGAACTCTGTGGTTGAAGAGGATCGTCGTATCTGATTTACTCCTTTCGTCTTTTTAAGCTTTTATGCTTGTTATGTTTTGAACATTACTGTTCTGCTATGTTTTGAGCCTGCAAGGTTTGTGTGGCTCTATATGGATTCATGCTCTGTTTTGGATTGTGTTTTTATCTATATGCAAGGTTCAAGAAAGCGCTAGACGCTAAGCGGGCGGTGATCCTCCACCTAACGCCTAAAACGATTAATCGTAGACGATTTTAAGTGGTCTAGGCGGTTTTAATATAATACAATATATATAAATATATATATAATATATTAATATGTATATATTATTAGTTATTTTATAGTTTATATTGTTAATTTAATAGATGAAAAAGTCAAAAACTAATTATTCCAAATTAAAAAATTTATGTGATATTAACCCGCCTAAATCCGCTTAATTGCCGCCAAAATCAATCAAAGTTAACCGACCACCTAATACCTCCAATTTTACTCAAATCCAAGCTGTTTAGAGACGTCTAACGCCTAGGCGAAAGTCTAGGCAACCGCCTAGACCGCTTTTTTAAACATTGTTTATATGGTGTTCAATAATATTATAAGATGACAAAAAAAAATTATATCAGCTTACACTTTTCTTTCTTTATCTCCTTTTTAGTTTATCCTTATCTGTCACCCTGTTATCAACACTTTAGTTCTTCTTCTTTTTTAATCTAGTCTTGTTCACCCTTTTGGCCTTTTTTCTTAACTTATTTATAACCTTTTTCAACTTGGTTCGTGGGCTGCTAATTTTCACAATTTGCAATTCTTTAGAAAAAGGAAGATGATGGGTCTTCTTTTTGCATAAATATAGAATTTGCTTTCGGCTCTCTTTCTTTGGAGAATAGAGTAGGAATTAACAGTCTAATAAGTTAATCAGTTTTTGACAGCTTTACTGTATAATTTTATGTGCATGTTATAGGAGTGTAATGTAATCATTAATCAAAGACTATGATGATTCGTTTTAACTTAAAGGTGTCTTTAATAGTTTGCATGCTTGGAGCCATTATCTTTGATCATTACTTTGCACCAAAACCTTAGGAGACATCCATAAAATTAGAACCACATATAAAATTGATATTTTATTTTCACTTTCTTACATTCCAGTTTCCACGAATTCTAAATGACTCGAAATAAAATTTCCTCAAAAGTCTTGTTCCATAAAGTTGCATGAATGTTCACACCTACCACCTTACTTTTAAGGTGATGTATTTTAATAACTTCTGTCTCCTCTTATAGTATATCTTAAATTTTTAAAAACACCATTTTATCTAAAGATGACCAAAAATATATGTTAATCCGATTTCTATCCGTTTGCTCTGAAAAAAAGATATGCATATTTTTGATCTGATGATTAGTTATATTATACTCCATCTGTTTCATAATACATGATGTTAAAGATATTTTACACAAATTAAGAAAATAATCATTATTTTTTTAATATATATTATTTTCTCTTACCAAGAATTATTTTAATAATTATAAACCAATAGTAATATAATTATTTTCAATCATTACATCTTGATATTTACAATTTATCAATAAAAATAAAGTAAAAAAATTAGAACATCAAACTTTCTAAAACAAAATAAAGTAGATAAAACATCATCTATTCTGAAACGGAGGGAATATATCATAATTCTATTATTTAAAAGTTGGGAGTTAAAAAAAAAAAAAAATTGGGAGTTAGGTAGGTATAAAATTTTCCTTACTACCCGTCTCAGTAGTGATATACTCAAGTTTCTAAAAAAAAAAATTAAACTCTATTACGAATTTAAATTTAAATACTCATAATTATAATTAAATATATAATAATGTATATTTTAAGAAGATTTAATAAATCTAAATTTAGTAGTAAACTACTATATAAGAATATAATAAAATTTTAAAATTGAGATTGCGAGTTCGATAGCTTTATAATAATGTTATATATATATATATATAGCTCTTTTTTTTGATAAAAATATATATAGCTTTATCTATAACTCTTGTGTAAAATGGGATCACCCCTGGTTATAAAAATAAAAATGGGATCACATGTTTCAAAATAAAGAAGACATCAGATCACCTTAAAATAACATTCTTAAAAAACGGATCGAAATGCAAACAAGAAAAACTCCGGATCATTAGATCGATGTTTTTGTTTTTGTTTATACCAAAAGAAAAAAAAATCCGAAATTGTCACAACCGTTCATAACACATTTATGAAGCTGTGCTAGTTTTTTCAACAATAAGCAAAAATTATGTCGAAATTTCTGGGTGTAACCTATACTAAATTAATAATAGGAAAGAGAGAGTGTAGAGGAACGTGGCGAACACAAACTAAAAGAGTCTCTAGCACATACACATGTTTGCTTCTGAGAAACACACTTGTTTGGTCTACAATCACGTGCTCACTTTATATTAGTTCTTTCAAACTTCAAAATCTTTGATCCTTTTTTGGTTATTTCATATGTCCCATCGTTTCTGCAAAGTCACAGTCGTCATAAACCATTTACAATAATCCATCTACTGACTCAACGAATATGCCAACACAAGCGCGCGTGACAAGTCTTGAGCTTCTTCCACTTTCATGAGAGTTTTTTCAAAAATCCACGTCGTTAACTTTCTTTTTTAAATGGACCAAGTCTTTTTTTTTTTTTTTTGAGACTCAGACCAATAAACCATATGATTAAGTTACAATAGTTTTTTTTTGTTGTTTTTGGTAAAATTGTTACAATAGTTTATACTGAAATTTTAGATTAGTTTTTATACGTCTGTCACTAGTTGAAAACCTTTTACCAAAGGTAAGTGTTACTATTATTTGTCGGTGATATTATTTTCTCCGCTTTAGATGATTCTACATAAAGACTTTTGTTGCGCTGCGGCACCACGTAGCTGCTCGGTCATGATTTCCTGCGGACTTGTTCATAACAATCCAAATCGCTTGCCAGTTGCCACTAACTCGTATAGTAGTCCAAGACTGCTCCTTAATTTTCAAATTAATATAACAGTACAGTAAATGCGTATCCTTTTCTTCGATTTTCAGTTGTGAAAGAAACAAAGTTTAAAATCCGTTGTGAAATAAAATATATCAATAGTTAAGACCTCGGTCCAGAACTAACCGATAAAGTACACTCCAATCGTTAAGTTGATATATATATATTAGAAAAGTTCTTGAATAATAATAGTGGACCAATGTAGTAAATTTGAATGCCAGAGGAAGAAAATAAATACGGTTCGCACACACATTTATATATGTATATGCTTTAATCTTTGATCCTAAACTGTAAATTAGTCTAATATTTTAGGTCATATAAAAAATGTTTTTGTTAGACAGTTGCTACGTGAATTTCTCCAAAACATTTCCACATATATTTTTTTCCTTTTGAATAAATAAAAGACTTTCAAGGAAAAGGTTAAGTAACTTTTACCTAATTAATTATATTTATAAAGAAAACACAAGGACCAAACTTGCCTATAAAAAACCCCGTCCTTCTATTTCCCCAAGAAGAACAAGAAAGCAAAGAAGAGAGAGGCTTTCGACTGAAACACCCAAAAAAATGGCAAAGAGTTATTCAACACGTATCCTCACGTTTCTGATGTTGATCTCGTTAATGGCAGTGACACTGAGCCTTCTGTCAACGGCGGAAGCAAAGAAGCGGACGAGAGATGTTCCTATTGTGAAAGGTCTCTCTTGGAACTTTTACCAGAGAGCATGCCCGAAAGTTGAAAAGATTATCAAAAAAGAACTCAAGAAAGTCTTCAGAAAAGATATTGGTTTAGCCGCAGCCATTCTTCGTATTCATTTCCATGACTGCTTTGTTCAGGTTCTATCTTTTTCTCTCCTTGATTTTTTGTATCAAAACCTAAGAAATTTTTAGTTTGATGGTCTTTAAGTTTACTTTAAACGGTTCTACGTATGTGATTAACATATTTTTCACTAAATTAAAAACTCTTTTTTTCTTTTTCTTGTAGTGTTAGAAACTATATCCACTCAACTCATTCATACCCACACAAAACAAAAGAATAGGATTCGCTGTGTGTGTCAGGAAATGCATGCATGAAAATGAAATTCGTAAATCAATAAATAAGTTTTGACTTTTATATTTAAAAATCCGACCAAAATAACCTAAAGAAAAACACATCTTCTCGAAATTCTCACGAACAAGAAATAAGAGTATTGTCGTCCGCTTCTTACTTTCACTCCTTTTCAAACAAAGGATTTCTTAGTGTAAAAAGTACTTAAATGACCAAGATATTATCGAAGTACTATATATTGTTTAATACTACTACAGTTCTATTTTAATTTCTTAGTAAATACATGCATTAGGATAGACTAGAATAGAACATGTCGCATTAATAATATTCACCCACTTTCCGTGTATTAGTTGGGTTTCAGTTATGGAACGTAAATATCTTTACATAAATGAAAATTTATATATATCGATCGAACCAATGGTAGAAAGTAGAAACAATAAATATAAGTATATAATATTTATTTATTTAGTTGAATAAAATATCTATGTATCTGATTTTTCGTTCCACATATTTGTAGACTTTTCAAACTACAGAAATAGTAAATAGTAAATACATATAAAACAAAACAATTAGATACTAATCTTTGATTGAAGTGTGGCCTAGTTTCATCGGTAAAATAATTTTGGAGAAAAACAAAAAGCTTTTATAATGAGAGTTGATAAAATAAATAAAATCTTTTATTTAAAAAACAGGGATGTGAAGCATCAGTGCTGCTAGCTGGATCAGCAAGTGGACCAGGAGAACAATCAGCGATCCCGAACCTAACACTCCGTCAACAAGCCTTTGTTGTCATCAATAACCTTCGTGCCCTCGTCCATAGACAGTGTGGTCAAGTCGTCTCTTGCTCTGACATCCTCGCTCTCGCCGCTCGCGACTCCGTCGTCCTTGTAACCAAAACTCTACTCTCTTATAACACTAATATTATATGGCCATATTAAGTTACAACTTCGGTTTGTGTCGATATTTACTTTTCTAATCGATAAAAAATGTGTTAATGCATGTAGTCAGGAGGGCCAGACTATCCTGTGCCACTTGGCCGACGTGACTCACTAGCTTTCGCGACACCGGAAACGACGTTAGCTAACTTACCGCCACCGTTCTTCAATGCGAGTCAGCTCATCGCCGACTTCGCCAACAGAAACCTCAACATCACCGACTTAGTAGCACTTTCCGGTGGTCATACCATCGGAATTGCGCATTGTCCGTCTTTCACTTCCAGGCTCTACCCGAACCAAGATCCAACCATGAACAAGTCCTTCGCCAATAGCCTCAAACGCACTTGTCCCACAGCGAACTCGAGCAACACGCAAGTGAATGACATAAGGAGTCCTGACGTGTTTGACAACAAGTACTATGTTGATCTCATGAACCGACAAGGGCTGTTCACTTCTGACCAAGATCTGTTCGTTGACAAGAGGACACGTGGCATTGTGGAAAGTTTTGCGATCGACCAGGACTTGTTTTTTGATCATTTTGCTGTGGGAATGATCAAGATGGGTCAGATGAGCGTGTTGACTGGGACACAAGGAGAGATTCGTTCCAACTGTTCAGCGAGAAACACTGCAAGTTTCATGTCTGTTTTGGAACAAGACATAGTCGAGGAAGCTCTTTCCATGATCTAAGCAACCATAAATCTCAGACTTTTTCTTTTCTTTAACTGTTTTTATTTAGTTGGCGCACTTGTGGTTTGTGGAATGCCTAAGACTATCTTATAAATAAGAGCATTGCTTCATCTTAACCTCTTTTTTTTTTCTAGTACTTCACCGCTTGTAGTTTGGCCCAATGTCTGAGACTATGATTAATAAAGAATGTTGCTACATCTTATCATATTGATGTGTTTGTTCAACAATGACTCTCCTAAGCTACAAGCTCAAAAAGTAAAAATTAAAAACTATTAGACCAAATTTGCATTAATATTGGGGGTCAGCTAAAAATGAGAAAAATTTATTGGGCTCTATATCATTGGCTGACTTTAAAAAGGCTTTATCATTCCAGTTATATGAGGTTGAGCTAAACATACAAGATGAAATCACTGACTCTCTATAAGATCTGAGGCCAGTCTCATTGGCTGACTTTAAAAAAGCTATTGACAAGTACCTTCTTTTAGATTTAAGGCACGTATTCTTAGGTTACTATTCATAGCATTTTAGAAAGTCTATAAGATTTGAATAAATTAGAGAAATTGATGTTCTAATAACAATTATTTTGAAATGTACTAGCTGTGCGCAAAACGATATTTAGAAAGAATCAACAAAAATTTATATATATTACTCAAAAAAATCGGTATAACATTCATAGTCGATTGGAATTGAAAATTTTGTGCATATTATTACAAACTTAAGATGAAATCAAGAAATATATCAAATAAGTGCTCCTATGTCAACGTTTATTATAAAACTAGAAATAATGCTAGTATATATAAACAAATAAATAAATCAAACTTTTTTTTCCTTTTTAATATTATTGCGAGATAAACTCATGGAAAATTAAATTTATTGATATATTCGACCAATTAAAACACAATAAATCTTACCAATGGAATGTATGAGGGATTTTTACTGCTAGACCATCCTAAGAGAGTAATTGAGAGATATTTAAAGGGACACCACATAAATGAGATACCACAGCGATGACTTCTTAAGTATGCCAGAGAAAACCTTGGTTTGCTTCTCAACACGATGCTCTACGCCAACGTAGTTGAAGGGATGTGAAAAAAATTATAGAATTTATAGAAATGGATCATCGTACACTTGCTATAGTGAAATCTGGATAGAAAGAGACATGGATTCAAAAGACCACATATTCTAAAATATATAATATTTTTAAAATATATATTATCTAAAATTTAACCTAATTTATCATTTTTTTAAATGAATATTTTTTTTGATTAATGAAATAATCTAAATGATTAACCGCCATGTGTCATAACCTTATTAATAATTATAATTTTGACAGTTATCATGGTGAAAAGCAACCAAAAGTTTATGTAATAAAATGTTTGAAACAATACTCTAAAATATAAAAACGAGAGGAATTTAATGGGCACATATTGGGCCCAGCCCATTAAAATATAAACGCCCACAAGGCCACAACCAATAAAAATTATTGGTCAACGGTCTCTCAACTCAATAGTCTCTTCCTTCTTCCCTCCCATTGTGTTTTCCTAATCTCAGCAATGGTGGAACCTCGAAAACTCGGCACTGTTTTAACGATTCAATCGGCAAGAAATTGAGATCTGCGTTTTTATAGTTATGAGGAAGCTCAGATTCGTATTCAATCTCCTCATTTTGACGGCGATCTGCATTTTACTTCATCCGATCGCCGCTAGAGGTGGCCACTCCGATTACATCCAGCTAGGTCTGCCGCCATTTTTTTCTTCTTATCTTCAATGTTTAATTATCATTCCCTCCGCACAACATCTATAGTTTATGTGTCGTTGATTGATTACTTCCGTCATTAACTGCGGTTGATTTGGTATAAGTTTAGCTATTATCTCTTTGAAGATCACATTTACGGTTCAGATACTAGTTGATGTTTATGCATACTTGATTTTGAATAATCAGTGACTTTGTATTAATCTATAGGTGATAGAAATTCTAGTTTTCATGGTACTGGGAGGAGTTTATTTGCCCAAGAAGAGCGTCGACCGAGGTAATGTCGTTTTGGGAGTTTTTAAGCTGAAGCTGTTACTTTTGGATGTTCTTACTATTTATGTATAATGATAAGTGTGTTTTCATTGTTCTAAGTTTGGAATTAGCTCGAGGATATATGACAAATGATGGTCTTGAGAAAGCAATGAAAGATTTCTCCAAGAGATGCAGCAAAATCTCGAGATTATACAGGTAATTACTTGGCTAACACTTGAATGAAAGATAAAATTGATGTGCTCAGTACAGAACAATAGTGTTCTTTGTTCAATATGAGTTTTTTTTTATGGTGTTGTTGATTTTGTTCTTTATTTCTCTCTTTGAGGGTTTTCTGGAACGTGCTTTCAGCATTGGAAAGAGTGTCAATGGATTTCCTTTGGTATTGCACTCTTAGCTATCAGAAGTGAAGCTTCTTGTTTTATAGTGTGCGTCTCTCGTAAGAACATTTTTGATGATATCTTTTTGTGTTGTTTCTTGCTTTACCTTTTCTTAGTGGGTCATAGAGATTTCAGACAGACCTGGAGAGATAGAGGCTGAACCTGCATTCAAGGTTAAAAAATCTGCTCAATTATCTATGCTGATTCATTTGAGATAGTTGATTAGCAGTTATGGTTTCCGCTGGTGAAAGCCTAGATGAATCTAAATAGTTGAATAACTGGTCATGCAGTACATTGGGAATGTACATGGAGATGAACCTGTAGGACGTGAGCTCTTATTACGTCTTGCAAACTGGATTTGTGATAACTATGAGAAGGATCCATTGGTAAGTATTTTTGCTTCTTTATTCTACCATGCCTTGGCTGTGTAAATTGTACACTCATCTTCAATAAAACTGCCTAGAGATAAGTTTCTGAGAATATACTGATATTATCCATTCTGGTATGTAGGCTCAGATGATTGTAGAAAATGTTCACCTTCATATAATGCCATCATTAAATCCAGATGGCTTTTCAGTCAGGAAACGTAACAATGCAAACAATGTGGATCTAAATCGCGACTTCCCTGACCAGGTGATTGTCTAATGGTGCTTTCCACACTCATAAGTAGTATTTTCATTGATGCTCTGAGTATTCATGACTGCTGTGATTTGTGTGATGGTAGCTAGATTTGGTTGGTTTTATTCATAGTCACGTTTGGCTTGCTTAACTCATACCTAATGATGCAGTTCTTTCCCATAAATGAGGACTTGAGTTTGAGGCAACCTGAAACAAGGGCAATTATGACTTGGCTGAGAGATATACGATTCACAGCGTCGGCTACTCTGCATGGGGTAATTTTGCAGACTTGTGCATACTATCCCGTCTCAAATATGTCCAATTTGAATGTTTAATTTCAAGAATCTCCGAGGGGTTTTAATTTAACATCAAGTAAAATCGTGATTCAATGCAATAAAAATGTTTGTTAAACCGCGTTTTATTTCAGGGTGCCCTGGTTGCAAATTTTCCATGGGATGGGACGGAGGATAAGAGGTGTTTACTCCTATCCAAAGTGATTTTGTACATAATTCAAAGCTCTTTGCTTGGTCCATAATGCAATCCAAAATCATGAAGCTGTTCTGCACTCTTCTTGCAGGAAATATTATTATGCATGTCCTGATGATGAGACATTCCGGTTCTTAGCAAGAATTTATAGCAAATCTCACCGTAACATGTCTTTGAGCAACGAATTTCAGGAAGGAATCACAAATGGAGCAGGCTGGTATAACATTCCCACTTCCTCTGCCTTATCCAACAAATCGGTTAATGATTTAAGCAAAACGCCCCTACAGGTACCCAATTTATGGTGGTATGCAAGACTGGAATTACATACATGGAGGATGCTTCGAATTGACTCTGGAAATAAGTGACAACAAGTGGCCTAAAGCCTCAGAGGTCAAATCTTATATTCCTGTGTGATAACTGTTTCTCCTTTGTAAGGTAGTTAGCTGATAGAGTTTGCATATCTTATACAGCTTCCTACCATTTGGGAATACAATAGAATGAGCATGCTGAATCTTGTTGCAAGCCTAGTGAAGGTATTATTTTATCTTTGTTTTAGAACCCAATATTTTAATCATGCTGGTATTGTTTTAGATTGAGCCACTAGAGACTAGATCCATTAATGGAAGATTGCGTTTGGTGTGAACTTTGTTTACTTCCTTTAGCAATATTTTGCTCTTTTATGAAGTACAGACTCATCTCTTTACCTTAGACAGGAGTTCATGGGAGGATCTTTTCATTAGACCAGGGAAAGCCACTGCCTGGGCTTGTTGTGATCAAGGGAATTAACTATACGGTATTCACTTATTAAACCTTCTAAAATTACCTTATTCCAAAATCTGAAATTTTTTGTTAGCTCTTTGGTGCTCATCGTAGTCCTCATGCTCTTCAGGTTAAAGCTCATCAAGCTTACGCAGACTACCATCGCTTGCTTGCACCTGGACAGAAATATGAAGGTTTGATATTCTTTCCTCACATTCAGCTTAAAACATGTGTGATTATGTAGCAATTACTTCATGGATCAAAGAGTTGCAGTATGATATTAGAGTTGTCCAGTGTTATAGCTAATAATAATAGTTATTACGACCGTACCGCATACAAATGCTCTATGAATTCTCCTTCATTGCCTGACGTGAACAATATGATTTATTTATTTTCCATCTCAAATCCTTGTTAATGTTGATTACATATCTCATTTTGAGTTTCCTTCACTGATTTCACAGTCACAGCATCATCTCCTGGATACAAACCGAAAACAACAAGTGTTTGGTTAGGTGAAAACGCTGTTACGGCTGATTTCATTCTCATCCCAGAAGCAAGTGCCAGAGGCAATCTACTGAGAAGCATCTGTGACTGTAGCTATAAAAACTACAATCAGCCGCTTCTAACGCATTTATTCACGGAGACAAATAACGTAATCACATTTATGCTGATCGTGGTTGTAGCCTTCCTATGTTTTTTGTTGCAAAGAAGGGTGAGATTTAACCTCTGGAAGCAAAGACAATCCTCTAGAAGATCAGTAACAGTATGATTTATAGGTATTATGACACAACTCTTTACTCTAGTAAGCGAAAACAAAATCCCAACATTTGAGCCCATTCCTCGTGTACGTGTTTCATAAATTTTGTACCATTGAATTTTCTTTAAATCATCATACTTTGAAATAAAGAGTTTATACCATTGTACATGTGTTTTGGTGTCCGTGCTCCGTGGTCGTGTGTTAGTTTGAGCTTTACGTCAAGAGTGCAACATTGTCGCCAAAACTATGTCACAAGGGACATTAAATACTACTGTAAATACAGAAGAAAAAGTCATGCTAATTAACTGTCTGAAGAAATTTGTTAGAGAAACAAAGATGCATTCAAACCTGAAATTTCAAAGTCAAACGCAAATAAAGAGAAATTAAAACCTTTTAAAGTATAAATTTATTTTGTGGTTATCCATAGCTTTCATTTAGATTCTCTTAAGACTTTTAGGGACATGGATATTTTCTTATCTCATTTGTGAGTGTACTTTATATATAAAAGTAGGATTATGTTTTATTATAGAAAACGTTTTATTTGTAAAAGTTGAATCACATCGAACTTATGATGGTCTAGGACTAGGACAACTATATATAGAAATAGTGTTCTTTTTGTATAATTTACTGATTTTTTTCTTTTTTCTTAGGGCATGATTATAGGTAGGTAATATAGGGGTAATATAAGATTAAATCAATTAAATTAAATCAAAATTTATATTTACTCACCCCAAAAGTTCTAAATATAGAACATATATTACCAGTAAATATAGATCTCTATATCTATCTCTCTATTCTTTTCTCTCTTTTTCATCAATCTCAATACAATTAATATTATGAAATTCATGTATTACCCCCAACATATTTCCCACCTATAATCATGCTCTTATAACTCCAATACTTTCAGGATTTTTCATTACGAGATAACGGTTGAACTGTCACAATAACTGTAAAAAATATCATTATCATCACTGCTGTCTCACAGCCAAGAAGACAAAAAGAAAGACTATTTGCATTTGTTGACTTCGACCTTAACAAATGACCGCTTCGTTACGCCGTTGACTTACCGCGCCTAAAAATACCACGTGTTCCTTCCTCATTGGCTGAGAAAAAACTGTCGGTCACTATAACCGTTTTAAAAACTCCGTGTCACTCGTAAAAAGCCCCAATCTTTAATTCCTCCATATTTCTGGGTTGTTATTTATTATATATAGGATATAGATTCTATATAAATCAAAATACCCAGAAACGTAATTTCCGTCTAGTTCAAAAAAATCAATTCCCAGATTATTTCTTTCCATAAAAGATTCCAAGATTTTCGTGGATAATCTTCTCTCTCAGAGAATCTCATTCCATCTTTTTTTTTACTCCTTCGAATCTTCCTTCCTCGAATCTTCCTTCTCTGAGTTTTATTTTCTTCCAAAAAAAAAACAATCTCAAATTCTCAAACTTTCATAAACCCGATCTCTCTCTTTCTTCCTTTCTCTAATTGTCGATTTCAAGAATCCAATCTTTCACAAAAAATGGTGATCAAGACAATGAATAGTCTAATTCCGAGCTGTTCTTCACCAGAAGATCTAAAACGCGTTCTTCAGACGCTAGGTTCGAGCTGGGGAGATGTAGTTGAAGATCTGGAGCGTCTTGAGGTTATTCCATTGAAAGGAGCTATGACGAACGAGGTTTATCAGATTAATTGGCCTACTTTAAACGGCGAAGATGTTCACCGGAAAGTTCTTGTTCGGATCTATGGGGACGGCGTTGACCTTTTCTTTAACAGAGATGACGAAATCAAAACTTTTGAATGTATGTCTCACCATGGTTATGGTCCTAAGCTTCTTGGTCGTTTCTCTGATGGTCGTCTTGAAGAATTCATCCACGCAAGAGTACGTTTTCTTCTTCATCTCTCTTTTGTCTTAAAACAAAATTAGGTTTTGAGTTTTGTTATCTTGCTCTAAGGAAGAACAGAGGAAATAGTCTTTTAGGGCTATATAAATTGTTTGCGTTTCAAGGAATCGATGATCGGGAAAATATAAAGAAGAGAGAGATTTTTGTATGACATAAAATTTGTTGGTTTGGTTCGTTTACCAGACTCTTTCTGCAGATGATCTCCGTGTAGAAGAAACATCTAATTTAATCGCTGCGAAGCTAAGAGAGTTTCACAAACTTGATATGCCTGGTCCAAAGAAGGTTCTTCTCTGGGAAAGACTTAGGTAAATTAAAGAAAACAAATTTCATCTCTTCCTTTATGTATCAAATGTTTCTTGCTAATATTTATTTGTTGATTTTTTCAGGACTTGGCTTAAGGAAGCTAGGAACTTGGCTACACCAATAGAGCAAGAAGAGTTTTGTTTGGAAGCTATAGAAGGTGAAATCGATTTTTTGGAAATGAATATTACTTGGGCTGACCAAGAGATTGGTTTCTGTCACAACGATCTTCAATACGGTAACATCATGATTGATGAAGAAACAAAAGCCATTACCATCATTGTAAGCTTATTAAACCAAAAACAACTCCCTTCTCCATCAAGAAACTGCTCTGTTTTTTTTCATTGAGTTTTTTTTTTTAATGTAGGACTATGAGTATTCTAGTTTCAATCCAATTGCTTATGACATTGCAAACCACTTCTGTGAAATGGCTGCTAATTACCATACAGACACTCCTCATGTTCTAGACTACACTCTATATCCAGGTCTATTATCTATATATATAAACATCTACTTAATAAGTTATACTCAGAATCTGATTGTGTATGTGTGTGTGGAATGATAAACAAACAGGAAAAGAAGAACGGAGAAGGTTCATTACTAAATACCTTGGCTCTACAGGTTTGTGTCCTTTGAAGCATTAGTTACTTAAAGAAAAAGAAAAAACTCTTCTCTTAAATCAAAACGTATTCCTCTTGTTTTGTTAATCTCATCAGGGGATGCAACAAGTGAGGAAGAAGTGGATAGGTTATTGGATGATGTGGAGAGATACAGTTTAACAAACCATATCTTCTGGGGATTATGGGGAATCATCTCGGTTCGTTTTCTCTTTCTTTGTCTACTTAAAGATACTTTTAGCTCTAATGTTGAAACTCGTAGTAACATCTAGTGTATTTGATGCAAAGCAGGGACATGTGAACAAGATTGAGTTTGATTACATGGAATATGCAAGGCAGAGATTTGATCAGTACTGGCTTAGAAAGATCTTGCTTCTGGATTTACCTTACCGTGATTCCGTGAATAAAGATGATTCGCTTTGAAGCCGATATACAAATTGAATTTTAAAATGTTTATGCAATTAGATTAAAACAAAAAAAGTTAGGAGACTATGTTGCTATTGTTACTTTATCAGTTCATATGTGTTTTCTTCCCTTGGTTATAGTGAGGTTTGTAAACTTTGAAAGCAGTATGGAATAAAAGTTGTTTTAATTTTTTTTATCTTTTACACAAGAAGCACCAGTGGTCTAGTGGTAGAATAGTACCCTGCCACGGTACAGACCCGGGTTCGATTCCCGGCTGGTGCATATCTTTTTATCCCTATAGTCTTTTTTTGTTGCCTTCAGAGAAAAACATTCTTATAGTATTATGATCTTTTTTTTTTTCCCCAAAATAACACTTAAAAGTTATATAACAATAATCATGGATATAAAATGTTCTTGATTTTATTATGTATTAACTAAATTTACAACGGATAAACCAACACACAAAAGAAGAATATAAAACTATAAGAATGTGAAAGTTTCTCAGTGTGATGCATCAGTAACGAACGACATGAGATTAAAACCTATCCGTAGAAAAAGAATGTCTCTTTCGCCAATACTTCATATGCAATGATCAAAAACAAACAAAGCACCAGAGATTTCAAATCTCTTCTTTTGTTTAAACAACAACGGCCACAAGTCCCTCATCTTCAATCTCTGCATCTGTGAATGTCAATGCTCGCTGAAGCTTCCTCGCAGAAAACACTTCAACTTCAGCCATGTAAATCGCTGTAACCGGACGATGATCTGAAAATTTATGTTCGGTTCTCCTGTAATGAACCAACCTCATTCCTTTCCCGTATGATAATATTCTGTCACACCAAGCTGGTGTTCTCCTCGGCGTCTTTCCATCGCTCCCGGTGTATTCATCGGAATTCGCGTGGTATTTATATGTAGGTGGAAAATGTAAAGTTCCTTCTGACCATCCGTCAAATGCTCGACCTTTCTTGAATTCTTTTACCAGCTGCAAATATATGTCACATTAACAAGTTGAGGAAAACTTCTATATCTATTGATTGGTTACTTTTGAGCTTTTATCTTTTTGTAACGTTTATTGTTACAAAAACTCTAAAAATCATATTTGAGATCCAAATCCTAACAGTAACAACGGTTATTAACTTTATTATGTATACCTGGTCATGTTCAAGTAAGTTGGACCATTCTTTCTTGGAAATGAAATCTCTGGTTTTCTCATACGATAGACTAAGCCGATAGTTGAGATCTCCTAACCAGATTATTCTTCTGTTAAGAGGTGAAAACAATAGTAAAGTTAGACAAATAGAAATCGTTAACGTAATTTTTTTCGAGTTAAAGCTTAAGCAGAAGAGAGAACAAAAAAAAGACCTACTCATGATCATGGATAAGCTTGGGAAGTCCAAGAGCTGAGACAGACTGAAAGACTGTTCTTTTATGTATTTCGTGAACATCGGCATTTCTCTTGATCTGATCAACCTCTCTTTCTCCTGCCGTCAAATGCGTACATATGAAACAGAAGAACGTTTGGTTTATCGACATGCTCACAGAGACAGCTCCCTGCATACCATAAATCACTTCACAATCTTGAAAAATGAAAATATTATGACATAAATTTAATGAGATATCTAATGTTTATATACCTTGTTACCAATATAACCCATGACACCAACTCCAACCGTAGAGACTCGTACGTTTTGAATATGTTTTCGTAGGCTTCGTTTAACCCAAATGGTTAAAAGAATCCCAACCATTTGTTTACTCACTAGTCTCACATAAGCCGGTCTACGTTTCCTCTCCATTAACATCTTCAAATCCATTTCCGCTAGAGCCAATATCTCCGGCGCAATCCCGGTGTTGGTTCCAGCTACTGACTTAAACGAACTATAAGCCTTGAAAGACTTTGCTGTTCTTAAAGACTTCACTGTCTTTAACGACGGCTGTCTATCGAGAACACACGAGGGTCCTAACATGTTCAATGGTGGCTCAGGCCAGCTTAAACCGATCCGTTCTTTCCCACTTAACATCCGGTTTATTGTTTTCATGCCGATTTCAGTAGTATCCTCATCATTCTTCCTCTCAAAGCTATCAGCACGTAAACACATTTGTCTGTCTAGCTTCTTAGGAGAAGAGAACTGCCTCTTAATCTCAAAAACCGGCGAACCCGTATTCGGATCAACGAGCGTGTTGACTTCGCCGATAACTCCACCGTCATGTTTTAACTCTCCGAGGCTTTTGTATCTTTCTTCTTCTTCTTCATCAATAGGGTGAATCTCAACGCCAGCATCACTATCACTCTCAAAAGCTACTTCTTCCTCTATAATGTCATGTGTTTCCTCAAAAGGTTTAAATCTTCCCGGAGATGGTGGATCACTGTAACTTTTAACCACTGAGAGTTTTGGTCTAACTCTGTTCAATGCTTCTCTAATCACTTCTTCCCATTTCGCAACTGGTCTGTTATCTTCAGCTCCAAGTATGTTTCCAGCATTTAATGGTACAATCTCTTGTAAACTTCACACCCAACAAAAACAAAACATAAATCTCTCATAAGAATATATTTGAACAGAGTTGGTTTTGTCTATGTCGTTGACCCAAGAAAAAAAAAGTCAAAGTTTTAGTTTACTTACCCAAGAACGTAGATATCAGCTGGTTGATTAATTTCAATCCAGTCATCGATGTCAAGATCAGAAGGTGGTGAGATTCCTCCAACGTTCCATGTACCAACACATACTCTGTTCAAAATAATTTGTTAATTTAAATTCCGACATGTGTTTTAGGGTCTCCTTTTATCCAACAAAAATTTACATAGACACAATCTATATAGTGTATACTACTATAAAATTAAAATACGTTATAAAAAAAAAAAAATTCTTCTACCTTATTTCTTTGTTGTTAATATAATGTGCTCTTAATGTTTCTGAATTTCTTCTTCTCAACTTCAATGGAGCATCTGATCAAAGCAAAAAAAAAAAAAAAAGTACCAAAAAATTTCATCATATTTTTTTGTTTTTTTTCAGTTGTTAGAAGATTGAAATTCAGCAAAGGGATCTTAAAATAGAATATAAAACTCAAAAGCACCCCACAGTGAATCACAGTACTACCTATGCAATTCAGCATTACCATTTCTTATAAACTCAGCGGCAGCTGCGGCGGCGTCTACGGTGGCTGAAGCAGCGGCGATAGCGTCCTCCGCGTTTTCCCAAACATTAGATAATTTAACTCGTGAGCTTGATTCTCCACAATCTGTTTATAAAAAAAAACCGGTTTAACAGATAAGTTAACCGGAAAAAGAAGAACCGGTGTGTTTTTGTAAAGAGGAGAGGAAAGAGAAAGAAAGACCTTCTTCATCGGAGGTAGAATCGTCGTTTTCTTCACGAACGTCGTCGTTTTCGAATTCGTCTTCAGTATCAGCACCGTACTCAGAATCTCTAGCACTTATGTTTAACCATTTTCTCATCACAAGCTTCGCCCATATTTTCTATATAATCAACACTTTTTTTATCAGACCTAATCCATCAGAGACACAAAAAAATAAACCTAAGGACATGAAAGATCTTTCTTACCTGAGCTTTCTGACGGTGAGTTTTCTTCATCATCCCGGTTGGTTCAACTGGAGACATTAAATCGTAATTTCACAAAGAGATATTTTTAAATAAAGCAAAGTGCTTAAACTTTATAGATTTGGAGGGTTTTTTTTTTTTTTTTTTTTTCCAGACTATAAATCCAAAATTACTTGAAAGAGTTCGGAAACGCGTGAGTCAGTCCTCGTCTTTCTTTTCATCATTTTATGTAAGAAAATTTAATTGCTTTTTTTTAATAATAATTGCGTAACAATAATGTTTTTTTTTCCCTCATGTAATTGACAATTTTTTTAGTTAAACAATGGAGAATTCCAAGCCAAAGTTTAGACTAATTTTGATAACTTAAGAGAAAAAAATATATTTTATTAATTAAAAATATCTACTATGACTAATTGTATTTAAAATAACAATAGAATCCAACCATGGTCTTCAAACTTATATGATTTAGTAAAGACAATATATAAGTTTGTTACGTTATGGAGATTGATTATCATTATATTATAAGATTAATAAAGAAATGTAAAATATGCACACTAGTGGCTGTGTATTGGACTTGGTATAACAAGTTAACAACTCCCGTGAGAACTACTTTTTATTTATCTGAATCTTGACATAAACTATTGGTCCTAGCCATTTGGACTTTAACTTTTGGACCGCAAACTCAACTGCTTCTATTAATATAAAAGTGAGTTATGTATTAGTCTATTAGATGTTAATTGCTAAATGTAGCTTCACATTATTAACGTGGTAAAGTTTTTTAAAACATGTATTTAATTAACAAACAAAAAGTTAATAATCGGGAAAAGTAAAAGTAAAAAATCCGAAAGTAGTGGCAAGGCAGGGAGTAGCGTGGCTCGTATACGTAGTAGTGGGCATATAATAATAGCCCAGCCAAAAAGGTACACTAGCTTCTCATTCCCTTTTTTAAAAAGGTACAATAACATATCAGATTATCATTAACAAAAAAAAACATCAGATTATCAGGATGATGCAAACGTGAATAAACGGGAACCTTTTTTATTGTTAATTTTGTTTCAAAAAAAAGAATCAGATAAGACAGAGTCAAAACATTTCATTTTTTTCAAAATAAATTTTATGATAATTATTAAAAATCATGAAAATCTAAAATTCCTAATTAAAATAAGATAAGGTTTCGAATATAAAATATAACTACCAATAACTATTTTAATTTTTTTTATAACTTTAGAGCATCTCGGTGGAAAATTCTCAATGAATCTTTCAACAATTAAAAAAAAAGATAAATAAAATATCATGTTCTCAATGAGAACCTATGAGAATTCTTCTAGATACCACAAATTTATTAATATGGTTGGTTTTGATTTTTATTTATAATTTTAAAATTAAACTAATATATTTGAAAGATTTATAGAGTCTCTATCTAATGCATATGCTCTGACCGTGCGAATATGTATATAAGGAAACGATTAACTGTATATGCATTGTATAAAACATATATATATATATTTGAATGGATTATATAAAACATATTTCACGAATAAAACTGGAAAAACAAAACCATTATATAAGAAAAACATATAACCTATCAAAATTGGTCCCAAAAAAATATCAGTATTTAAGTTGAATTTCAACTCTAAGAGGTTAAAAATTAATGCAAGAAAAAAAAAGGAGTGGAAATTGAGAAAATAGTCGGAATAACTGGTCCAGTAAATTGTGGCATTTTGACCGGGCCAGGTATTTTTGTATACGAGAGGAGATGGTAAAGAGTAAAGAGTAAAGAGTAAAGAGTAAAGAGCAAGTTTTATTATATTCGGGAAACCCAAAAAAGAAACGCAAGTACATGGCGCCGCCGCCAAATTGGTCGGTAATAAGGCGTAAAAGCAATCTATAAGAGATCCGGTCCGGATGTCCGGTTAGAAACTGGTTTACAGATAAGGTGTTCGGGTCGGTGTGGTGCGGGGACCCACGAAATACACGGACCACGAAGAAGCCTACGAAGAGTTTAGACTCTATTGGGCCCACCCACTTTTAACTATTGTGTTGGATCTATGTGTTGTACACCCAACCTATTTGTTTCATAGCTTTGAATTCTCACATAAAATCCAAATCAGTTAAATCAACTAATTAAATTACTCAATTTTCTATTATTTACTTTACAATTTAAGTTTTAAAATTCATTCAACAATAATTTGACATCAACAGTTGTCTGCAATACAACAATTCTACTGGCTAAAAAATATTTCCACCAAATTTATTATAGTAGATGATATCACGCGGACATATGTACAAAACTAGATATTAGAAAACTTAATATTTTTTCTAAAAAATAATAATAAAACTAGATATTAATTATTTAAAAATATTAATTTTGTGGTTGAAATGATAAAGAGTGTTCACTCGTTTTTTTTCCTTTTTTACGGCAAATGAGTGTTCAGTCTTTGGATTAAGATTAAACAGATGTAGTTTATAAATGAAATGTTTAATTAGTTTGTATCAAATATTACAATCCATTATAAGATATTAAATTTTGAATGCTATGTTTTTGTTGTGACTTTAATTATTTTATGTGAATCAACATATATAAGTGCATTGACGTCTATAACTAAGTAAACAAAAGGAAGAAAAAGGAGTGACCTTTTTGCATTAATTAGTATTCTGATTGTATCACCTGAAATAAGTTAAAAGATAAAATTTAATAATCAATAATTTTATGCATAAAATTGCAACTTGCAATAGTTTCCTCTTAATACCAACATAAAATGGATTAAGAGAATATATATTTGAGATTATATACGAGCATTGTGTCTATAAATCCAAAAAAAGTATAGACGTTAAAAAAGATCTCACGCCTAATTTATTGGAGAAGTAAGGTAAGGGTGCACGACACGTGAAGCTCCATACTGCATTCTTCATCATATCGATAATGTTTTTTTTGTAAAGAAAGAAAAGAAAATGGACTTATTATTGTTTTTGTTTTTTTTAATCACCGGTGATATTCGAGACAGTATTTTATCAGTTTTCTTTAAAAAACTAAACAACAAAAAATTGTTACCGAAACATATTTTTCGTTGTTGGAAGTTAGTATGAAGATGGCATAATATATCAATTAAGTATCAATTGCTAATAATACCCTCTCTCAGTCTTACAGCACCCACATTGCATCTAAAAGTGGATGTCTTTAAATATAAAAATAATTTAATTTGTGTTTTTATCTGTAGTAATAGTGTATTCCCAGAGACATAAATAGTATATTGTCTTTAAATTTTAATAATAATTTATTTGTAAGACATATAGTGTAATGTCTCTAATGAAAATGGTCTTAGGGGAGGGAAAATAGTATAATGTTAATCTATTTTGAAATATGTGTCATTTTAGATATTTTCACGCATATTAAAAATTATTAAATTTTACGTTTTAGTTTTTATTAATATAATCTACAAATGTTTTGATTGGTCAATACATTAATTCACGAAGGATAAGATTGTAACTATCACCAAACATTTATCTTTAAAAATTAAAAACAACACTTAATTTAAAACAAAAAATTAATCATAAATGATACTTAAATTTAAAATAGAATAAGTATAAATTATATAGACGAGGATGGGACAGTGACAAATGAAAGAAGGAAATAAGAGAGGGAAATACCAAAAGAAGAAAATATAAGAGAGAATGAAGATAAAAGAGATCATGAGGAGACGAAACAATGTTTGGTTCCTTTTGGGATCACACAGCCAAATTTTTAGCTAGAATTTTTTTTTGTTTGATAAAAATGTTTACCCAGAACTTTGGCTACTTCTGCCTACACATGTGACATGTCTACACCAGTCATTATACGTTGTTTGGTATAATGATAAGCCACATGTATAATATATTTCATTGATTGTTGCTGCTATTTTATACTATAACAGATAATACACATTTCATTTGCTATGACGTGGTTAATGAAATAACAACAAATATTAGTGAATAACAGAATATATTCCCCTTAAACACACACCAAAAATAAATTTCCTCTTATTTACATATTTCATTTACCTAACTACTTGAGACAGTGTTGCCATTTTGCAAATTAACCCATAATTTTCCTTATTTTCTTATATTACTGATTAAAAAAAATTGTGTTGTTTTACTTTTACATAGTACTGGCATATATATATATACGACTTTTATACTCAGCTTTATGTGAATTCGAACTCAGTCATGTTGAAAATGACATGAAAGATTAAAGATACTAGTCCAATCAACTACTGTCTTTCATACTGACTGAGTTACCTCCACATTTTAACTGAATATTTACTTCAGAAAAATAACTTTATAAAACAATATTGGAAAAAGACAGAAAAACAAACAAAACACCGTTAGGAATTAAATCACATAATACCTAGCTATGATACACAAGTTTTATCTACCAATAGTTATCGACATATATTCTTGTATATATAGTAATGTTAGAGATTTTGTAGATAACGAGCCAAATAAAAAGTACGATACAAGTGACTAAATATACCTTTATTTGGGGAATAATATGGTCCCAATCAACACAGTAACTCACTTTTCTTCTGTTTACTGTTTTATTCTTTCTTTTTATACTTTATAAAATTAATGTTCTCACAATTATATTCCATATTCATTACTTATCAAAACAAACAAAAAAATTCCAAATTCACTGTCCACAAAAGAAAATACCATACACCAGATAAGTTCGAATGTTCTTTTGGTTACATAGAAGAGTAGTGAAGAAATAACCAAATTGGTAATGTTTATTGGATACGGATAAGAAAGTGTTCACAAAACTGGATCTCAACTGGAACATTTATTCTTATCATATCGTTATAATTAAATAAATAGCTTATTATCGGCATGTTTATTTTACTGTCACATGTTTTGATATAGGGTAAAATTTCGTCAAGTTTTATTAGGTTGTATGGTCAGATCATTAAACCAATCCAAACGAGAAAACTGTTTGAAAATGAAATGACTCAATAAACAAAATTTTTGTTTGTATATATACAAAATGAGATCAGATTAAAAGTACCTGTGAGTTGACTGTGAAGAGGTGACGAATCGAAGAAGAAGAGAAGAAGACGACGAAAACGGAAAAATGAAAGAGCGAAGTCAATAAATGCTTCTTTGTGTGTGTTTTGTAAGTGTGAATTGTGAAATGTGAATGTGAGCTTTTCTTTGGGAAGTTCGAAACAACTCTTTATCTTCCTCTACCCTTTTGCTTCTCCATTTATGTTTGTGTTTATATTCGCATATAATGTCATCTATGTGAATATTTTTTTTATATATTTCTTTTGATCTATACTTTCCTGCCACATATTTTTCTTGTAAAGTTTTTGTGCTTAGTAGCTTTATTTTTTTATTCTCAAAAATAAAGCTTTTTCCACCTCGAATTTTACGAGTTCAACGATTTCTAGTCTCTTCTAGTGTTTTTTTTTCCTTACCTACAAGTAAAAAGTGGATTTCCCCAAAAATGTAAAAGTTTCAATAAGTTTCGAGTGTAAATATTCTTATTAGACTGAGAACAAGTAAGGTTGATTTAGTTTCTTATACATATTTTTTGTTTTAAATTCAAAGTTATTTCGACTGTATTAGGTTGTCATATGATACAACGATGAAACTACTTAATTTGGATATATATTCGGAAGTTTATTTAGTTAAATGGCTAATAGTTTATTTTTGTTTACCGGAACTCGAATCTAGTAAAATGCGTTTTCACGCGAAATAAAAGTTGGAATATTTATCAGATTTTGCAATTGTCGATCCAAATAATGTCAACAAAAATTTGGATACATTGCTTTCAAAGAGTTCTACCCTCTTTTACAAGATACTAATAATCTCATTGCATAATTGTTTGGTTCAAATTATTTTTCAGGGGGGACATGTATTTTTATAGTTTGAGCAAAAGACAAAATTTTAAAATATCGAAAACGATTTATGAAAGAAATGGTTGGGGATATCTTCTAATTTTGTATTATCCTAACATCACCGAAAATACTTCTAATTCAGGTGCATCGTACATTTGGATAGGAAGTCAAAGTTTGATTTCCCATTTAGTCTAAATGCAACCAACAAAAAGAAAAGAACTAGGGTCCAACTAGTAAACGTTTAGAGGAATGAGAAATGAAATTATTATGAGCAATGAAAAATATCAAGGGAATATAGTTTAAAATAATATATAAATAGTAGATAATTACAAGATAATTAACTATATATATAAGATAGAACGAAAAAGTTAGTTTCTTTTAAAATAACTTCCAAAAACAACTAAAAATGATTTCAGAAATTCTCTAAAACTTAGATAAAATTTTCCTTTAATCATCTACTTTGTCTCTAGCGATAAAAAGCTGAAAATTACTTTTCCTTGTGAGTAGTGACAACTGGTAAGTAGTCAGTACTAATAAAGCAGAAACTTAAGGGGTAAATAGTGTTCTACTACCTGATTAATTTTTTTCTCTAAAACATCGCACCATATTCATCATTCACATCTCTAGTTTTAACCGGCGATAAAACGTAAAAACCAATGTAAACCGGTGGCGAATCGAGTGTAATCTCGCCGATTTGGACCTCCGGTTTTTGTAACTACACCCTTATGGTACATCTTCGCACATGTCAAATCCCGAATATTAAGAGCAAATTTTGGTTCGTTGTCGTCTTAACAGTACCGTGTCATATGTTCATTTGATATGTAATAATATAAACTAAAAACCTTAATTTGGTATGTTATTTTATAATTTCATTTTCATTTTTATTACCGGAATAAGAGATGGATCGGAAAAGCTGGGACTTGTCTTACCTCATACTCCATTTTATAACTTATCTATATAGCGATGATTACGCTCTCAGTATTTTATCACACACACCTATCAATAGATGACGTAATTAATATTTAAGTTGTTCTTTTGATTAATCTTCAACTTCAGTGAAATCATTTAACTACACTTTAGTTTAGTACTTTCTTAATAAGAGAGGCTAGAACTTGATCATCGTAAAACAAGAATCATCTCATCTCCATCTTTTTAATAATTTACGATTTGAAATTATGCCGATTGTCTAATCGTTGTCTAGTATATGAACAAAACTTCTCTTTCATTTATTAAAAAAAAAAACAAAAACTCTCAGGATTTATTTGCTGGAATGTAATGCAAATATTGTTTTATATTGGCCGACGTCAACGATTTTGTAAGCCATAGTGTAATTGTTCGTTCAGTAGAAGAAATTACCAAAGGTTTTAAACCTAACCCGAAAAATGAACTAAAATATCTTTCAAGTTATTGGGGTCACTACATCAATCCGATCCGACATTATATCAATAATAGATTTGAAAAACTTTTGATATTAAAAAATTAAAAACACACACATAAATAAAATTTATAATATTTTATGCGTATAATGTTTAGAAACAATCAATTGTAAATCTAAACTAAGTTGAACAACAGATTTCGCAGTCCTACAATACTAAAAAATGTAATAAATCATCAACAACGAAATATAAAAATTTGAAATAAAAAGAGATAAAGCATGAGAGATTTTTAAGTGGTTTACTATTAGGTATTATCAAAAATTGCAAACATTGAAGTATATTTTTATAGTAAAAAATTGTCTTAAAAATTAGGAGTTTTAGGCCAATATTTCATCGGAGTTTGGACAAAATCGACCCTAAGTCCATGCAGTAAGTCAATAACGAAGGTTTGATTCAAATGAAGAATGTTGATTAACGTGTAGATGTTATATGCATTAAATTGAATCGCCGACCACATTATTGAAACGTTATTAATAACAACGTCAGTTTAATAAATGCGACGGTCCATTTAAAAGAATGGGTCCATTGTTATTTGACACATAACCGCACTATTAATTTGGTCCATTTCAATCAATATTGGGCCTATTGTTCGCTGTCGTCAATAGCTGGTTCTTAAAATTGAGAAGTCTGGGTTTGATTGTTACATTTAAAACTTTGTGTCCAAAATTAATAAAGTTTGTAAAAAAGAGGGCTTAATTAAGAAAACTGTCGATAAAAAGAAACCGTTTGATGAAATTATCTGTGTGGCGGATAAGAGAAAAAAAAAATGCAAACGCTTCTGAGTCAGCCATGTAAGTCTCTTCCTTCATTCACCGCTTCTTCTTCGTCGATTCGTAGCTCCGGTGATGCACGAGACTTTATTTACTTTAGAGCATCGCAGTTTCAATTTCATAGAACTCTAAGTCCATTTCCGTTTCGTAGTTTCGCAATTTCTCGCGATTTTGCTGTTCGTGGAGGTTTTGGGATTAGATTTTTTTGCTCACGAGATGGAGATTCCGATGTTCATAATGGAGGAATCGTGGCCGAGAAGGAGGAGGAGGAGGAGCTTGAGCTATTGAACAAACCAAATCCTCTACCGAAATCAGAAGATGAGGAGGAGGAGTATGGAAAAGCAGACGATGACGAGATTCTGAAGCCGTTTTTGAAATTCTTCAAATCGGAAGATGAAGAAATTGAATCGGAAGTTTCAGATGAGTTAGATAGAGTCAGTGTTGAGTATTACGATCCTAAACCAGGTGAATTTGTGGTTGGTGTTGTGGTTTCTGGGAATGAGAATAAGCTTGATGTGAGTATTGGTGCTGATATGTTGGGAACTATGTTGACGAAAGAGATTCTTCCTTTGTATGATAAAGAGTTGGATTATTTGTTGTGTGATTTGAAGTATGATGCTGAAGAGTTTTTGGTTAATGGTAAAATGGGGATTGTTAAGGATGATGATGAAGGTGTTGAGATTGTTGAATTTCAACGGCAAGGTAGGCCTGTGGTGGAGGTTGGGATGGTGGTTTTCGCCGAGGTTTTAGGGAGGACTTTGAGTGGAAGGCCTTTGCTTTCTTCTAGACGTTATTTTAGGAGAATCGCTTGGCATCGAGTGAGGCAGGTTCTTTTCTTGTGCCTTTTTTTGATTCATTCTTTGGATTCAAGAACTGTTCTTGGTTTGTAAGTATTTGTAGCATTCAGATGATGATGATGTAGTGAATTGTTTTTGTGGCCAGATCAAGCAGCTTAATGAGCCTATTGAAGTTAATATAACAGAGTGGAATACAGGAGGGCTTCTCACTAGAATTGAGGTATCCGAGAATTTTCGTCTTGAATTTGGGGATTCATATGTTGCTTTTAGACTCCATAGATCATTGTTGGCTTAATTTTCAGGGTTTGAGAGCTTTTATTCCAAAGCAAGAACTTGTGAAGAAAGTAAACAGTTTCACCGAATTGAAGGAAAACGTAAAGCAAGAGTTTCTTCTTCCACTGTAACAATTTTGTTTTTTGCTGAAATCGCAGTAGGCTTTTTGGCTTCACTGTTCTGCGTTTGCTCAGGCTTTTTTTTGTGTTTCAGGTTGGTCGTAGACTTCTTGTGCAGATTACACGATTGAACGAAGACAAAAACGACTTGATACTGAGTGAAAAAGTAGCATGGGTTAGTTTCACCTTTTGTCTTGGAATGTATTGTCTAGTCAGTATGACCAACGATGGGACTAATGATATATTGGCACAAATGTCTCAGGAGAAGATGTACCTTAAAGAAGGAACACTCTTAGAAGGAACGGTTGCCAAAATCTTACCATATGGAGCTCAAGTCAAACTCGGTGATAGTAGCAGAAGGTTAGTTCAGTCTATAGCTTCCATAAATTCGTTGTTATTAGTTTTGAATTCATTTCGTTTGCCAATAAATAAATGTTTTCCACAGTGGACTACTACACATTTCAAACATAACTCGCAGAAGAATTGGATCAGTTAGTGATGTGCTTCAGGTAGACGAAAGCGTAAAGGTTCTGGTTGTGAAATCTCTATCCCCAGACAAGATCTCTCTTAGGTAAGAAAACCTTGAATAGAAACGCAATTCGCAAAACTCACTGGTTCATATTAACAACGAAAACTTCTCTTCTTCTATTGTTTATGTTTTCTTCTACAGCATTGCACATCTCGAAAGCGAGCCGGGTTTGTTCATCTCAAACAAAGAGGTACAACTTGCAGATCTTGTAACATATAGAACTACGAAAACGCCATTCATGTCCCTACTATAAAAGTTATACCGTGATTTTTGACAAATGCAGAAAGTGTTTATGGAGGCTGAAGAAATGGCAAAGAAGTACAGAGAAAAGCTTCCTCCGGTGGCTCCAAGCCAGATTTCTGATCGTCCTCCAATCACAAGCAGTTTCCCTCAGGGAAAGGATGAAGAAATCTATGCTAACTGGGACTGGTTCATGTTTGAGACTCGGTGACCAAAATTCACAATTTCTGTTAACAACTTGTTGTACAATGACTTTTCTGTATTTGAAATTTTGAGATTCTATGTTATTATGAGTAAATGATCAAGTTTGTTCTTCCTCCATTCAAAAAAAAAAACTTGTTCCTTTACAAAAGATGTGTAAAGATCAAAACACACGACGAAGCTCACTGAAACTAACAATAACTCGTTTCAAGTTTTGTTTTCTCTAATCCAAAGAGTAAAATTTATTGAAGCACATACAGATGATATCAGTTAAAACAATGGTTCGGTAGCCAAATCATATTCGGTAAAGAAGAGGAAATTTTCAGCTAACCTCTTCGTTTTCCAGAGAATCAAAATCATCATCAATCTTCGTTCAACTGCTGAAGCTCGGCTTTTAGCTGTTCCATCTTGAGTCCCATGGATCGCTGCAGAGACGCTTTCTCTTTCTCTGTAACCTTCCCGAGCAAACCTTGGAACATCTCTAAAACCTCCGTCACGGCGGTTCTCGCGCACTCCGCTTCCTCGTTGAAGTAAATCGTCTCTTTCGCATCCATTGCCATTTCGATCTCCTCACGCGCCTCTGCGAACTTGAGATTGATCTCGTCAACTACCTTGTTCACATCTATCGGTGAACCACCGCCGCTAGAGTCGGTGCTGAATCTTCTCTGATTTTCCAACCTCGATGAAGCGTTTGGAATTCGGAAAATTAGTGAGCTGAATGATGCTTCTGAGAGGCTTGATTTCGAATAGTGAGACGGCAATGAAGGTCCGAGATTACCGGAGACATCGCCAAGTGAGTTTATGGTAACGCTTAGATTCTGAGGGATTCGGAGAGACTTTCTGCTTAACAAATTTCTGAGAGTAATTGCTGAATGAAGACGCATGGTTTCTTCTCCGCCGGTTAGGTTTCTCCGAGATTCTGTAGGTCGGCGGCGTAGGTAAGTTGGCAAATTGAACTTTGTTCGAAACTTGAGATTGCATACAAGAGGGAAGAGGAAGAGAATGAGATATTCTGGGCCTAGTAGGCCTCATAATTAGGCCCATATTTGGGTCCATGAACAATCACGCTACTGCATTGGTTTGGTTGCACAGACGTCGGGTGAAAGTCAAACTATCAACCAAACCACAGAAGCACCTAAACCATCACTGACCATTCCAATGACGAACCACTACATTCCCATTGACTTCTACGTAAACCAAACTCCTACATAAACCCCTGAGCTCAAAGACATCATTCACCCACACAAACTCCCGAGCCATAACATCAACAATATTGCCTTTTAGATCACATCCAATGGCTAGCACCGTTCCACCATTTCGAACGCAGCCGCTTACAGTTTTGAAGATGGGTTTAGCCGCGGCAAAAGTCCGTTTGGTTGGCTTCACTTCTCATTCGAAGAGGAAGTTTCGTCGTTGGGCTGCTTGCTATGGCTCTAGAGATTATGAACCTGTTATACATCTTCAAAACGACATGATGATGATGAACAACGATGGTGTTTATGAGCCA
Organism: Cardamine occulta; assembly: GCA_028015245.1. Taxonomy (NCBI): domain Eukaryota; kingdom Viridiplantae; phylum Streptophyta; class Magnoliopsida; order Brassicales; family Brassicaceae; genus Cardamine; species Cardamine occulta. The sequence goes on from CM051366.1 coordinate 18,124,626, forward strand.
TACAACGGTGAACCGAGCATAATTCTGAGTGGGGATCAGAGAAAAGGTCCGTTGTGGCAGAAGAACATTCTCATGGGAGGCAAATGTCAGCTTCCAGATTTCTCAGGTGTAATCTTGTATGATGCTGATGGACAAGTTGTTCCTCCGGCCAAGAACTCTCTTCCTCTGCTTACCTGGAAGTAAAAAAGAAGGAAGACAGATCCCTAAAGAAAGGCTAAACATACTTATTATTATCCGGATTATCATTTGTTTGTTTTGTATCTCTTCCTTGGAATATAATATATGGTATTGTTCTATTGTTTTCTATAGCTTAAAATATATGAAAATATGATTTGTATGAAGCTCTTGCTCAAGATATTCATAATATAACATATCATACAGCTTTGGTATCAGAATCATTGGCAAAGTTATAGTAGAACTTTGGTGTTACACTGTTTTGTACAATAATATTGGGGCAAGTCATAAAATTTATCATGATTGCCCAATAATTATTTTATAGTATGGGTTTATTCTAAGATGAACTAGCTTTAGTTCATGTAATATTCAGGCTTCAATACGCCAATGTAAGATAGGTTGCGGTATTGCTCTGCAAAGTCCATGCCATAGCCCACAACAAAATCATCTGGACACTGCACATATTTCAGAAGGTACAAAAAAACAGTTCAACACAATGTCATGCTACGATCTGGTCAAGGTGGGCATAAGCATTGATAGTTGCTGAAAGCAATATACAGAGATTCTAAAGTTCTTAGAACGGAGAGATAAAAAAAGGAGCTTACTTCAAAACCACTGTAGAATTTCCCGTTTCCAAACAACTTAAAATGAACCTTTCTTCTCGATGGCTTGTCGAGGAGAGTGCAAACTGAAACAGATGATGCTTTTTTCAGTTTCAGGTGCTCTATCAGACAGTTTAGTGTATTGCCAGTATCCACAATGTCCTCGACCTTTTAACAAAACAGCATAGCTAGTGAGTAAAAGAGGCAGTGAAAATCTCCAATGCTTAAGTAAAATAATTAGCAAGACATAATCAAACGAGAAATGTGAAAATATCAACAGTTATCTCTTGTCATCACATCACATCACATCACATCAAACGTTAAAACTTCATATAAACCATAGTCTCAAAACACTTTTCACAAAATTTATATTAATCTGAAACTCAAGTGGTAAAGAAACCATAAACAACGCATATTAACCAAATCCAGATCCATACGCATACATGAGATAAAGAAATCAGATGAAGCGGACGGAGATTATTACCAAGACGACGTGCTTGTTCTCGATGTCCAGCTTCAAGTCAAATGATATTTTGGGAATTCCACTAGAAACAGTACCAGAACCATATGATTCAGCTCTGATGAAATCGATAGCGATGGGGAGGTCGATTCTCCTTACGAGATCAGCCAAGAAGAGGCAAGCACCGGTGGCTACGCCGACGAAAACAGGCGACTCCGAGTCACAGGAGAAATCAGAAGTAATCTCAAATTCAAGCTGACTCACTCGATCCGCGATTACTTCGGAGCTGTAAAGCACCTTCTCTATGTGCTTCTCTCTCGACATCTTCCTCCACCACCGACGCTTTTAGGATTTGGGTTTTTAGGGTCTCTAAATCAATCATTGATGTCTCTAAAAGAAACGCGGGAGCTTAACCGAAGCTATCTACTTCTGTTAACCAATCCCGGTACAAAATCATTTGGAAATTGCCAAAAATTTTAGTATAGTATTATCAAATTGGCGCTAGAACGAAATTGAAATTTTCATTTTCTAATACAAAATCGAAATCCCTAGAGCGTAGAGGAAGTTGAAGAAGACTAAAATGGCGAGTCTTCTCTTCGTCGCTCTCCAGTGTTGTGAATGCTCAACTATGCAGGTTCAATCTCTCTTCCTCTTTCTCTTTTTTTCTCTGTTAATATGCGTATGGTTAGAATTTAGGGATTTTGTTTTTTTGTTTTGTTTTGTTTTAAGGAACGCAGGTGAAGCAGAAGAAAAAAAGTAGCAACAAATGGGTTTGTGTGATTTGTAATCAGAAGCAATCAGTGACAAAGGTGTTTGCTCAAGGTTATAAGGCTAAGGAGCTTCGTTTCTTCGTCCAGTCCTTTAATATGGCCCGGAAAGTTTCCGATGAGGAAGAACAAGTCGTTGCAGATACGTTTTCGGAGGTTGACGTGGGAGGAGAAATTGAAGAGGAGTTTCGTGGAAAGAAGCGATCTGATTGGAGTGAGTATCTTGATTCCGATTTACCTAATGATGACCGGAGATTAACTGGAGAAGAAGATGGTAAGTCTAAATCGAGAGAATCAATAGCAGTTTCTTGAAACTTTTGATTTGAGATGGGAATACTTTGTTTCAGATGTGAAGATTGTGACTGAGATGCCGAACGATATGTTCAAAAGGCCAAAGCTGAACAAATATTCTAATGGTGATGGATCATCATCATCATCATCATTAGTTACACGATGTGAGAAGAAAGATGGCAATGAGCTCTTCAAGCCCTTCTCCTCCAGAGGCAGCATAAAAAACCCAGAAATTCATACAAGTAAGAAAAACTCTGCTACCTGACTAATAGTGGCCTGAATGGTACTTTCGATAATGTAGTAACTTCTATCTTTCTAATTTGTTGCAGATGGAGAAATGATGATGAAGAAGGTTACATATCAGAGAGACTTAAAGTCAGAAGGAGTTAGTAAGCCAGTTTCAAAATGGGACGCTTACTTGATCGATGATGAAGGAGAACAACAAGGACCATCACGAGTTGGTGAAAGAGATGCCTTGAAGGATGATGATGTTGTAGCATTAATGGATATAAGTTCTGAATACCAGATAGTAGATGATGAAGTACATCCAGATTTCATGTGATCATTGATAGAGTTTTATGTTTAACCAGACCTCAAATTATTGTATAATTGTTAAGAGTAGAAGAATCAAAACAAAAACTAGAGAAGGTTCAAAAGAGTTGTTCCATTAAAATAGATTCAAAAGAAACTGCTAAGAGTAAAAGTCTCAAAACAAACTAGGAAAGAGAAGTTGCAAAGGAAAGAAAATAAAAACTAGTTAAAGAAGTTCCTAAAGGTTTTAAAGAAACTGTCTAAGAAAGCCAGAAGAAATATTATCTTGAGTAAAAAAAAGAAAACTAAATAAAAGAGTGAGTTCACTCGGTTGAAGATAGAGCGAACTGCTCATCAACAGAGGGCACAGCTGGTGAATTAGCAGAGAGTCTGAGAACATCCAAAGCCTCAGAAACTTTAGCCTTAAGAGCTTCAGGTGACTCAAGAAGGTGCAAGATCTCAGCTTGATCCATCTCTAGCAACATACCAGTCACTTTGGCTGTATGAACTGGCTCATGCTGCTCCACAAGTGGGTAAAGATTCTCCCCAAGAATCTGTTATCAATTCAAAATTTCCTTTACTTAGCTTTTGTATTCAAAGGAAAATACAAGTCTCAGATGAGATAAGAGACGAACCTGTGGGCTAGCTAAAGCCAAGTCAGAGGTGAGCTTAGAAATGGGAAGGACGAGACGCTTATGTGGGTGTTGAGGAGCATTGTGAGATATTGCAGATGAATCCAATGGCATTGACATCATACCTTGTGGAGCAGATACTTCCATACCATTCCTCATGTTGCATGTACCTCTCATGTATCTCATTCCTGAGCTAACATTTTGCTGCATCATCTGACCGTTCCAGATAACGGCAAACCCAAACAAATTCAAAACCATATGATTGTGTTTACGATAAACAACTTGATAAAAGACATAAGAACTCATAATATAAACTTTACTTGTTGCTGCTGGAAGTGTTGCTGCATGTTTGTAGCACCACGCCTGAATCCAGCACGAGGACCAGGCTGGTTTTGCCTCTGAAAAGGGTAAGGCATCATGAAATTGACTGCACCAGCACCTGGACGCATCCCATGCATGAACTGAACTTGGTAGCCATATCCCATAGGCATTGGCCCTCCTGGTGGGTGATGATGGAACCCAGGTATTGGTGATGGCATTGGCGACATTGTTCCTGGTGATCTGATCTGAGTAAACAAAGTCTGAAAACATAAAAGCGAGTTTGAGAATCAATGTCCCAAGTAAAGTCGAATTTGTGTAGAAATATGCAAACAGCTAAAAAACCTGAAGGTGTGCACGTCTATCTTCTTTGCGTTGAGCCAACGCAATGTAAAGAGGCTTCATTCCTATCATCTTCCCATTCATTTCAGTCATCTGCATATAATTATCATTTCCAATGAACATTTTAATACGATTTTCATATATATAACAAGTAAAAAGATTATGAGTTCAGTTGAAACATACAGCTCTTGTAGCTTCTTCAGGACTGGAATAAGCAACAAAACCAAACCCTCTGCTTAAACCTTGTGAATTCATCATAACCTAAACATAACAACAAACAAAAACATTTTCGTACGTAGCAAAGCAAATACTAATTCATACGTTTAAAAAAAAAGTGTTTAGTATTAAAAAAAACAATACCTTGCATGATGTCACATTCCCATACTCAGAGAACATTTCCTTAAGCTTCTCATCATTCACACTATCGTCAAGGTTTTTCAAATACAGATTCGTTCCTTGCAATTTCTCAAACCTACTTATCCTCTCTTGCTCAAACTTCCTCCTCAGTTCCTCTTCCCTCTCCAACTTCTTCTGTGCCCTCCCAACGTACAACACATCCTCCCCAAGGCTAATACCATTCATCCTCTCAACCGCAAGCGCAGCCGATTCAGGATTCTCGAAATTCACAAACCCGAAACACCTAGAGTTCCCACTCTGATCCTTCATCACAACAGCACTAGAGATCTCTCCATATTTCGCAAACGACTTCTTAAGTTCATCATCAGTAATCTCTTTAGGGAGATTCTTAACATAAACATTAGTAAACCGCGGGACCGTACTGCTCTCAGTACGAGCACGATCCTGGCGACGAACAAAGTGAGCCACAAAAACTTGCTTATCATTAAGCAACATTCCATTAAGCTTGTCAATAGCAGCTTGAGCGGTTTCCACTTTCTCAAACTGGACAAAACCATATCCTTTTGATCGTCCAACCACATCAGTCGCAACCTTGCAAGAGAGAATAGTCCCGAAACTCGAGAACGTATCATACAAGGCTTTGTTATTGATCGAAACATCAAGGTTTTTGATGAAAACATTGCCTTTTCCACTCAAACGAGTGCTTGGATCACGGTTTGAAAGCATGATCCTTATAGGCTTGTCTTTGATCGGAGTGTAGTTGAGACTATCCATCGCTCTCATCGCTGATCCAATCAAAAAATAAAAAACAAATACGATCATTAAACACTTTTTTAATCCATAATAATAATATTTAATTCCTCAAACGATGAATGATGTAAAGAGGATTTATATATTGTTACCATCATCAGGGTTAGCAAAATTGACGTAAGCGTAGCCAAGAGAGCGACGAGTCAAATCACGACAAACCCTAACTGTCTGAACTTGACACACTGGAGTGAAGAGTTCCAACAGATGTGCTTCATCAACAGTCGGATCTAAATCTCCGACGTAAAGAGAAGAGTTTGGATGCGTTTGTAACGCTTCCGCCGCTGCTGCAGCCGCAACCACTGCAACCTGAGACACAGCCGGGAAAGGAGACGAAGGAGGAGCCGCCGTTTCATTAGAAACTTGATCCACCATTGCAGTCGGCGCAATTCCAGATGCAACCGCTGCCGCCATGTCTCTGATGATGATTTCTAGGGTTTTCTTTTTATTGAAATACGGCTTTTTGTGTTGCAAAAGTTCCCCCAGAGAAAAATTCTGTTTGTGTTTTCCAAAAAGTTTTTAAGAGAGAATTTTTTTTTATTTTGATATTTGATTTTTTTGTTTTCCTTTTTTGGTTACTCCGGTTGAAAAAGAGGAGTAAAGAGACTCGAGAGGTGTGAGGGATGTGAATGGGTATTTATACATTCGCTAAACGAACCGGTTCCTACGGATCGGAGTTTGATTTGACGTGGCTTTTGAGTTTTGACCGAGTTAATATATCTGAATATTATTGCGGGCCCATGGGCTTTTTTTGTTCTGACTAATAAGTGAATGCCACATGGAGATTCATGTTTTTTTTTGTTTAAGTTTGTAATAAGTTGAATATCCAGTTAAACCTATTCAAATCTTAACCTTTTTTTCCGTGGCTTATGATTTGACCAGTTTTTAATGTTCTTGTTAACTCGTTTGATTAGATGTTAGTTAATAGAATTAATCAGGAGAAGATAGATTTGACCATTTATATGTGGATAAAATCTTCCACTTAAATTTAGAATAGGTTGGATGTTATTTTGTGTGTGTTTTTAAATTAAATAACATGTTATCAGCTAAGGTAAATCATCCGAAAATTTTGGACTTCAAAAAAAAAAGAATTGGTTGATAATCATTTATATTAAATGAATGCCTCATGTCCTAAGTTTTGGTCTTCCTTATGGAGTTTTATGTTTTTTTTTTGGTAGCAAATTTGTTTTGTGTTGAGGTAATAGTCTGAAATTTTATTTAATCTATATAAATTATTACCCATTTTTGTGTTGTTTATGATTTGACCAGTGTTTAATTTTCTTGCTAACTCAGTCTATTAATCAATACAATTAATCAGGAAAAGAAACCAATATATAAAAGATAGATCTGACCAATATGAGCATGAAATCTTCCACTTAATTTAGAATCAAAGATTTGTAAAAAGAAATGTATCATGATTGAATCTTGTAAATAAATTGGATGTTATCTTATGCGTATTTTAAATAAACAAACATGATAATATCAAGTTGATGATATGATCTAAAATAAATCATCGGAAGTTTGGAGGTTTTTTTTATATATTTACTAGAAAATGTACCCGCCCGTTGCGGGATTTCATTTTTATAACACCGTAAAAATAAAAAATAGAATATAACATTTTGTAAAAATTTATAAATTTATATACAGTCATTTTCATACTATGAAATTAAATTATTATTTATAAAATAACTATAATTACATATCTATAATTTATAAACACTAAAAAAATATGTTAATTATTTTATAAATTCAAATATATTATAAATCTATATTTGATTGTACACATTTACAAATATTTTAAAAATATACAATATATTATTTCCTTAAAACATGACTAATTTTCTACAGTATATTTATTTATTTGTATTCATGTTTAATTTTAAAATTTCTCATCATAGTGATAATTTTTTTTAAAATGTGAATACTTCATAGTAAACTGTTTCCTATTTTTATTCTATAAACTTTATTAGTAATTTTTTTGGTAAACTTTTAAACATTATTTTTAACTTTTCCATGTAGTTATTATTTTTATATGTTGTATATTTGTTTTAGATTTTTCATTTTCTTTCATTTTAGTATGTTTTAAACAACAACACATAATTATATTTAAGATTAATTACACATCATTACCTTTTTCTCTTCATTTATTAGTTTAATTTTTAGTCATATAATAGCTCACATTATTTCTATTATTTCAAATATGTATATAAAATTATATATATTAAAAGTTTAAATAATATATTAATTAAAAATAAGTGTTAGATAAATTTAATCTGACAATTAATTATTTGGTGCTGATGTGGATAGGTTCAGACGAGAAAAAACTCTATCATTATATATATGATTATTTTGGTTGATATTCATCTACATTAAATGGCCTCATGTATTTATTACCTATTTTTTTTGTTGTTTCTTACGATTTGACTAGTTTTTAATTTTCTTAATAAGTTGTTCTATTATCAATAGAATTAATCATGATTCAGAAAAAGAAACCAATCTAGAAAAGATAGATTTGACCATCTATATGCGGATAACATATTGCACTTAATTTGAAATTGATGATTTGTAAAAATTCGAATCATCATATTAGAATCTTGTAAATAAGTTGGATGTTACTTTGTGGTTTTAAAAAAAAAATAAACAACATAATATCATCTAAAATAAATCATCCGAAAGTTATGGAATTTTATTTGGATTGAAGATAGTATTTATTGTTGTTTTGTTTCGGTTTGTATAGCCTATGTAGGGTTTATGAAAGAATGATAACAGATAAGCCATTAATTAGTTCTTTCCCATTATTTTCTCTTTCATATCACTGTAGCTTCTTCACATCAAAATTCGGACAAAAATGTCATTATCACGTTTTTTTCGTGGTAAGTTTTTTGTTGACGAATAAAATATATTTGATAATGTTATCAATACCATGATAATAAGTCAAATTTTTGAAATTAAAAGTTGGCATATTGTTCAATTGATTGAAATATTTACTATTATAATACAAAATATTATCCAATAAAATTATAATTATCGATAACTAAGTTATTAGGTCATAATTTACATGTTCATTATTGTGCTAAGAAGAAAGTTAGTTTGGTATTTTTGTTACATCAATAACTAAAACATTATCGCTAAAAACTTTATTCATTCATCATCTGATAAATATATTATTGTGTTAATAACATATATAGATTCACATATAAATGATAAAATCGCAATATGAGTTTTTTTTTTCTGAAATTAAATGTAGATGAGAGAGAACAAATAAAAAAAAATTACCTTATATCTAATTGTTAGATTATTTATGGCTATATATTAAATTGCCCAAGTATGTACAAGTACATATCTACTTTTGCGCATCAACTATGCGTCTCTGCATATAATTTTTCTCACATAAAAGATATTTCTTGCCGTAAAAAAAAAAGAACAGATATTTCTCAATCACTAGCACGAAATTGTGCATGAATATGCGAATGTATAAAATAATAAAATTAAGTTATTTTAAAGCTTGTAGCTTTACCAAACTTTTGGATTTATGTAAATAAGTATCACTTTCTACCAAAATGGTAAAATCACATCGCACATCACATATAATAATACTACACATGGAAATGCTTAAAAACTTAAAATTTCACCAAGATGCAAATGAAGAAAATGCTTGCTCTCTCTTGGTTCTGAAAGCAAGCAATTTGGCGCCTCAAAGCTTATCAAAAACAAATAGTGTTACCAAAGCTAGGAACTTGTTGGGTCAAGACATAGAAAACCTCTATATATATGGTCGATGAAAGACTACAATGTCGACCACATTTCAAGCGAGACGAGTGTTAAGAGTCTGTGAAACTACCAACCATACTTCTTGAAGAAGTCTCTGGTTCTCTTCCTAGCTCGGGTGAATACTATTACTATGCACGCAAGCACCCACGGAGGAAAGCTCCCAAAGAAGATGTAGTTCTTGATCCACGCTGGAGGGTCTTTCAATAGAAATGTTATTAAAAGCGTAACAATCACCACTCCAACAATGATTCTTGTGATGGGTGTGATCAGGGAATCCTGAAAAAACAAGATGTATTCAAAGAAAATTGTGTTATTAAAGCGTTTCTTCTCTTATTATAACCATAGTATCCAAAGACTTTTTTTTACTCCAACGAATTCAGAGTATCATGTATCCATTCTAGCTTCTAGATGAGTCTTGTAAATCTTTGATCTAGAGGTGTGATTTCAAGAAATAGTAATATAATCTTTGACCTAAAGTTAAAGTTCTACAAGTCATCTTGAGTAATTCTTCCATTCAAGAAGATGAAGAATCAGGACTAAGCAGATGCAACACTCTTTATCATGACTTCCTAGGTTTTATTCAACAGATGTAATCAACATTACTATGTACAATATAACAAAATTCACCAGAATTTTTCAAATACTTCATTCAAGTATCAGTTGGGAAAACTATAACTAAGCTAAGGAGATCGTTCTCTTTCGTTTTTTTCCTCTTGCGGAAGTCAAAACTCAAAAAATAGAAACAATCAGAAGATTTTTCAAAGGAAGGATTAAAGATTACCTGAGGTTCACCATCGATGTTAATGACGGCACCATCTCTGTAAGGCAACACAGACCGGCCATTCCGATGAAATCGTATCGGGACGGCGCGACCTTTCTCGACGTTGAAAGCGAATATGGATTTTAAGCCATATTTATCAAGAATAGATCGAACCTCGAGCTGATTCTGCTCATAACCACCGAGATTTGATTTGAACACATCGATCGGACCTTTTCCAAGCCGATACAGATGGATCTCCACCTCCGGCACCTTCGTCGTCACAGTCTTCGATCTCAGTTCACCGTCGAGTTGAGACTCTTCGAGCAACGGAGTAGTCTCTTCAATCTCTTGCTGTGGATCTATCTCCTTCTCGTTCTCCGTCATCGATGACATGATTAACGATTCACCGGTCCGATTAAAAACTTTCATTGTATCTCACAATAAAGCAAAGTAAATATTCCGTTGAGAACGACGTCGTTTGAGTCTGGCCCGGTAATATTTGGGCCTTTAATGGGCAAATAGCGATTGGTTTTATACGGTAACCACTCATCGGAGGTGAAAGTTTTATCCGGCGAGGTTGAAAAAAAATGGAGGCAGCTTTAGGACTTCTCAGGAGAATGCCGCCGAAGCAGTCGGAGACGGCTCTCTCAGCACTTCTCAGTCTCTTGCCTCAACATTCTTCTGATCTCCTCTCTCAAGTCGATCTTCCTCTTCAGGTTTTTCTCTATAATTATCGAGATTTGAAAATGTGAAATTTTTGGCCTGAGTCGTTTTTATCTCCTGATGTTTGGTTTGGAGTATCCAGAGGCGTAGGTTATGCAATTTCAGCGAGGATGATGATTTTGATAGGTTTAGCTTGGTTGATTGTGTTTAGCTCTTCTGGTCTAATTCAATTGCTTCCTAGTTAATTCTTATTATGATGCTTAAGTCGATTCCATTTGTATTCATTTGTATTGCAACAGGTGTTACGTGATACTGAAAGTGGGAAAGATTTCATCTTGTGTGAGTACAACAGAGATGCAGATTCCTACAGGTACTTTTTTTCTCTATTTTATTGTGTAGAGTGAATACTTCAACTGTGCTAGAGTTTTTGTTTACATTACTTAAAGTGTTGGATGGCTTTGGTTTGGTACTTGGAATGAGGTGAAAAGGAAATAAGTTGTTGGATCCGAGCTACTGTTATGATTAGGGTCTTATACTATTACTTGTTCATATCTAAATTGCTATTTGGTGTTGTTGTAATCTTTACTTTTGCAGGTCACCCTGGTCAAATAAATACCTTCCTCCGCTAGAGGATGCACTTTACCCATCTTCAGAATTAAGAAAGCTTGAAGTTGAAGCCAATGAGATCTTTGCAATCTACCGTGACCAGTGAGGTTCTTTATCTACCTCGTTCAACTTGAAAAGCCTTGCCTACTCTCCTCTGTTAAAGCACATTTTCAAGAGTTATCTCATGGTTTTAAACATATAGGATATCTGGTGTTCATGCTTATAACGTCTACACGCCCCCTCCGAATTAGTGATGGTTTTAATATCTTGCAAAGTTACAAAAACACACCTGTTTTGATCAGTTTTTTCTTTCTTTCAGGTATTATGAAGGTGGTATATCTTCTGTCTACATGTGGGAGGATGATAATGAAGGCTTTGTGGCATGTTTCCTTATTAAGAAAGGTATTTCCTTTCTGTGGAGTTTAATCACACTGAAGGTTACTCAATAAAAACTCTTTACCTGAGCTGTTCTGGTTTTGGTTTCCCGAAGATGGGTCAAAGTCAGGTCATGGTCGGAGGGGATGCCTGGAAGAAGGAGCTTGGGATGCCATACATGTTATACAGGTGACTCTCCTAACATAGTCATACTGATAAATACCATCACAACTGCAATTTTATCATATTTTCCCTTAGCATCTCTCTCAGTAGACTTCATATTTTGCTTCTAACACGTGAGATTCTCAACCTAGGTTGTTGGTCCAGAGGAGGAGGAAATGGCACAGTATTGCTTAACAAGTACTATCATGCTCTCTCTGACCACTGATGATGAGTCCTCAGGAAAATTCGGCTTATCTGGCTCAATTAGAAGACAAGTAAGTTTAAGCTTCTATTTAACCCATGCCCTTCATAGATATACAGTTGGATCCAGTTCAATAGTTGATTCAATGGAGGAATATCCAATATCTCTAAATTATAACATGATTCTGCTACTGTTGAAATTAGATGAAAATGGAGCTAGCAGTAGCGGAGGGACATTTATGCAATATGGGAAGAATGATTGAAGAATTGGAAGGCAAACTGAGAAATTCACTTGATCAGGTTCTACCTTAATCCCTGAACCAATTCCCACAAGCTCTTTATACTTATGCAAAAAGCCCTCCAGATATGCATTGTGAACCTCAGTGGGTGCTTGAGTTAATCTCATTCTGTATACTTAGTTAAATTGCATGGTTGTAGTTATGTAACTTGTTGGCAAACCTGGAAATATAGAGAGTAATCATCATATAACCGTATACGAGAATTATAGGATAAGTTTCAGATCAGATCGCTTAATCTTCTCATAAATCAATCGAGAAAACACTTTTATGTAAAGATCTAAGCTTAATGTGCGGCTTCAAATTTAATGTATTGTTTGGTGGAAAGCGCAGGTTTACTTTGGGAAGACAAGAGAAATGGTATGCACATTGCGTCCACCAGCTGAGATTGTACAGATGAGATTACTTGACTCCTGATCCTTCCCCACCACACTTTATGTAACAACGTTTCACATCTCCTCCATTTTTTTTTTCTTTTTGGTTGGTTTTGTGTGGATGCCTCATACTTGGGGCGCATATGTTTTCCCTGTTTTCACCGTAGCTTTGCTAAGGAATGATGTGGTTTTTGAGGTCGTATAAATATTTTGGAAATGCTTGAAAAATTCTCCAAAACTAAAGAATAACAGAAAAACATGGATCAGTGGTGGTGGCTATGACATGTTAGGACCAAAGCAACAAACTCGTTTAGTGATATAGCCACTGCCTTTGACATGCTACTGAATGGGAACTTTTTGTTAACGATCCATGAGATGGCAGAGAGAGACTTCAAATTCAAAGAAGAAGACGCTAATTATATGAAATGATCAAACATGAAATCTTAATCGAACTAAATTGACCAAACTGTATTCAAACTAAAATTTAACCCTAGAGACTTGTTGGCATTAAAGCTTGAACTGTTCGGTTAAAAAAATTATTTAAGTGCAATAAAATCATTTTGTTGTGTTTTTTTTGTTCTGCCATAAATATTTGACATAGACATAGACTTCTTCGACAGTATGAGTGTTCCTAGAAGATGGGATGTGTCTTTTCTTTACCTCATTGGGAAATGATAACAAATAAATCTTAGAAATACTGATATAATCGGAACTTCGATGTTAATATATTACTCCCAATAAATTTCATCAAAACCAAAATTAATTTTCTCGCAATTTCAATTTCGTTTTGATAAAAGTAAAGTTTTTTTAACAGTTTCCTTTTTTTAGTTATTGTGACTTGTGAGATACAATATAAATATACAAAGCTAATAATGTCATTCCTCTTAATAATTCTTTGTAAGCAAAACGAAAATAAGGCAACTCCCATTGAAAAATACGAAAGATCTCTTGAGAATTTCACAAACTCGGCGGTTCGAATTCGATTGAACTCTCTTCGAATACACGACGGTTTATTGAAGTAAGAAGATGAAGCCGCGCTTCACCTTCTTCTTCGTTATCTTCTGTTAATTCAATGGCTTCATCATCCCAACGCCGCTGCGTTTTTGGTACTCACTCTTCTTCCCTTTATCACTCTACAATTTATTCAATTGGTTTAAAATTTTCGACTTTTCTACGTTCATTTTAGTTGGGAACATTCCTTACGACGCTACGGAGGAACAACTCAGAGAAATTTGTGGAGAGGTTGGACCTGTTGTCTCGTTTAGGTCAGTTCTTGTTTAATTGTAGTATTAGGGTTTGATAAAGCAAGCATCTTTATTCAAACTTATTAACAGAGAAACTTTAAAAGTTTGATTTTTTTCGTTTCTCTCTGTTTGCTGTTATGATTCAGATTAGTTACGGATAGAGAAACTGGTAAACCAAAAGGCTACGGATTTTGTGAGTATAAAGACGAAGAAACAGCATTGAGTGCTCGTCGTAATCTTCAGAGTTATGAAATCAATGGCCGTCAATTAAGAGTTGATTTTGCTGAGAATGATAAAGGAACTGAGAAACCCCGTGACCAGGTTTACTTCTTCTGCCACTGTTTTTGATTTCTAGCGACTTCAAATGTTGGAGCTTTCATTTATTTATAACTAAAGATGTTAACTTTGGATTTCAGGGTCAAGGAGGACCTGGTTTACCTGCTACTACTGGTACTGGTATGTTTTTGTTTCAGTCTCTGAAATTTTACTGACTATAATTGGCTTTAGATTGCAAAACTTATCATTCTTTTGGCTTTTCAGTGACAGAATCTCAAAAGCAGATTGGAGGTCCTGGAGATTCAAATATACATCAACCGGTTGGTATCCACCTTGCTATGACCGCTGCTTCTGTTATGGCGGGTGCGTTAGGTGGTCCCCAGGTTGGTTCGCAGTTTACACAAAGTACACTGCAAGTTCCATCTAGTGATCCCCTGACTCTTCATCTTGCCAAGATGTCGAGAAGTCAGCTCACTGAAATTATATCGTCCGTTAAGGTGTGAATCTCGATATCTCGGCTGTTTTCTTTATTGTTTTTGATGCATTGTGTTGAAATATTGGGAGCGAGTGATGTGATGTGATTGTGTTCTTTCAATGGTCAGTTAATGGCTACACAGGATAAGGAACAAGCTCGACAGCTGTTGGTTTCAAGACCTCAGTTACTAAAAGCTGTTTTCCTGGTAACTTACTCATCCCTTGACTCTCTGCCAAAAATTCTTAAAAGTTAGTTGTTGCCTGGTGGTGATTTATGGGAACTAGGAGGGAACATTCTATTTTAGTTTCTCTATAGAAAGATGTATATACAATACAGTTCAATTCTTACACCATCTTTTGAATCCATACTTTGTCTATTGTTTCAGGCACAGATAATGCTTGGGATTGTGAGTCCACAACTCGTAAGTTTTCCATCTTAATGAACAGTTTTCTGCTCCTTCTTTCTTTATCAATCTACAATGTCTTAAGAGGTCTATTGCCATTCTTGAATTGTGCAGTTGCAGTCGCCAAATATTATTCAGGCCCCAAGTCATATGACAGGGTCATCAATTAAACACACACAACTATCTGGCCAAGTGTCTAGTCAAAACCTTTTACCACCACTGGCACAAAGGCCTCAACAGCTAAGTCGCCCTCCCCATAGTCAGTTTCCCGTTCAACAGTCTTCTAAACAACCTTTTAGTCAGATTCCACAACTAGTAGCACAGCCAGGTCCTTCTTCTGTGATTCCTCCTCCTAGATCTCAAGTTAAAGGTCTCAACGAAACCGCTCCATTCCAACGCCAAAAACAAGTGGTTTCAGCTTCCACCAGCATAGATTATAGTAGTCAGACTTCAGTTCCGCCATCTCAAGTACCCCGCCAAGCATTAACAAATTCTGTGATGCAGGTGAGTTGCCACAATACCTATGTTTTTAGAGAATGAATCCATAGACCATAGTGAGTGACATAGATTTTATTTGAAAGTATTTGCATAATTTAGCACCATAGTATTCAAGTGCCAACATTTGGTCTTATTAATAGTACACACACCAAAGGACTGCTCTGTTTTAGTTGCCATCTTTTACTAGGAGAGCTTATTGAGTTGCTAATGCGTAATGAATGGTCTAAGGGACACACACATGTTTTGCTTTCCAAGTTAAGGATCAAACTTCAAATATATAGCTAGTGAGCATCGAAGGGTGCTTAGTGGACTATATGACCCTTTTAGTCACTTTCTTTCTCTGTTTTTTTTTTGGATTTTCTTGAATGATAACCTCTCGTCCGTATTTATATCTTTACAGCAAGGTGGGCAAGCGGTATCACTAAATTATGGCAAAAGAATAAACGAGGGTCCTCATCAATCAATAAACAGACCATTAAAGATGATGAAAGCGGATGACGGGAGAACTACTTCATTTCCCGGAGGTCAAGTGTCTAATTCAATGCTTCCTAATCAATTACAACGACGACAGGAGAAAGCTCCCCAGGTATTATCAATCACATAATTGGGAATCACTCACAAATGCTGCAAACGAATCTATTAATTTGCAAATCCGTGCTTACTTGATTGATTCTCTTTCTCCAGGCACATCTCTCGCCCGATGTTCAGTCAACACTGCTCCAGCAAGTAATGAACCTTACACCGGAACAGCTGAGATTACTGACTCCAGAGCAACAGCAAGAGGTCTTAAAGCTGCAACAAGCGCTCAAGCAAGACCACATGATGCAGCCTTTATTATAGCATTGAGGTAGTTGTCTATGGATCTTCATTTTCTTTTTTGTTACATGCAAGAATAAGAGCTCCGTTTCTTTCTTTTTCTCGGTGATATTTGATCTAATTTCTTATCTTGGTTTCACCTCTCTTCTATCTACAGGGGAAAGCAACTCGGTTGGTCGATTTCATTGCAGAGATCAAAAAGGTTTTTGGCATGCAAATCACCATATGGAAAGAAGAAGACTCTCTCACCTGAATTGAGGCGAGTGATTGTAAGATTAGTGTAGAATTTATTTGTGCTGAGTTTGTCTTATAGAAGAACCATTCTGTCATCAAAATATAAAAGCAAAGAGAAAGTTAAAAGTTCAAAAGCCTCGCAATAACTGTGTTCTTCTCATTCTCTTTTTTTTTTTTTTTTTTTTTTTTCCTGTTTTCTGCTTTAACACAACTGTCCTCGCATCATTTTTATTTTGTGGCCACTGGTTTGGTGAAGATTTTAGTACTTCAGTGATAATACATTTTATTTCTTTATTACACAAGAATTGCGACTAAGCTTACAATTTAAAAACAGGCGGTTAAGTTAATGTAAACTTTATAAGTAACAAGATTCATGTAAAAATGTAGATTATCGACTATTACAGTAATGTGTTCGAAAAATAAACTCGCAAGCTTTTCTGTAACCGGACATCAAAGAAAGATCCTACGAATGGTTCTAGCGAAAGCCCGCGACACCAATCTTCCAACCAAGTCACCTGGCAACTGAAGCAACCTCTGTTGCGACTCCTGTGGAAGCTATCACATTCATTCCAAGCACCGAAAAAGAAGTTAGGACATTTACTCTCGAACCATAGATAACAAAAAAAATGTAAGGGACTATGAAAATCTAGAGTTACCTCAGGTAAGATGGAGAGAATCGGAAGCATCTCTTGTGCTGATGGAAGCTGATACATGATGAGTGATGCTTCGTCTAGAGGCGTAAGCGCCTCACCATATTTACTAACCGTTCTTACTTCCTGTAAGTTTGTTTCGCAAAACATTAAAGATAAAATAATTAAAGAACATTTGATCTACTTAACAAAAAGCAGAAGAAAAGAGAAATATCTTACCGTGCTTACGCTTTGAGCCTTTTGCATCCCTGAGAACAATGAGATGAGGCGATAAAAGGTTCTAAGATTTGTCATGTCTTCTTCTGTCAAGGAAGTGAATGGCCTTGAACTAGAAAATGTTAAAGAGTCCAAAGTTGCCAATCCAAATGCATCAAGGCCCTGTTGAATAACAATAAAAAGAACAAAGATAACCAATTCTTTTCACGTAAGTAGTGCAAGGGATTTCGATTATTATCAAAGAAAGACAAATGTTTAAATAGTTATTTTGTTCTGATATATGCTTGTCAATCCAGTCGGTTTATTGAACAACCCTTTGATTTTCTCTGGTTTTTTTTTTTTTTCTAATTGAATAACTAATAAGATATATTAATGCTCACCTTAGCGAATTCTCGAAGAAGGATTTCTCTTACAAAAGAACCCTGTTCAATGATTCAATATTTTAAGCAGTTGTAACATTAGTTTTATAATTCATAGTACCAAAACTACCGCTTATAAATATACCTGTTCTGTGAAAGTAAAAGCAAGTATTTGCTTCATGACGATCTTAGAGTCTGAGCCCTCCACTGGTTTCTGAACTAATGCCGTCTCTGTCCTAAGAGACTGAAGAAAGTAGGTGTGAATAAGAAACCAAATGCTACTCTTTGTTATTTAAAATTTAAAACCATATAATACACCCAAGCTATTTATTTCCCACTGCGGAAGATTTTCTCAAGAGTAAAACATTTTAGTGCAGTTTTCACCAAATCATCTTGCAGATTTCACAGTCTTTGATTTGCTCTTAGGCTGTCTGATTGTATTATTATTCCGCTGTTTACTGACTAACTGACCATTGAACACTACCTAGCCCATTAACCCAAATACACAAGGTCATAACCCTGATAACAAACAACAATGAAATTGATGCACTATATAATACAACAAAAATACTTAAGTGCATTTTGCAACCCATTGATGGTTAAACAACCAAAAGGAATTAAAATTCAGTCTCACCTCGCTAAGCAAAGACTCGAGGCGGTCAATTCGGAAAACACCTTCCTGGCAGAGACACACATATAGGGGATAGCACACTCAGAAAGAAACAGAATCCGAAATGAGGATTTTCAATGTCATTTGACACAATAGTTTGGTACCTCATACAAAAGGGATTGCAGAGAGCTTTTCAGCTGTGGAGAGCTGTCAGTTAGAACTTTTCTCGCTATCCAAGGGTATGTACTACCCAAAACCTTGTAGTTTGGGTTTATACCGATGGCAATACCCTCCAAAACAGCGAGGCTGGGGAATCAAAGATGAGAAACAAATTTATTTTGTGAATGCTGCCTCAGTAGACCAAAACAGGCTAATCACATATAAACCATGGTTGAACTTGAAAGTAAATGTCAGATAAGCGAATAAAGCATTTAAAGCATAGACCAGTTGGACTTACAATCTTGTGCAAAAGTTATGAGCGTTTGTTTATATTTATTTAGACAATGCCATATCTAGACGGCTTAAAAGTTTGAGAAAACTCAACAGCTCAAAGCAAGATTGTTCATCATACCAGCAAAGCGGCTGGACGGTAATAAAGTGAAAAAAAGAGAGATAAAGTACCTGCGAATAACGAGAGAAAAATAGGGGGGTATTCTGAATTTGAACTTGTACCTGAAAGTTTGACAAATGTCAGCATCCAATATATAAGCACAAAATATAAGTAGAGTTCTTTCAAATGTCTCTCACCCAGCCACATATTGGTAAAATTTTAATAAAATTGTAATAGCATATATTAGTTTAAGTACAAGTGTTATTACATAGTGATTCCTAAGTCGCCAAGCAGGTCACCAAAGCTTATATTGCGAACTCCTCTGGAAATTGCATCTTGAAAAACATCTGTAGAAAGAGGAGGCAATTGTTTCAGAACAAATCAACCAAAAATTTCAATACAAACGCGTACCTGCATAATAACACTCTTTTCTAAACTGAAAGCAAGAACGCACCGGTTAAAGCCTTTGTCACAGCACTCTTTTCAGCTGTTGGTGGAAGAAGCCTATAGAAGTTGTGCAGATAAGATTAGGAAATGTCAACAGTCGATAGTTCAAATTCAGAAAGACACCAATGACCAGAGTACCCCAGAGTTACAAAGTCCTTAGCCAGCGCATTGAAGTCGCGATTTACAAGATGAAGACATGCTTCCATGAATCCATCACGTAATTCTGGCCTAAAGTCTCCCATCATACCAAAATCTGGCAGCAAAACAAACTTACAGTTCAAGAAGTTATAAACAAAAGATACTTCTTAGGACAGTAAAATAAGATATCCAGAGAGCCAAAAGTCCCCATCTTCATATCTAAAGGAGTGATCGATTATCACAAACTTAGTGTATAACAACGAATCACCCAAAAAAAAACCATTGACCATAAAAGTATATAGGTTTTCATTAGTTCACTAAATGATCAGATATATTAGCTGAAACACAGGTAGAGTTGAACGATAACCGGAGCTAAATGACCAGTTTTTTTCTTTGACCGAAGAAACATGTATACAAAAACATTATCTGGAATTTGGGACCATGGAATGCAGGATGATAAGACATAAAGTTAGTAGGAATACCTAAGTATGCAAGTTGTCCATCATATGTACGAAGGAAATTCCCAGGGTGGGGATCGGCATGGTAAAATCCATACTCCAGAAGTTGATTAAACGAACAGTAAACGCCAACCTCAACTAAATAAAGATCATTAACTTCAGCTAGCTTCTGACCCTGCAATGATTCAGAAAGTAGACTACACGAAATTATTGTGTGCTTAAAAACATAAAATTTCTTTGACTGAAGAAAGCCATAAGTTGATGATTCTTTAATTGCGAATGTTTTATTTCATACCTCCACCCACTCCATTACCAGAACTTTGCTGGTACTGTACTCTGTGTACATCTTTGGAACCAAGACATCTTTGATGCTACCATACAACTTCCTATTCAATCATACAGAATGTTACTTTAGGGAATCCCTTATAGAAGATTTAACCATTAGATGAGCTAATAATGCTCTAGAAAAAATTATCATGTTGTCCAAGTACCACGCTTAAGCAAAATACCACATGATCTATAGCTCAGATAAATAATTTAAATGGGACTTTAAAGTTAGCCATAACATCTACAGGAGATCAAACAAGGCCGGACAGTACTCAAACCTTAGCAGGCTTTACCTAAATTTTATTCCGTTTTGGGCTTCTTTCAAGTAATCCATCTCCTGCATTCAATGTGATTTACCTGTATTCAATATAAAGCTCTAAGATATTCCTCGAACAAGAAAATTTTAAATGCAACAACTAGTCCATCTACAAGATCTTTCATGACCTCAAAGAAATCTAACAGCATCTATCCATTTCTCACACTAGCTAAAGATGGGATTTATCCTTTTCCAGCATCACTTTGAACCACTGAATTTCATTTTCTAGGATTGCATAGAGAGAATTCAGTCTGGCACTCTTTTACCTCAATGACGGAGAAGATAAGCATCAAGCGCTTACCCATTTGATTTTAAGCAGAATATATTCTATGAATCAGAATACAAATGTCTAGACAAAACATGGGAGTGTATCATTTACCTTAAACAGACTTGTTGCCCATTCATCAACAACTGCCTGCAAATGGAATTTCAAACTTCAGCATTGGAACAAATTAAAAATACACCCTGACTTACTAAGGCTTCCACTTTTCTCTCAGGAAGAGTGAGAATCAGAGTTATATAATTTCTACTAGAATCCTTTGGAATGGACACTAGAGTAAGTTTCAACACAGTTTAAATATTCTTCTGCATCCGTAAAGAAGTTTCAGAAGTTAAGTAATGTTGACAAAAGGCATTTTATCCAGTTCAAAGAAAGACACCAAATTACAAAAGTTTCACGTCACCTCGAGATCTGAGTTGAATCTTCCAGCCTTTTTAATCAAACCCGCTATATATCGCAGGATTAGTGTGTCCAAAGCAATAGCAGCTCGTACACCAGGCCGCTGCACTTTAACAGCAACAACTTTTCCACTTCTACGGAGCCTAGCTTGATATACCTGAAAATAGACCAGAGTAGGGATCCACATGGTAGGAGAAGCTCTCATATATAGAATTATAGATTGGGAATAAGAAACTAGCACTACTTCTCGCATACCTGTCCAAGGGACGCTGCAGCTACAGGCTCAGGAGAAATCTCAGAGAAAAGCTCATCTATAGGAAGGCCAAGTTCATCCTCAATCATATTGAAAGCAACTTCAGTTGAAAATGGAGTTATTTGATCTTGTAGTAGAGATAGTTCATCCAAGTATGTAGGTGGTATCAAATCCTATTGATGATCAAATCAAATCTAGTTCAATAATCATATCTTAATAGCAAATAACAATCACAAAGCTCCTGAAATGAAACAGAATAGTAGCTTACGGGACGAGATGAAACAGCCTGAGCAATTTTGACATACGCCTAAAAACATGTAAAAGAAAACAATTACATCTGAAAACCGAAAGAGAGAAAAACACTCGCATTGAGCAATTCGAAAGTAAAGAGAGAAACCATACCGGACCTAGCTCCACCAGTAATTTCCTAAGCTCCGCTGCTCGTACCTAATTCGTAAAACGAAAACAAAGCATGAGAACAGCATTATCATTTAAGAGCAGTGATAACATAAACGAATTGGACTAAAGACCTTGAACATCTTCCAAGAACGCTCCAGAGCTTCATCGGCTAATCGAAGCCCAAACCAGATACCAAACGTAGTCCCGATCTGAGCTAATCTACGAAGCAGAATCAAAGGCTTCTTCTTATACATTTCGTTTATCCTGGAAAAATTGTACTCCGACAAAGAATCAGTCTCATCGGCACTGAGACTGAACAAATAACCGGATTTACTCGTGAAGCTATCCACATCTCTGGACGCAGCGGAGACAACGACGGCGGAGTTACATCTTCGCGGCGGCAAAGACGGTGCTGAGACCAGCAGTAGACTGGATTTGGCGGGAAAAGAGACGATTGGTGAAGAAGGGAGCAGAAGCATCTCTTCTAACAACCAGAGAATAGCTTCTCTTCGCCGATAGTCAATGTAATTTTTGAATATTCCTTTGGACGAGAAAATGCAGACAAAACGGCTAATTTGGTTCACTATTTTATCTGTTTTCTCCTCTCACATTCTTTTTACTTTCTCCGTTTCTCTTGACATTTTGCTCGGATTTTTCGGATTTTCTGCGTCACACAAATTACACCCATATATTTTATCTAATTACTTATTCTACAAATATTAAATTCACAACAAAAACAATTCTCCAATCGAAGTTATTGGATTGTATACATTAAATTATTTTAGTTAGTTTTAACAAAATAAATATTTTAGTTAGTTTTACCATTAAACTAGATTTGAACACGCGATATATCATGAGTCAATTGTTTTAATATAAATATGTTTTTTACTAAATATTTATATTTTATTCTGGTAAATTTATTTATTATTTTTATGTTTTTTATGGTTTATAAATATATTTTTTTGTTTAACATATATTTATAGTATTTCGTTTTTACAGTTTATAATATGCTTCAAATCTATGCCAAATTATATATGTTATTAATTTTCATTGAAATAATTTAGAGCAAATCCTAGCAAATTAGATATTAAATTAATCTAAATAAAAATTCCTAATTAAATGAAAACCAAAACACGTATCGACATCATCTATCAAGACAAAAAAAACATATATGGAGATAAATCATTTTTTACTGTCTCTTATAACTCATTATGTCATACAGTTACATCATTTTTTTACCATATTAGATTACTAATTAAAAAAAAATTTCATTATATTGATATATATATTATTTGAGTATATATTATATGATTATTTATCTAATAGTTGTCTTATACCTGTCTATTTTGGGACGGAAACCTATCATGTTCAGTACTCGTCGGAAACTTTTCATCCTATAATCAATCTCTGTTATATAATTATCCGTTTTGATTGATAATTTTAATCTATTTGTATCAAAAATTAATTATTATAAATAAGTAGTTATAGTATTATATATATATATATATATTAATCAATATTAAAAAAATTAGTTATCTGTCCATTTTGGGACAAAAATCCATCATATCCCGTATCAGTCGGAAGTTTATGTCCCGTAACCGATCTATTCAATATAAAACTATAATTTTGGATTGATTATTTTAGTCTAACGGGTAAGTAATTGAGTAAGAGGTTACAACAACATATTTGCATAGTAATTTTACAAACTCATTGATCATTATGATGTTTTAGATTATTTTTAATTTCATTTATATCCTTTGTAAAAAGAATTACAAAAATTAGTATATCGTTAATTGTATTTTAGAATAACTAACACATATAAATTATTTTTTAAAATGTACTTCTCAAAAAATAATATAGACATTTTTTTTATTAATCCATGTTTAATTATTAACTTTTCAATATTTTAATTTATATAACTAATTTCAAATTTTTAATTTTTATCTAAACAAACGTATTAATATATATTTAATTTATTAATTATTTAAATCAAAGATCTTGATGACTTAATATTTTAAAAATATATCTATGTAAATCAAATATTTAAGAGATTTAATTGCATTGAAAATAAATAATTATTGTTAATGTAATGATTATGACAAATATACAAGAAAATACAAACTATTTTTGGTTCGTTAAACATCTTTGTACTATTTTTTAACAAACTTTTTATTTAAGAATATATAATTTGGGTCAATTTCAAAGTTTTCTTTTAAATGGTCATATTTTCTATATACTTTAAATTTTTATCGAGTTTAAATATTATTAATTTTAAAAAACTTTCATAGATTTCAAATATTATTAATATTTTTTAAAACATTTATAGAGTAAAATATTTTTAATATTTTTAGAAATTTCTAGAGTTTAAATATTTATAGATTTTTAGAGTTTAAATTGGTTCAACTAAAACCGGATTAAACCGAATAAAGCTTTTAAATTTGAACGCATGATAAGTAAAGCTTATTGTTTATTCTTATTTGAAATCATTTTGTTTTTTTTAATAATATGTTTATGAATCATTGACTAAATACTTTAGCCTATGAGTAATATATGTATGTTTTTAAAAATTTGAATCACAACATATGCAGAAAAAAATCAAAAGTTTTATTAATTATATGTATTTTATAATCATTCAAAATAATTTGAAAATAAGATCAAACAAAGTTTACAAAAAATCATATTTTAGATTATTAAATTACAATATTAGATAAGGAAATAATTGTGTTTGGTTGTAAGGATTTGAAATATTATATAAAAAAAATGTTTGGATGCAGAGATGAAAATATTTCATTTAAATACTTTTGAAAATTTGTTGGCAACAGGTCCACGAGTACCTCTTTTTTAATAGTATAGAGATGTGAAATGAGAACCATAATTATTTTTCTAATATTTTGATTTAAATTAGATAGATGGATTTTAGGCAAATTAAAATCAATGCTAGTTTTCATAATATTGATGTTTTAATTTGTTTGAATACACTTATAACATTAATCCTAGTTTATTTTTTTTAATATAGGTGTTTGGAAACACCTCCTTAAAGTGACTCTTTTTTAATAGTGTAATAGATTATTTCCACTGACAATCAAAGAAGCCGCCTCCAACCGTCATTCCTGAACTTGCAAAGCTCGTAAAAACCACCTTTAACCGTCAGTCCGTCACTCATGAGCTTGCAAAGCTCGTGAAATTATATTTCACAGGTATATGATAGCCAAAAAAATCGAAACCGTCATCTCTACTTACCACTGAAAAACTATTGGAGCATAAGTAGAATCTTCTCCAATCGAAAAATAAATATATTCGAACCAAACAATGGTAGGTGACTTGGGGGAAGGTGCCAAACTCATCAGCCCTGAGTTCGATTCTCGCCAAAAACTAAGTTTTTATTGCTTGGCCAGACGAAGATGGGACCATCTCTTAGACTTCATTAGAAAACTCGGGGCCGGAGTAGTCGTCGGTACTATCCTCATGGGAGATTAGTTGGACTTTGGCCCAGACACCCCCGATTAACAAAAAAATATAAAATAAAAATAATAAACCAGTCCTTAAACCGTCGAGTGAAGCCCGAAAATAAACTATTGGAGCATATATATATATATATATATCTACTACACTATTAAAAAGTATCACTTTCAGAAGGTATTGCCAAACACTCCAAATAAGTAATTTAAAAAAAAACAAGACAAAACATGTTGCCAAACACTTACACTAATGAGATATTTTCAGCTATGTATCCAAACACTATTAAATAATAAATAATTTTTTACAATCCTTACAACCAAACATAATCATTTTTTATTTAATATTGTGATTTTATTAGTATGAATTATGATTCTCCTATCACTTTTGTTTGATTTTATTTTTAAATTATTTTTAATTATTATACAATTTATACAATTAATAAAAGTTTAGATTTTGTTCTGCATGTGATGTGATTCTAATATTTATAAACATACATATATTAGAAAAAAATATGGTAGAGGTGTCGAATTGTTCAATATCCCACATCGGTAGAGGTGTCAATCGGATTGGTGACACGCAAGCTAGGAACAAGTAAATATGCCATGAACATGTATCAACATAAAATTTTATGACCATTAAAAAGCGGATATCATGAACAAAGTCCATAGTGAACCGCGGTTTCAACGGAGTTTGTCCGTGGATTGGTGGGTCGACTGGCAGACTACCAATTTTTAAAAATATTTTAATTATTTAAAATTATAAAAATCAATTATGCGGGCCGACTCGCTAACTTGTTGGACATGAGAACTACTTAGAATAAAAATTAAAATGGATATATACGTCAACTAACCAATAACACTAATACTTTATAATTTAATGAAGTAAAAATTACATATATTATATATACATCTACTACACAACAAGAAAAATAACTATAAAATCTAAACGAACAAAATCTAAAATTTTATAAATTATCTAGAAAACTAAACACAAAATAATAAACTGTAAAATATAAAGATTTGTTACAATGATTAAAAGATAGATATATACCTCAACTAACCAACAACACTAATATTTTATAATTTTATGAAGTAAAAATTACATGTATATATATATAAATAAAATAAAATAATTATAAAATCTAAACGAACAAAATCCTAAAAACAAAATTATCTGGAAAACTGAACATAAAACAATAAAATATAAAATATAAAGATTTTTTACAATGATTAGGAAACTATTGACTCGCGGTGTACCGTGAGTTTAACTCTAATATATATATATATATATTAGAAAATAAATAAAAAAACAAGATTGGCGGAAATAGATTGTGCCACCTCAGAAGATAAACAACACGACCACTCCACCACCGTAGATCAAATTGTCAAATCCTTCGATAACTATACGAACTAACTGAGACACTGAACCATAGAGTATCTTTCAAAATATTTCTAACGAAATGCTTCAATTCTTCTTTATTTTATTTTAAGCAAAATTAATAGCACAATTTTTGTGAAGAATTTTCTTTGTTGGTTAATTTAATTTCACATTACAAAAAGTATAATAAATATTTTAATCAGTATCAAATATTCAAATGCCTGCAATTGCAAAAACAATGGTTATATACTTATATGCGTTTTGTTCATCGGATTAGCGTTAGCGTTTGCAAAAAACAAACCATAAACGAATTGAAAAAAAAGTAGATCACAACAGCTGGCAAAAAAAAGAAAAAGAAAAATCAAAAGCGGCGAGCGAGGATTTCAGCGTTTCCGAACTTTCCATTCTGAGTCGCGGGAGACTCGTTCCGATAATTGTTGTCTTCTATTCCATTTCCAGCTGATCTACCTTCAATACCATTGTTGTCAAGATTTTCAGAACCATCTACGGAGAGGATAGAGAGAACGACGAAGTAAACGCTGTGTTGAAGTTGGATAATCTCAGTTTTTCGGCACTCGAATTTGCTCAATGACTTCTTCGGTTGAGTCCCATTTTGCCTTTACATTTCTGTTTCAGATCTCTTGATTCTCCTGTGCGTTATAGTAATTGTTTCGCAGTTTTGAATAAATTTGCAGAGACGGCCTTCAATTTAGGATCGGAGTTTGTTAAATAACTTGATCTAGCGAAGATGATGGTCGAAGATCTTGGTGTGGAAGCGAAGGAGGGGGCTGTGCGGGAGGTGGCGAAGCTTTTGCCATTACCAGAACTTTTGCAGTCTATTTCTTCAATCAAGGCCGATTACATCGCTCGTCAACAGGTTTGTCATCTTGCTTGGAGGAATTGAATTGGATTATAAATATAGCTTGCACTGAGTATCAGTTACTTCTGAGCAATGCTGGGTTTTGAATTATCAGGTTTTCATATGCTATTTTTATTATCTTTATCTTCAAATTTTCTGGGAATGTAATGACTTTACTGGTGAAATTTGTAATGTAACTTACTCGTGATGCTTTTATTTCAATCAGGCGAATGATGCACAACTTAGTACCATGGTTGCTGAGCAGGTTAAGCTTTAATTTGGTCTTCTTTGTATTCGAATTTTTGTGTTGTTATTTGTTAAAGAATATCTGCTGACAATTTGCAGGTTGAACAAGCTCAAGCTGGGTTAGAGTCGCTTTCTTCATCTGAGAAAACCATTTATCAACTGCGGGATAATTTCATTTCTATTGACAAGTATGTTTTTGCTTGGCCAGAGATTCTTGAAGCTGAGTTACCAACTTTCGCATTTTTTCCTTCTAACGTCATTGCTTGTACCACAGACTTTGTCAGGAATGTCAAACTTTGATTGACAATCATGACCAAATAAAGCTGTTGAGTAATGCCAGGAATAATCTAAACAAAACTCTAAAGGTAGATACGCCGCACTGATTCTATTGCTCCAACAGTTTATGGTTCAGTATTGTCTTTGTAACTTAATCTAGAACTCGAAAAATTATAGCTCTGCATGGTCGCCTCAGCTGTTTAAAGGCTTCCAAGTTTATCTCAACTAATTTTATGCCACATTGTCTTTTCTTCTAGGATGTAGAAGGTATGATGTCAATTTCTGTTGAAGCTGCTGCAGCTCGGGAGTCTCTGAGTGACGATAAAGAAATCGTTAACACTTATGAGGTAGCATGAGTTCCTCTTCCCATGGATTCCAGGCATTTCTTACTGCATCACTTTTTGAGAAAGTGAATGTCTGGTGTAAGACATAACATTCTTTTTGTTCTTCCATAGAGACTAACAGCACTTGATGGTAAACGGAGATTCGCCTTAGCAGCTGCTGGAGAGGAGGTTGGGAGACTAAGGTTTGTACTTGTTCCACTCTTTTCCTTACTTTGGTTTTCATACTTACATGAAGCGGGCCTGAAAGCTTTAATTCAAGAGTTACTGGGCTACTAAATGATTATGAGCTGGAAATGAAGGAAACTGGATCTCTATGCTAAAGTAAATGAGCAGTACATGGAGCTGTTGTTCTTTTGATAGTGCTTATGATGATTTGATCTCGCCTCTGGACTGTCTTTTCTTTTTACATGATCACGCACACCAATTTCTGAAGAGTTGTTTTGATGGGTTCAGGGAGTATTTTGAAGACGTTGACAGAACATGGGAAACATTCGAGAAGACACTATGGGGTCATGTTTCCAACTATTACAAACTTTCAAAAGAAAGGTATTTTGAGTAAAAATATATGGATATCAAATGTTACATATCTTTTGATTTATCTCAAAATAACTGATCAACTACTTTTACTCTGTTACTAATGTATCTCTTTGTTCTGCAGTCCACAAACGCTAGTTCGTGCTTTGAGGTATGATTCCTCACAAAAGACATCCTTTCACCTTTATATATGTCATATATTACCAGTATTTTGACTTTTCAGTATTTGTTGCAAATCTATTTTAATAGGCAAGGCAGATCTTGTATACATATTTTCTGGTGATTAGTATCAAAATCAGTTCAAATTGGTAAAGTAGGATAATAAGGTTATTGTGTTACCGTGAAACCCATTTTTTGGAGAAGCAAATTGTCTCTTTCTAGTTTCATGCAACATACATTGCAATATCATGGATTTTATGTTGGCATTTGAACACGGGATGATGTCTCCTATTCAGTAGACTTCTTTTCAAGTGAACTGGTTACCTAAGTGTGGTATTAACTTACAATTTTCTCTTTTGTCAAAGGGTTGTTGAGATGCAAGAAATTCTTGACCAACAACTTGCTGAAGAAGCCGCAGAGGCTGAGGGAGAAGGTGCGATGGCATCTGTAGCAAATCCTCGAAGGCCTGGGAAGTGAGTTAAAATTTTTTGTTTATATTCTTCTTGATCTGTCTCTCACCTGTTATTGAAGATCTCTTTCACTTGTTCACTGTGGGTTTAACTAAGTTAGAGCATCATTATTGGGGGATCTAATAGAAGAGTTCTAAACAAATTATAATGATATATAATTGATAAATATTGGAGAGGTTCTAAAAAGAGGAGAGAAGGATTCTAAAGTTAGAACTTTTAGATATGAGTTCTAAAAATTAACACATAAAATGTTGGAGTTCTAAAAAGGTGAGGTTCTAAAAATTTTAGATACCCATTTTTAGATCTCCCCAATAATGATGCTCTTATATTATGCACTGATCTAGTCTCCTGGAAAGCCGTGGTATTTCATTAAGTCCCCATAATGCCTTGTGACATATCTTATGTTTTTTTTTGTTGGAATCAGGAAATCTACTACAACGTCAGCTTCATCAAAGGGTCTTGCACAACAGAAGTTGAAAGTCCAAGGAAAAGGCTACAAGGATAAATGCTACGAGCAGATTGGAAAGGCAGTTGAAGATCGATTCAACAGGCTTTTGACGGTGGGACTTTCTATTTGAATTTTCTCATTTGGTGGAATAGTTAAAAGTAATGTGTTTCTTTTTGAGGTCATCCTAACACTGAACTATTGACCAGCTTGTATTTGAAGATCTAAAAGCAGCTTTGGAGGAAGCTAGAACGGTTTGTGCGACTGATTCCCTTGCTTGCATGCACTTCTTCTTCATTGTCTCTTTTCTGAAGTTTATTGAACTTGTTACTCGAGCATTTGATTTATTTTGGTCTCTACTAGGCGTTTCAGCAGATCTCTTTTAGTTGACTAAATTAGTTAAACTTTTTTTTTTTTGGTTTTTAATGAATATGGTTGATGATCTAGTATGTTGCTGTTCTGTTGCAAACGTTCCTAATTGACCTGACCATCATAGATTGATGTCCCTGTTCCATATACGTTAATTCCAATGTTAATGCTTCTATCGTCCATGGTTATAACGATTGATATCTACCTCGTTTCTTCTGCTTCACAAATATTTTTTTTATTAACTGGGTTTTTCATACTCTTGCTATTGTGTTTGACTACTAGATTGGAGAGGAACTTGGAGATATTTATGACTATGTGGCTCCTTGTTTTCCTCCGAGGTCTTTTTCCTATACCAATTGTCTCTTCTTTTTTTTTTTTTTTTCCTTTCGAACAATGAAAGATGACAGTTTAAGATCTTATTCCATTTCCCCAAGGAAAAATTAACATCTTAGCAATCTTCCCTGTTGGCAGATACGAGATATTTCAGCTTATGGTGAACCTTTATACCGAGAGATTCATACAAATGCTCAGATTGCTCAGTGACAGGGCAAACGATCTGACAAATATAGAGATTTTAAAGGTGTGTCAAGCTTGATTCTTAGTAGTGTTCTTGCCATGTTGTGTAGCAACTCAGACTTCGCAAATTTGCTTTTGGTGCTTTGGCTCTGTGTTTTCTGGCCGAATATCAAGGACATTTTAATCAACCATGCATTTATTCAAGCAAATGTCAAGCTAGTGCGAGTTATTTGACAGGGAAGAACACAGCATTTTTTTTAAACAGGGTAGTATTTTGTGGATACAATAAGTTGTTGTCCACCTTTGTATTCGTTCCTTAACACTGTGCTCACAATATGGCTCATCCATTTTACCTTGTCTTTGTGCATAAGACATCCTATAGTGAGTGATGTATCTTCTCGTTCTTTTTTGGATCTTGCTAGGTGACTGGTTGGGTGGTAGAGTACCAAGAAAATTTGATTGCACTTGGGGTTGATGATTCACTAGCTCAAGTGTGTTCGGAGAGTGGTTCCATGGATCCTCTAATGAATGCATATGTTGAAAGAATGCAAGCTACAACAAAGGTAATGATATGCACGTTTGACCTTCTCTGCTGGTTTTGGAGGTTTAATAATTCTTTTTGCTTAAACTTTAGTTGCCAATCCTCTTTGGTTGCAGAAATGGTATATGAATATCCTTGAGGCGGATAAGGTGCAACCACCTAAGAAAACAGAAGAAGGAAAATTATACACACCGGCTGCTGTAGATTTATTCAGAATACTTGGAGAGCAAGTGCAAATTGTCAGAGACAATAGCACCGATGTTATGCTGTACAGGATTGCTTTGGCTATTATTCAGGCAAGTCAGAGAGGTTGCAAAGATTTGTTTGGTCCGCATTTTCTTTCTTTGGTTATAATTGGAGATATTCATTTCCCTACTCAGGCTTTTTATTGACTATATACTCAGAAATTGAAATCGCTCTTGCTTTCTTCTAGGACTCATATGAAAGTTAATGTTGGGAGAGTTACCAGTTCCTAGCTTTTTTCCATATCTCACTCTGATGTCCAATTCCATTTACCCCATTTTTCTTTCTCTTTTCTACTTTCTTTCCTCTTCATTGTGTTTTAAGCTGATTGTAATTTTCCTCCAACAATCTATCCTTAATCAAAAATCTATATTTTGATTCATATTGCTGATTACTTCAGGTTATGATCGATTTCCAAGCAGCTGAAAAGAAGAGAGTTGAAGAACCCGCTTCCGATATTGGTCTGGAACCTCTCTGCGCTATGGTATGTCAAAACATATGACTCTTTTAATAGCACTATTACCATTCTCCCATTTTTCGACGAATATTATATTTGTTATTTTTTCCTACAGATAAACAACAACCTTCGCTGCTATGACCTTGCCATGGAGTTGAGTAATAGCACTTTAGAAGCTCTTCCACAGAACTATGCGGAGCAGGTAATCCAGCTGCCATTTTTAATCTCAATTTGCGTGCAATTTATTTTTTTGATCGGAAGTGTCAAATCCCACTGCATTATGCCCACTCTAAGTCCCTCAATACCTCACATCTAAATCCGCCTACTGTTTGCATGCTAATAAAATGCTTTTCTACTGTGGTGTTTCTGTCAGGTGAATTTTGAAGATACTTGCAAAGGTTTTTTGGAGGTGGCTAAGGTTTGTAAAAATTTCCTATTTCTCTCCTGTCTTCAATCGTAATGTAGTTCTCGCCTCTCTATTTATGGTCTTGTAGTTTCCCAGATGGCTGTTGAGATGAAAAATTAACTTGATCTTACAATCTTCAAATTTAAAATTTATGTGGGATTTTACACAAGTCCCATCTGGTCCATTGATTGCAGGAAGCAGTGCATCAAACAGTTCGTGTTATCTTTGAGGATCCAGGAGTTCAGGAATTACTTGTCAAGCTTTACCAGAAAGGTATCTACCATTCTGCAGGAGTAATCTATTAGCTGTTATCATGTGAATAGAGGCTTTCTCATCTCCTTTTTATTTTTTCTTCTGGTTTCCATTGATTTCTAATAGATTTGGACTATCCACATGTTTTTAAAAGTTATACTTCTGTTCTTTATAACAATCATTTAAGAATCAAATTACGCTCTTTCATGCATCTTAGATCTACCTTTCCTTCTAAAACAGCACTTTGGACATTTTATTTCTCATTGAGATGACATAATTATTTGATACATGTTCCTCCTATCCCATGGTTTTGTACTTAACCTAGCTATTTACTTTATAGAATGGTGCGAGGGACAGGTTACCGAATACCTCGTGGCAACTTTTGGTGATTATTTTACAGATGTGAAAATGTAAGTTTTCCGCCCCTTTTGTGTAACAGAATTTGTATCGCCACAACTCTATTGAGGTCTTGATGGTGAATGGGTGATGCAGGTATGTTGAAGAAAGATCATTTAGAAGATTTGTTGAGGCTTGTTTGGAAGAAACCGTCGTTGTTTATGTTGATCATCTCCTAACACAGGTTTCACCATTTATTCTCTGGTATTTACCTTTCGCATTTCATCAGTATACATATGCACTGAACCTTGGGGTTTGATGCGTGTAATTCCAGAAAAACTACATCAAGGAAGAAACTATTGAACGGATGAGGCTGGACGAGGAGGTTCTTATGGATTTCTTTAGGGAATATATAAGTGCATCTGTAAGTTGGTTTAGCACTTTAATTCATTTTAACCTGAATAGTTTTATATTTCATTTAATTACTGCTTAATATGTCCACTGGGATTGTGTTACAGAAAGTGGAGAGCAGAATCAGAATAATGAGCGATCTGAGAGAACTTGCATCCGCAGAGAGTCTAGATGCATTTACACTCGTGTACTCGAACATTCTTGAGCACCAGCCTGATTGCCCGGTAAAAACAACGCATACTCTTGACTATACAAGACCATTTGTACTTAACACACATAATTTCTAATATTATAAATCGCAGGCCGAGGTCGTGGAGAAGCTTGTTAGTCTGCGTGAAGGCATACCACGGAAAGACACAAAAGAGGTAAATACCAAACTCTCTTTTAGGAACAGATTTAGCTTAGGACAATACAGGGTTGGTTTATTACGAGACTTGAATTGGTACGAAACAATAAGAGTTTTGACTGAGAAGTGAGAACGAAGAAATCTTAATAGTGAAATGGTTAATGGTGATGACAACAGGTGGTACAAGAATGCAGAGAAATATATGAAAACACTCTGGTAGATGGAAACCCTCCAAAGACTGGCTTTGTATTCCCGAGAGTCAAGTGCTTAGCTGCCTCCAAAGGTTCTATGTGGCGAAAACTCACTTAAGATCATCAAATGAGTTTTTATGATGTGTAAAACAGCGTTTAGCGTTTGCGTCCGCCACTACTTTTTTCCTTGTTGGGATGATGTTATGTTCTTTCTCCAAATTATGGCGTTTGCGTCCGTGTCTTCATTTTTTGCATCGTATCTTTCGTCTCTGTAAATTCTGTGTTTTATTTTTTGTTTCTTGTGTTTTTTTTTTACCTTTATTCCTGGCTAGAAAAGTTGAAAACATTCGGTGGCTACTTGCACTAGAATATTATTCCGTTAGGAGACATATTTTTGTCCCAAATTTTAATCTATTTTTATTGTTGTTTTTGAACTATCTTCTTAGTATAACTATTAGAATGTGAAAAAATATGGGAAATTTTATAAGATTGTAAATTCGCTCATTACATAACAACCGATATTGAAGAAATCACTCACGAAATAAATAGGATGGTAAACATTATCTTGAAATGTTTTCTGAAATGACAGTTTTACTGTTTGACTTTATTTTTGGTCTAGAGGTCTAGAAACCTTTTTATCATAATGAAAATAAAAGAGTTTCCACCACATGGGATAAGCATATAATCTATATTCATAGAGTAGCAAATGCATTTGCTTTTCATGTTACTTTTGCACTAGTACTCGATGTGTTCATTGAATGAGCAAAAATATTGGAAGAAAACAATGTTAATAAAACGACAGGTTTTTGTTAAATTGTAGTATTGTGAAACAGTAAAAGTCATCAAGAGCATGCCATACAACTCCACAGTGAAATTTGGCCAAATTTTGTCTTTGCCGTCTCTACAGTTTCTTCCACCAGAAATATGACAAAAACTCAAATAAAAAGGTTTCTTTCAATCTCTTTTCCCTGCGAAAGTTACATTATTGACAACAACAAAAAAACATGAAAGACTAATAACCAATTAACGTGTTCAGCTAAAAACCTAAATGTGGGTATTCAATACTATATATATTTTTTTGTAAATATAAATATAAAAGTTACTCTCCGTAATACATATTAAAACAGTAATGATAAAACTGGAAAAATTAACAAACATTTTGCATTGAAATTCTAAAACCACACTTCATCTAAAATAAAATAAAAATCAATATCTCATATTTTCGGTATGAGATTCTCCACATGATTGAGAGTATATGTGTATTTTAATTTTTACTTGTAGTAATAAGGTTTATAAATTTAAATTAAGAAAAAAGAAAAACAGAAAAGAGGTTTGACCAGGAGAAACGGGTGCGTAGCCTAAATAGCTTCAACTAATATCCCAAATCCAAGTCACGTCACTTTCAACCATCTCCCGCGAACCCGTTTTTTTGACTCTCCAAAAAACGGGCAGCACCGTTTCGGGCAGCTATATTCCTCGTCTTCCTCACACTGCATGATGCCCATATATATATATATATATATATATATATAAGCCTGTTGAGATCTTTAAAATTTTAAATAATTATTTATTCACTTATATTTTAAGAGAAAAAGATAAAGAGAGGACGAACAACACTAATCATAGTTTCTCTGGCAGGCTTGTTGTGTTGTGTTGTGTTGCGGCTTAATTAAAAGTTCTTTGTTATTATTACTTCACGTAGATTTTTTCCAAAAGCATTTGAATTTATCTTTTTCAACTTTATTGTGTTCGCATTTCGAGAGAGAGAGAGAGAGTGTGTGTGTGTGTGTGTGGTGTGATTGAGAAAAGACGACGAGGACGCCGGAGAATAAGGATTTTTTTTTATTTTTTATTTTTACTCTATATGTTTTACTTGCTAATTGGTTTTAAGCGAGTTCCATGAATGTGGATTTGATTTGGGATTTGTGTTGAGGTGTTAAAGATTTGGGATTTTAGAGGTTAGGGTTTTCTCGGAGGTGATGTTGGATCTGAAGAGATCAAATTAGCATTATTGTTCGAAAATGGAAACGATTCATGTGGCGTTTATCTTAGTTTCACTGATCTTACTACTGAATCAATCATTGTGGCTTGCTTCTGCTAATTTGGAAGGTTTGTCACTACTCAGACCTCGCTTCACTCGATTCTCATCTATTCTTTCGTTATTTGGAGTGAATCGCTATCATAAAGTCTGCATTTTTATTCTGAAAATGGTTTCGATTATTGTGTTTGTATTTTCTGAAATTTCAGTTCATTGTTTTCTATTTTGAGAAGATGTTGTTTTCTGTATGTTTTAAATTCTAGTGGCCATTTACTGTGATTCTACTGTTGCTTTCCTTGTTTAGATCACTATAACAAGTTTCTTCTTTTCATATCTATTTTGTAAATTGTAAAGGCTTTGCCTTTGTGGTTGGTCTTAAAACTTTTTACAATTTGAGATTGACTTTGTGATTTGTGGTTCTTGCTACAGGTGATGCCTTGCATACTTTAAGAGTTACTCTAGTTGATCCGAACAATGTCTTGCAGAGTTGGGATCCTACGCTTGTGAATCCTTGCACTTGGTTCCACGTCACTTGCAACAATGAGAACAGCGTCATAAGAGTGTAAAGCTTCCTATTAATCCAATCTCGTTTAGCTTTGAAATTCAATCTGGTTTCTGATATTTTTGTTTTGTTTGTCGACTACAGCGATTTGGGAAATGCAGAGTTGTCTGGCCATTTAGTTCCAGAGCTTGGTGTGCTCAAAAATTTGCAGTATCTGTAAGTCTCACTTATGCACCATAGTAAACGAATCCAATGATACCTTTTTTTTAAGTTTCTTATTTTCTTACAGGGAGCTTTATAGTAACAACATAACTGGCCCGATTCCTAGTAATCTTGGAAATCTTACGAACCTAGTGAGCTTGGATCTTTACTTAAACAACTTCACTGGTCCCATCCCTGAATCACTGGGAAAGCTTTCAAAGCTGAGGTTTCTGTGAGTATATTTTTGCTTTTACCGGCTTAGTTACAGACACAGTCTTGTTTCATCTTCGGCGTGGTCCCAATTTCTGACTCTTTGGTGAAAATTTTACATGCAAGAATAGCCGGCTTAACAACAACAGTCTCACAGGGTCAATTCCAATGTCACTGACCAATGTCACTACCCTTCAAGTGTTGTGAGTTCTCTTATCAATTTTCATTTATGTCTGCTTTATTCTCATTCAATTGGTTTGTTTGAGTTAATTCACTTAACCTTGATGGATGCAATACAGAGATCTATCAAATAACCACCTCTCTGGTTCCGTTCCTGACAATGGCTCCTTCTCACTCTTCACACCCATCAGGTTATTATCTTTATCTTTTTCAGTTGTATTAGTTATTATGTCAGTGTCTGAACTTATTGGTAACTGAAAATTCTCATTTCATTGTGCAGTTTTGCTAATAACTTAGACCTCTGTGGATCTGTTACAAGTCACCCATGTCCTGGATCTCCCCCGTTTTCTCCTCCGCCACCTTTTATTCCACCTCCACCAGTTTCCACGCCGAGTAAGCCGCCACATCTCAGTTTACATAATAGGAAACAGAAGATGAAATTTTTGCTTCTCTATCAATTCGCTTTCTCATATAACCATCTTGCCAATAAACAAATTGATTTTGTTTTAGCTTTTTGATGCGTCTAATTTGGTTTCAGGTGGGTATGGTATAACTGGAGCAATAGCTGGTGGAGTTGCTGCAGGTGCTGCTTTGCTGTTTGCTGCACCTGCAATAGCCTTTGCTTGGTGGCGACGAAGAAAGCCATTAGATATTTTCTTCGATGTACCTGGTGAGTTTATTATTCACACTAGTTTCTATTCAGCAATTTGCTCTTAGATTAAAGTATTGAAACAACTGTTAATATAAATCAATAGAGAAACCATTGTTTTTTTAACTGCAAAAATCTCTATGCAGCCGAAGAAGATCCAGAGGTTCATCTGGGTCAGCTCAAGAGGTTTTCTTTGCGGGAGCTACAAGTGGCGAGCGATGGGTTTAGTAACAAGAACATTTTGGGAAGAGGAGGGTTCGGGAAAGTCTACAAGGGACGTCTGGCAGATGGAACTCTTGTTGCTGTCAAGAGACTGAAGGAAGAGCGAACTCCAGGCGGAGAGCTCCAGTTTCAGACAGAAGTAGAGATGATAAGTATGGCAGTTCATCGAAACCTCTTGAGATTACGAGGTTTCTGTATGACACCGACGGAAAGATTGCTCGTGTATCCTTACATGGCCAACGGAAGCGTAGCTTCGTGTCTTAGAGGTAAAAAAAGGAACATTTTGTGCTCTCTCAGTTGGTCTCATGTTTTGCTTTATGGAATCATAATTTTGGTTACACAAATGACGCAGAGAGGCCACCGTCCCAGCCTCCGCTCGATTGGCCAACGAGGAAGAGAATCGCGTTAGGCTCAGCTCGTGGTTTGTCTTACCTACACGATCACTGTGATCCGAAAATTATTCACCGTGATGTAAAAGCAGCAAACATTCTGTTAGATGAAGAATTTGAAGCGGTAGTTGGAGATTTCGGGCTAGCGAAGCTAATGGACTACAAAGATACTCACGTGACAACAGCAGTCCGTGGCACGATCGGTCACATTGCTCCAGAATATCTCTCAACCGGAAAATCTTCAGAGAAAACAGATGTTTTTGGTTACGGTATCATGCTTCTAGAACTGATCACAGGACAAAGAGCTTTCGATCTTGCTCGGCTAGCAAATGATGACGACGTCATGTTGCTTGACTGGGTAATAAATAACATAAACTTCACCATTGATCCCAACAAAAAAACCATTGAAATTGAAATCTATCTATCTCTGAACAATACTTTTATGGTATAGGTGAAAGGATTGTTGAAGGAGAAGAAGCTAGAGATGTTAGTGGATCCAGATCTTCAAACAAACTACGAGGAAAGAGAATTAGAACAAGTGATACAAGTGGCGTTGCTTTGTACACAAGGATCACCAATGGAACGACCAAAGATGTCTGAAGTAGTAAGGATGCTTGAAGGAGATGGGCTTGCAGAGAAATGGGACGAATGGCAAAAAGTTGAGATATTGAGAGAAGAGATTGATTTGAGTCCAAATCCTAACTCTGATTGGATCCTTGATTCTACTTACAATTTGCACGCCGTTGAGTTATCTGGTCCCAGGTAAAAAAATCAAAAAAGTAAAAAAAGAAATTACAAAGTAGGTAGTTTTTTTTAAATGAGATGAAACTAGCATCAATAGATTCGTGATTTTATGTTAAAAAAAAATTATAATCTAAAAAAGGTTGTGTAAGAATGTCTTTTGTTATTGTAAGAACAATGTAACATCCAAATTTATGATATAAAACATCTTTCGTTTTTTAAAAAATTTGAAGGAGAAGTAAATAAATACAGTTTCCAGCAAAAAAAAATCAACAGCGAAGTGAAAGCACAAAAAAGGTTAAAATAGTAAAAAAAGAGTGGCAAAAAAAAAACACAAGAGCAGAGCCAAACCCTGTTAAAACCCTTCACCCTAGAAACTAGAAACCAAGTCGGCGCTTTCTTTAGATGAAATCCATTTCCCGTACCATTTCTTCCCGCCGGCAAACTTTGGCCGATACGGCGGAGGATGTCTACAAATTCGTAAGAGACAGAGGTCTCGATCACGCTGTAGAGAGGGAGAAGAATCTCAGACCACTTCTCAGCATCAAAGACCTAATCAGATCGGAGCCAGCAAAATCAGTTCCGATCTCAGTCATCACCACACAAAAAGATTCCCTCCGAGTTCCTCTCCGTCCAATCGAGTTCATCCGAAGCTTCCCTTCCGTTTTCCAAGAATTTCTCCCCGGAGGAATCGGTATTCATCCTCACATCAATCTCACGCCGGAGGTTCTAAATCTCGACGCCGATGAACAATTAGTTTACGGAAGGGAGTCTTACAAGCAAGGATTAGCTGATAGGCTATTGAAATTGCTAATGATTAATAGGATTAACAAAATTCCATTAGAGATTCTCGATTTGTTGAAATGGGATTTAGGTTTGCCTCAGGATTATGTTGAATCAATGGTACCTGAGTTTCCTGATTACTTTAGAGTTATCAAATCGAAGTTTAGCCCATGTCGCGGCGAATTAGAACTTGTTTGTTGGAGCAATGATCATGCTGTATCTGTATTGGAGAAGAAAGCTAAAACAGTAGGGAAAGGAGAGTATTTGAAAGGATCAGCTATTGCGTTTCCGGTGAAGTTTTCGAATGGTTTTGTTGTTGATAAGAAG
Organism: Cardamine occulta; assembly: GCA_028015245.1. Classification (NCBI taxonomy): domain Eukaryota; kingdom Viridiplantae; phylum Streptophyta; class Magnoliopsida; order Brassicales; family Brassicaceae; genus Cardamine; species Cardamine occulta. Next base: position 18,164,942 of record CM051366.1, read on the forward strand.
ATGAAGAAATGGATCGATGAATGGCAGAAGTTACTGTATATTTCACCATATGAGAATGCGCTTCATTTGTCAGCGACTAGTGATGAGTCTGACAAATGGGCGGCTGCTGTGTTACATGAGATTATGAATCTATTTGTGTCGAAGAAGGCTGAGAAAGATGTTATTTTGCATCTTGGTGAGTTTATGGGAATGAGGTCGAGGTTTAAGAGAGTTCTACATAACCATCCTGGTGTTTTTTACTTGTCGAGTAAGCTTAGGACTCACACTGTGGTTCTTAGAGATGGTTATAAGAGGGGAATGTTGATAGAGGGGAATGAATTGGTGACAAGTAGGAACCGTTATATGAAGCTGATGAGTACGGTTAAGAAAGAAAACAAGAAAGCGGTTTCTAGTAGCAAGAGAGAAGATAAAGGGAAGGTGGAAGGAGAAGTTTGTGATACTGATGCCAAGGCTGAGGAGGATGATGACGTTTCTGGTTCTGAAGTCGAGGGGGATGAGCGTGTTGATGACGATGAGGATGATGATGAAGTGGATCAGAACCAGAGTCTGAGGCGTGGTCGTGGAAACTCAAGTCCAAGAGCAGGTAGGAGGAGTTTTGAGAACTCAGGTTCGAGGGATAAGCCTCGGTCAAGGGGGAACAAGATCAAGTTAACAACCGAGAAAAAGAGGAGTCGTGTGTATTAAAGATACGATCAATCATTTACTAGTGGATGCATTCAGCAAGAGAGAAGAAGATTTTGTTGATGTTGATGATGAAGTGGATCAATACACCGATTGACCAGCTTGTATTTGAAGATCTAAAAGCAGCTTTGGAGTAAGCTACAACTTCTTCTTCATTGTCTCTTTTGTCTTTTATGTTGTTACTCAACTATTCTCCTTTAGCTGACTGAATTAGTTAAAAGTCTTTTATTTGATTTTTAATGAATATGGTTGATGATCTATTATGTTACTGTCTCAAACGTTACAAATTGACGTGACCATCATATATTTGATGTTCCTGTTCCATAGACGTAAATTTGCATGAGCTGCAGAAAATTTCTGAAGCTTCAAGCCAACAATTACTGTATCACTTAGAGACAAGAATGTATTTGGAAAAGGGAAATAGCATTTTCTAATGCGTTTAAGAAAACCAAGCCAAATTCGGAATTAGCAGCATCCTTAATCAACTATTTGCATCACTAATAGCCATTTTAAATCTTTAAGATCAAATTCACAGAAATTTTTTATTCAAACTCAAAAAATCTATAGAGAAAGGAGGAATGTTTTAACCTGCTGGTGAATCATTGATCTAAATGTCAAAGTAAACATTTTGCATAACTCCCTCTAAATCCTCTCCCACCTGAACAATTCAGAAATTAAAAAACCTGATCACACCTTTTGTAAACAAAACAAGACTACTTGAAAGAATATGAAGAGGAAGAAGATTTTTAGTCGGCTGAGTAATTGAGAGCAAGATCCCAGTAGTGGGCAACACCAGCATCCATGAAAACTTTTTTGGCAGCAGATTGTGTCAAACACTCTTGTACATGAAATCTATGAAAGCTCGGTTTCAAAACACTTCCTTGCCAAACCAAACAACACTTGTCTTCACCATTCTCCTCATCATCTTCATCTTTTTCCTTCTTCTCTCCCTTTTCCCAGTTTATTCGCCTCAGCATCAGCTTCCCGTATCGCTTTATTGCTTTACTATTACCTTCAACTACAACAACACTCATTCCTTGAGTCATCAGTCATCACACTACACCCTGTTAATGTGTTCTGTTTTGCTTTCATCTCCACTTTGAATCTTATTTTGGGATTATGTGATAGCTTCTTCTTGATCATGTACACCGACACAATCGTACCAACTGTTGTTGCATCATCAAAAAGCTTCCTTTCTTTCTTCTCACGTTTCTCTTCAGGAGTTAGCTTCCTCGCTATGTTCCTGTCGATGTGAGCCTGTTCACGCTCAGCAGCTGCTATACGGATCTCTTTTTCAAGCTTGGTCAGGTCTTGTGTTGCTTCAGACGCAAGAACCTTCATTAAGTTGCTCATTTTCACCTTTGCTTTCGGTAGTTCAAGAAACCCTAGTCTGATCATCTCTTGTTTCTCCTTTTCTTTTGCTACACGTCTCTGTGTTCGCAGTTTCTTCTGTTCCTTCTTCGTCAATTTAAGAGGTTGATGAAGTGGAGGATACCTGTAATTTATCCATGATGGTTTATGTGAATAATGAAACGAAAACAACACAATGCTATTTTTATTTATACATATCAATTGATCCTAACTCTACCAGGAATTGGAAACTTTATATCGTTTTCCATTTTTTTTATTTTTTTTTGTTAAGTTTCTTATTTCCATGTCAAATTTGTAAATTATAAAAGGCAATGAAAAGGTTATTTTCTATTTTAATTGAATGAAATGCATTCACGGATGTGTGATTTTATGCTACGGTTCGATAAAAGAAAAAAAGATCATAAAGATTTGTAAGATTATTATCTAAACGACACCGTTTTGTGTTACAAAGTAAAACGACGTCGTTTCGAAATTAAAATTAAAAACGAAATAAGGGTTTTGGGTAAAATTTGTGTCTTCTTGTTCCATCGTCGTGACACGTCATACCTCCATCTCCGCCGTCTTAATTCTCTTCTTTGTTCTTTGTAGTGGCTGACAAAAACCTTTGGCGAGAGAAAAGAAGAAGATGAATCATAATAATACAGAGATGAATAATTCAGCAATGGAAGAAGAAGATGAAGGAGATGTTTTCCTTGGTGAATCCGATGTTCTCCATGAATTCGATGTCGACGAAGAAGGTTTCTTCTTTTCTATTCTTCAATCCTCACCTTTTTATCGTATATATGTATGTATGTATATATGTATGTGTGTGTAACTCTTCTATTGTGGATTCAGATCTTCCTGAGGCAGATGATAATGATGAAGATGACAATAATGATGAAGAATTTGGTAAAGATTCATCAACAAATTTTGGATTTTTATTTAATTCTACCAAAATCTCAACTCTTACATGTTTCAATCTGTTGCAGATGAAAACGATGACTCAATTCACACATTCACCGGTCATAAAGGTAACGTTTTTATCATTCTATTATAAAGTTTTCAATTTTCATGAAACTAAAGAACGTTTTTTTTTTTATATATATATATAGGTGAGCTTTATGCATTGGCTTGTAGTCCAACAGATGCTACACTTGTTGCAACTGGAGGTGGAGATGATAAAGCCTTTCTCTGGAAAATTGGCAATGGAGATTGGGCTGCTGAGCTTCCTGGTCATAAGGACTCTGTTTCTTCTTTAGCTTTTAGCTATGATGGTCAATTAATTGCATCTGGAGGATTAGATGGTGTTGTTCAGATCTTTGATGCATCATCAGGAGCTTTGAAATGTGTTTTAGACGGTCCTGGTGGTGGAATCGAGGTATAAAAAAAACTTGTGCTTCATTGATACAATAAGGTTTAATATCAAAATTGTACTTGACTGTGTGATTTTGTTAGTGGGTGAGATGGCATCCGAGAGGACATGTTGTGTTGGCTGGATCAGAAGATTGTTCTCTGTGGATGTGGAATGCTGATAGAGGAGCTTATCTTAATATGTTTTCAGGACATAATCTAAATGTTACTTGCGGTGACTTCACCCCTGACGGTATCAAACATAAGCTTCTACCTAATCTGGTTTTATGGATTGTCTTATTGAGTCTACCTGTTTTCATTATACTGTAGGGAAGCTACTCTGTACTGGCTCTGATGATGCAAGTTTGATTGTGTGGAATCCAAAAACTTGCGAAAGCATTCATGTTGTTAAAGGCAAGCGCTCTTTTCAGTTTACTAGTTACCACTCTACAAGTATGCTTAATATGGTGGTGAAATGCTAACTCTATGTTTTTGTGTAGGTCATCCTTATCATACGGAAGGGTTGACAAGCTTAGACATTAACTCGAATTCAACTCTCGCTATCAGTGGCTCAAAAGACGGTTCTGTTTACATTGTGAATATAGTCACCGGAAAGGTTTGTATTTTTACTTTACTGCTCTTACCATTCTTTTCACAGGATTGGTTTATGATCTGTATATCATCTCGATTAACAAGCGTTACGGCTTGTTTCTATACCAAATGCTTCTCATACTTATTCGACATATCAACTAACTTGTGCATAATCATATCAACAGGTTGTGAGCTCTTTGACTTCTCATACAGATTCAATTGAATGCGTGAAGTTTTCACCAAGCTCTGCAACCATTCCTTTGGCTGCAACTGGTGGAATGGACAAGAAGCTTATAATATGGGATCTGCAGCATTCAACTCCCCGGTTCATCTGCGAGCACGCGGTATAAACCTTGATAGTTTCTCTAAAGATAGAATCAAAACAGAGATTGAAACTAAAACAACAAGCCCTCCTTCTCTCTTTTTTCATTACAGGAAGGTGTGACATGCCTGACTTGGATAGGAACCTCCAAGTACTTAGCCACGGGCTGTGCCGATGGTTCAGTGAGTGTTTGGGATAGCTTATTAGGTAACTGCGTTCATACCTACCATGGTCACCAAGATGCAGTCCAGTCCATCTCAGTCTCTACCAACACGGACTTCATTGTTTCAGTCTCTGTTGATAACACTGCTCGTGTCTATGAGTCATCTGAGTTCCAAAACAAAATGGCATAGGCACACACACCGTCCAGTTTCTGATCAATGGTGATGTCATTAGTATAACTTTTGTATTGGTTCGGACATGAGTTGGTGTATCTTTGTTCCTTGTGTTTTCTACTTCTTAATTATATTATATAGTCTTTATTTGTTCTGCCCTTTTCATCTATTTGACATTCTTAAGTTTTATTCAATCAAACTTAATACTTAAACCAAAAAAAATTCATTAGGAAATTTCAATCTATCCCCTAACTAGTATTATAAATTTATAGATAATGTAAGAGAAAACGGTCAAAAACAAATTGAACTTATATGTTTTTTCCAAAATAAAAGCACTTTTTAATAGTAAAAAAAATATCAAACTTAGTGTTAACTGAACTTACTAAAGTATGGTTTTGTTAGATAATTACTGTTTATTGTTGACGAAAAGCAAAATTTATGTTTTTACAACGTTGTCATTTTGCTTTCCGTCAACAATAAACGGTAATTATATAATAATTAGTGTTGACCAAAACTATACTTAATTAAGTTCAGTCAACATTAAGTTTGGTATTTTTTTTATTATTATTAAAGAGTATGTGCTTTTTTTGGAGAAAGCATGAAAGTTCTGTATTTTTTTCTACCGTTTTCTCGATAATGTAATAATAATCTTTGATTAAAATTGTTTTGAAAGTTCTAATTTTTTAAAATATATGTAAGAATTGGAGTAAATGAAAGAGATATCAGTTGGGGGAAAAAGAGTGGGGGCTTCATTAAAAGCAAAGGTCTCAAAGGGTCACACTTGATGGCAGGTAGGAGTTGATTAAGACCAGTCATCATCTGAGATTTGTTACTCCATATTTTAAATGCAACTTTCGATAGGCTTATATTGCTATTATATACACAACTCTCTCTATATGGTTATCAATATGCCAAAATATGAAGAAAAAATAGCAATAAAAACAAACAGTAAGAAGATGAATTCAAATTAATGGGAAAGGATCAAAGAATGTGAAAGCCTTTGAAAAGAAAGAGAGGGATCATGTGAATCCAACACTGTTTCATTTAAAATCTTTTTTCAATCTTTACTCTCAACTCTCCTATATATCTTTAAGTTATTATTATTCATCTCTTCCACCACAATTTTCTTCCTTTCAAAACTAAACCATAACTTCAACTTAATGAAATCGTCATCTTTATTCGCGGTTCTTCTTCTCTATCTCTTTGTTAGTTGTAATAGTTCCCGATTGGAGCTCTTCTACTGTAAGTATTTTCTTGACAATGGCATGATTCATTATTAGAGACGATACAAACTTATAAGGTCATATATTTTGGTTTAATACTCTGACGAGCTAGCTATGTTTTATACTTTTATTGCGAGGTTTTAGATGAGGCGAGTGGGTCACGCATACCAGACTGCTCGAACGCGTGTGGACCATGTAAACCTTGCAAGCTCGTTATGATCAGTTCCAAGTGCTCCAACTCCGAGGCTTGCCCTCTCGTCTACAAGTGCTTGTGCAAAGGCAAATACTATCACGTGCCTATCCTCGTCTAACCCCCTTTCTCACGTCACGTGACCACTTCTTCCTTAAAACGTTTTTCAGAGATCTGTTGTTTTCTTATGAACTTCTCATCTTAGTTTTGTAGTACCAAAGTTGAATAAACGGTCGGAAAAATATTAGATTATTGGTTTTATAAAGGCACTAAGCCCAATACAAAAATTTGAACATGATGATAAAAAGTTGAGTTTGATGAACAAACTAAATTAATACTATTCCTAAGAGAAGAGTGGGATTTGATCTAAAGCTCTGTCTCGATTTAGTTGAAGTTCCAGTCTCTGACAAGGTCTCTTGTCACTGCACGGCTTCGTACTAACCTTGGCGGGGCTCCTTCGCCTGCCTGGAAATTGGGTTGTGGGGTAACCTTGGAAGATGATGCAGGGAAAGTTCTCGATCTTGCAGCTTGAATGAGTGATTTACTTGTGAGGCAGCTTGCAATCACCGAGCATCTTCCTTCATTGTCTGAGCTAGAAACAGAGTAGCTTCTAAATGAGTGGGATGGGCTCTCTACACTATGGCACACGAGACACGCAAAACTCATTTTTTTTTTGCCTCTGTTGAGTATCTTGTATTCGGCTTTTTGAGTCAGAAGAACACTTGCTCTTAAAGACTCCTGCAATTTCACAATAGCCAAAGGTTTCACCATAACTTCATTTCTGTGGAACAAGAACTTAAAAGAACCCTTCACAGTGAAAACAAGAACATGAAGAACTAAGCAAGCCATTCACCAAACTCAGTAAAGCAGATACCCTAACTAACGAAATAGACCTATAAAAAGCTTAATAGCTTCTATATAAGCAATCGTTTCAAACAGTAGAGTCTTGGATGACACTGTATCAATAAGATCATGGCAGTTTCTTCTTAGGATGATTTTCACTAACCACTATAATAAGTAGATAAAGAAAACAAGATAAAGCTCATTACTTTCTACCTCAAGAGCATTGCCCTGAACAATCAAAATCATGACATATATAGCTACCAAGAGGTGGCATCAATCACAAAAATGTACATAACCAGGCTCACGTGTTCAACATCTACACAACACCTTTATAGACTATACTCCATTTTCAGCTACAAGGGATCATCACATTACAGAATCCAATTCTTTTGAATACACTTTGATACCCCCACAAAAGCCCCATCATTAGCTTAGTCTAGGTCAAGGCCCCATCATTAGCTTAGTCTCGGTCAAGGTCAATGCCAAAAGCACTCAAGTCTTGAGGGTACTACACTAAAGTCTCGATATACAAATTAAAACCTAGATACACAAAATTCCACTAAGATGCATCAAACTAGTGACGAAATTAGTTGGGAATAAATGAAAAGATCCACAAGAATTCAATTCAAATTGCGCAATAGAGAGAGAGACGGAGAAAGAGAAGAGTTTGAGATCTGGAGAAGCAAACTTACTCTTAGGATGATTCTCGAATTGAATATTAGTATCCGAAGAAGAAACGATGTTTGCTTATTTGGTTTACTTTATTTTCGAATTCGAAGATTTCTCCATCGGACGAATCCACAATCCAAAGGCGAAAGACTCGTGGCCCCGATTTTGAGGGTTTATTCTAGCTCAAGTTTACTGCGCGTGTCTACACGCGCTGGCACTAGCGAGATTTTCCCGCGTGCGTGGGTTGGACTCGCTCGGCAATGTTTTATTTTACTTGCGCCATTTTTAACCGCTTCCAGTTTTATTACTTATCGGTTAAGTCATAAACAAACATTTAAACCTTCTTCAATTATTTTATTCAATCAAACCGGTTCATAGTCTGTTTAACAATCTTGTATTAGCAAATTCATTTGCTCTTTAATCAGGCAGTTTCACAACAAAGGTAAGATAAAAAAAACCCTATCACTTCTGGAAATTTACATAAATTGAATTTTCTTAGGAAACACAGTAGAAGATTATCCACACTGGTTTCTACTTGAATTACATAAATCCTTTGTCCTCATTACCCCCTTTTAAGCACAAGAACCTTGCAGCTGAATCAAAAGATAAGAGAAGAGAAGAGGTTTATATATTATAATAACAACAGGTAGGCTCACTCAGATCTGCCATGTTTAAATTGCGGTACCTTTAGGTACTCTTTCCAGCGTCTGTCCCTGCGGTTAGATCTTCTAATTCATCAACAATCACCGTGTAGCAAAAGAAGTATTGATCCTTCAAGAAATATAGTTAAAAGAGTTGAACAAGTCAGAACGACCATAATGTGGTGAGATGCGTAAATATGGTAGCTAAAAATCAGAAGATTTACCATGGTTTGAACCATGCCATCGCGTTGGCTGCGGAATATTGCCACGGTTTTAGCAAGATCCAATGCAGACATATCCCCAGTAAGAATTCTTTGGATTGTGTTATGTATAGCACAGTATGTTCCTGTTCTTCCTATACCTGCACTGAAAGATACAAAACAAATTCTCTCAAGAGACGTTGAACGACACTTGCATATACTGACACACACATTGACATAAATCGTACCTGCAGTGAACAATGATTGGGCCGAGACTAGGTGGTACTTGATATAGTCTTTTTAGAATTTCACGGACAGCCACGGTATCCCTGGGAACTCCATGATCAGGCCATTCCAGATACTGAATATGCAATACGGACATGGGCTGATCCTCCTTGTAGTTAACCTCAAGATTCCGCAGCATTAGTGAAGTGTCAGTAGTCTTACTCCACTTTGTCATAATAGATATGTTGCCAAATTCTCTAGGTCCATCTTCAGCTTGAAAATAATCCCCGCACTTAACAGTCTATAACAAGAAGCCAGATTAGTAAGTAAAACGAGAAAGCAGTTAAGTTCATTAATCAACATCAGCGAGATAGTTATCTATCGTCATCACTGTTTATGGAACATTTAAACTTACTAACAAGTAATGAACTAATGTTTTGATCGAAAGGGAATGACGAACGTCATAACCAAATGCTTGCAACAACTCCACCAATATTCCTTCTTTATTTGCAATGGTGAATTCTAGTTCAATCTATCAATAACCATATGAGGGTTGGTGAGACTCTAGTATTAAGACCTAAAATTACTACAGCCATGGAAAGCAACACCAACAAGCAATCAAAGAGAAGATTACATCAAGGATAATATCGTGTGTCACTAGAAAGTAACTTTTAAGAATGAGTTCATCAATCATCAATCATCAAACAAACAAGAAAGAGTTTATTCCTGTTTTATCAAGTACTAGAACACACCAAAGTAAAAGATTCATACACACAAGCAAGACAAACAAATTTTAAAACCTTTGAAGTTAATCCAACAAGATACCCTATAATTGTCGACCAATCGAGTAAGCATCACTATGACTGGACAATGCTGCTGTAACACCATCTCCCAGACATCCTCCAACGTGTTTGTTAGAGGACCTTGTGTAGCTATAAACTCAGAAATACTCTCAGACGACGACGTCTACAAAACATAATCCATCATAGAAACCTTCCAATTATCAATCACCAAAAAAAACTTCAGAAACACACACAGGTCAATAAACTAAATAAGAACTATACCTTAATTAAGCTAGCATTCACATATCCTTTTGCAGATGATCTATAATCTTTGCAGGGATTCAGAACAATCCTGTTCTTATCAACTAAATCCAAACCAGAATTCAAAATTGAGAAACAATCCGATTAGAACTATACACTACCTGAGAAAAGCTACAAGAAAAGGAAAGAAAATTTTACATGGCACAACATTTCTGTATCTGTTCTTCTCAAAATTGACACTGTTCATAGCCACAGTACAGCTTACCTGCATCTCCGATGCTCGCAACATACTATTAGCCTGCGTTCGAAGAGAGTTTATTACACTATGAAGAAGAAATTCTCAATTTCTTTAGCAACGGAGAAGGAAACAGAAGAGAAGAGACTAAAAAGATAGATCTATAACCTGTAAATTGGTAAATTCACGAGCGATTGAGTCAGGATCTAAGATCTTTTCCCTGAAAACGCTGAGAGCTTGGTGGCAGTGATAGAGCTGATCGGGAGATAGAGAGAGTTTTGGAGAAGGTGCATCAGCGGATGAGAAATCGAAACGGTTCGAGCCGGTGGAAAGAGTAGCGGCGGACCCGGTCGCCATAAGCGATTTCCGGTGGGATCTAGCGCGACGCAAGGAAGTGAAGTTGCCCGTCGTGTGAGGCGAAGAGAATCGGAGCTTTGTGGTTCTTTGATTGGCTCTCTTTTTTTTGTCCGCAGATAAAACTTGTCTATTGATTGGGTGCGTTCTCTTTGACTAGGGATGTTAATTAGGGTTGAAAATCTGCAGTCAACCCTAAACCGGCTATAGGGTTACAGATTAAATAATTTTTTGATTAAATTTTTTAATTCACAGTTATGGTTTTTATAGATTATGATCTATTAATTCTTAAAATTAGTTTTTTCCAAATTTTTTTAGAAACTTTAAAGAAGATATTTTGTTTTATTTTTCCATAAAAAAAATGTCATTTTTTATTTTTTAATTAAAGACATTAATAATGGTTACATCAATTTTATATTTAAAATTTTAAAATATTATAACTTGTTGATTTAGTTATGCATTTTTTATTTTTGATATTATTTTCTTTTTTGGTTTAAAATATACACGAGATGCATAACGCTTAAAGAAAAGAGATTTTGTAACCTTGTCGCCATATATTGGAAGATCTCTAGTAACAAAGAGAGAGAGAAAACTTATGATTTTTTATCTCGAAATGTTTGCAAATATTAAGAGTAATAGACAACTAACATAGATACAATTAGCTAGTATTGAATTTCAGACATTAACAATATCTATGTAAATATAATGAGTAACCTCTTGTTTGTAGCTTTCTCCTCAATGAAATATCTTCCAGAATTCGGGATTTGGTAACATGGACAAGTTAAAAAGAGTTTTGATATTTTTAAGAGTTTTAACAGTTAACTAAGGATAATCAATGTCATAAACCAGCTGAGAAGTACTCTTGTGATCAACAGTTAACTAAGGATAATCAATGAGTTTAAGCTGTTGTGCAAGAATTATTAAATGTTTTAACTTTTAACATTTATTTCTACTAACATTTTAAACTCCTATCTATCTACTATTTTCCCGCTTCTAATTGAGATTTGATAGATGAGTTTCATATTTTAACAGTTTCTTTATATCAAATTAAAATTCCAGTATCTAAAATTCTATTATTCTTTTTTTCGACAATTAATTATATTATTCTTGGTCATTGTGTTATTCACCTTCCAATATTGATCATTGTTTTTAGCTCATGACATTTGGTTTGCTATTAAAAATCTAAAACGAATCATTATTGATAAGGTATGGATCGGATTGTGTGACATGATTCTTCTAATTCCATAGTTGAGACTTGAAGTGTCCGAAAAAAAAAGAGTATTTTGTATGGGATAATTTGGCAATGGCATGTCCCAAAGTTTTTTTGGGAACACCAGTGTCTATGTCGGGCTTTGAATAATTGTAATTTACACTAAACAATAAATGTAATGTACAGTATGCTTGTACCCTTTCATCATCATCTTTGTGACCCGACTCAACATAATTACACAAATATGATTTTCAAAAGAAATAAATTGTTTCCTTTTTGTTATGAAAACCACATAAAAATGAGAGTGGGTGACTAGGCATGCGTTTAATGGTGTTTGGCTTATTATGGCCAAAAATGGTTTCTGACAAGCTTTTATGATATTCCCATTTCTCACCATTTCTGGCAAAAATCCATATCCCATACTCATTTTTTTTTCTATTTAACTATTATTAATCTTGCTTTCAACGTTTTAAAATGATTTAGCCTCCAAGATTTCAATGAGCAAACTCACTAAAAAAACCGAAAAACATGAACAAACCAGTTAACACTCATCATCACTAGTGAAAAAAAAACCAACATACCCCTCCACATAACAAGAATAAGTCGTCTCTCAAAGTTTTGACCCCACAATTATCCAATTATATTACAAAACATCACTCAACTTCTCATCACTCCCATTACAATCATCCAACAACAACAATGACGACTCTTCATTGTTCCCAACTTTATTCATCTCCAAACTCGTCAGGCTCATGGCTCTCACCGCTTCTCCTTCCCAATCAGTTCTAGCCAAAACCGCATACAATATCGAAACCACACAAGCCGCTTGAGCCGAAAGCAATCCAAACCACAACCCACTAAAGCCAATTTTCAACCAAAACGCTAGTCCAACCGCAACAGGCGTCCCAACAAAATAAAACGACACGAGATTCACGTGCGCCCCAACCGCAGGACGACCAGTCCCTCTGAGAATTCCACAACCCGTGGTTTGCGGGCAATTCGCTAGTTCGCATATCCCCACAATTGGCATCACCGAAGCAACCAAAACCTTGAGTGGCTCGTCGCCAGTGAATAGTCCAGCCCAACGCTCTTTCAGTACAATGGTCCAAGCCACATTTAATGCTCCTATTACAAACGCGCAAGCTAGAGCCACGTTCCCGGCTAGCCTGGCCTTGTATGGTCTACCTGCACCGAGCTCGTTCCCAACCTGAGAAAATTATTAATGATACAAATATAAAAAATTAATTGAAGCCAAACTTTTGTCACATGTAACGGAAACAGAAAAGGACAAGTGGTTTCGATGAGGTTGAAGAGTCTCATGAGATTGGCAACAATAAAATAGACCACACTTGAATACTCTCTTTTCAACCACTTTTTTATTTATTTTTATTTTTAGGTATGTTAACGTCCAATCACATTGCATGGGTGACCTATTAATGGAAGTTGATGCAATATTTTCCCATTACATTGCACGTTTTTTATCCTTTTTTCTTTTCCAGAGAAGCTTTAAGAAATCACACCAAAAAAAAAACTAGGAAACAGAGAGTCTTGTAAGAATTTACACATCCATAATTGTAACCAAGTTACATTAAAAAATCTGAATCTTTTTCGGGAAAAAACAAACACACTAGCTAGGAAACAGAGAGACTTCTAAACCAATGATAAGATCCTCGAAAACACACATAAATTAAAAAAACGTATGCTAATTAAATCATAAAATCTTTCTTGAATAATGTTCATGCCTTAAATAAATTATTTTATCATCTTCAAGTTCCAAGACTCTTGTCTTTTTATTCCTAATTTAATCTAATTACTCCCACTCTCTCCGAATTCAATCATAAGCACCACAAATAAAATAAACGCAAAGCCCGGCGTTGACTTAAAACGTTACATCCACAAAATGATTTTGAACAGTCATGTACAAACCCAAATCAACTAAGTCACTAGTTTTGACTCTAAATCTTGAGCACTTAATCAACTAAGTCAATAGTTTGTTTGACTAAAATTTTGACCATTAACATACACATGACAACAAAGAGAGATAAAGACACGTACCCGAGCAGAGACGCAACCAGCTAAAGCCATAGGAACTGTATACATAAGACTAGTTGTCTGAATCAAAATCCCAGTCGCAGCCACCGCTACCTTAGGATTCTCTAAATAACCAGCCATCACAATCACAATCTCATACCACCACCACTCCAAACATATCCCCAAACAACTCGGAACCGCCACTCTCATCAACGGTCCCAACCCTCCAAACAACTCAACCACAGACGACGATTGAGACAGCGTCACCATTGACCCACCACCACTCTCGCTCTTTTTTAACTTCCCAGTCACCCAAACATAACCAACCAAAAGCCCAGCCATGATCAGATTCGTCACAACAGACGCAATAGCCACACCAGGAACTCCCCATCGTTTCACCATCACAAGCCAATAATTCAACGGCACATGAAACGCCACAGCTGCTAACGTACACCACATCATAGGTTTCGTCACACGCTGTGACCTTAGAAAAACCCGTAACGGCTGGAGCAGAGTGTTAGTCAAAAGGTCAGGGAGCGCGTATAGACAGTACTCGGCGGCTGTGGCGGTTATCTCCGGGTCTTGACCCATGAAAAGCATGATGGGTCCGAGGTTGATCCAGAGGAAGCTGATGGGAACAGAGGCTATTAAGAGAATCACGACCATACGGTGTAGAGAGAGCGAGAGGAGATCCCAGTTTTTGCTTCCAAAGGCTTGGCTACACACTGGCTCGAGACCCGAGGCGAGACCTGCGAGGACTGAGTAGCCTGTGATGTTGGTGAATCCGATTGAGAGAGCTCCCCCGGCGAGCTCGAGGCTACCAAGCCGGCCGAGGAAGAGTACAGAGACGACGGCGCGTACGTAGACAAGACAGTTCATTGCTGTGATTGGTAAAACCATAGCCCAGAGCTCTTTAAGTTCTTCTATGACTTGAGGAAGAGTTGGGTTTTTATGGGAAGAGAAATCGTCTGATTCGGTTTTTTCCGCCATTGAAATGAAAAGAGTGTTTTGTTTTTTTCTCGATTTTGCTGAGATTCGATTAAACAGTAGTGAGCTTTTGATAAAAGAGAGAAACCTTTGTTATTTTTAAACAAGGAAGAGAGATGAAGCCATGGGAGAACAAAAGTTGCGAGCTTTACGAGTGAAATAGAGAAGAGGAGGAGATGTAGAAGACGTGAAACAGGGGAGCTAGAAAGGAAAGCGAAAGAGAGAAATAAAAGAAAGTAAAAATCGCAGAAAAATAAAGATCTGTTCGCTTGTCTCCTGAAAGTGAAAGGAGGAAAGCTGCATTAAATAGAGGAGAAAGAGTCACAAAAGCAAAAAAATCACTAAATCAAAATAAATGTTGTTTTGGTACTAATAAATAAGTGTTATTTTTGTATTTTTAGAATAATTAATTGATTTCTTGTATTTTCAATGTAAAAATATTTTTGTAATTATTTAATTTATTCATTGATAATAAATCGAACACAAAGTTTAGTAAATCCAAGACATACCAAATATATAAGAGTTTATATATAATCATAAATAAAAACATAATTAATTAGAACTTTATATAAACGATAGAAAAATGAATTATAACAATGTTTTTGAAACGAAAGTTTTACTCGTTGACAAATTAACAAATTTTTAAATTTGTTATGTTTCTTTTCCACAATCAATCTCAATATTATATATATATATATATATATGTGTGTCTATTAGCTACATGTGTTTTTTTTAAAATGTCTAATTAGTTAAATATCAACATATGAAATGGTTTAGCAATTTTTTTGTACCACTAAATATTTATTATACATAGTGATAAAATGCAAAAACTAAGATAACACTCTAAACATTAAGTAATAAATGGCCGTAATAAAAAAAGATTTTGAATGATTTATTGTTCTTTGTATTGCCATAGTTATTTTTCTATTACATTTTTATTTTAAATTTAAATATTTGTTTTGTCATAAATACACTCAAATTGTAACGATGTTATTGATTAAAGTTACTTTTAAATGATGTCTTTTGTGGTGCTTTAATTTTACGTTGTTAATTAATAGTTAAAGAAAAATTAATGTACCACTATATTGGTGTTACTAATCAGACTCTATAAATTCCAAAATGGTCTAATCTTAATTATATCTCATTTTGGACCAATTATTCATTTTTTTCTTTTGAACCGATTCATCTTTTCCTCTAAGAAATCAGGTATCTTCATCTCTAAACCTCTTTTTTTTTCTAACATCATCTCTAAACCTCTTTATCTCTTGTTGAAATAAGTTTTTGGCTTAAGTGCTTTGCTAATCCATGGATCAAATACCTAGATTACATCATATTTCTAGATCTTATTTTTACCAATTACTAATATATCATTATGGATTTTTTTACCAATAATATTTTTATTGAAATCTATAATATTTAAATAGTTTTTAGACTATGAGTTAGTATTATACATAAACATTAAAATAATTTTAAAGTGACATTAATCAATAAAAGCTATTTGAATATATTTTTAAATTTTTTATCAGAGTTATTATTTGAATATTTACAAAGTGATTGATTAAAGTTACTTTTAAAATATTTTAATGTTTAGGTGTATAATACCAACTCATAGTCTAAAACATATTTCAATATTATAAACATAAATAAATAAATAATAAATAATTACATTGGTAAAAAAGATTGAGAATGATGTATTAGTAATTAATAAAAAAAAATGGAAATCTGATCTAATTTGGGTATTCAATATAGGGATTAACGAAGCACTAGATCCACAAGACACGTTTCAGTGATCCGAAAGAGACAAAGAAGCTTAGAGATAAAAAGATCCTATCATTTTTTCTTCATTTATTCAAGGTATAAAGTCTTATATTATTTTGTGTATTTTAGATTTATCAACTCTTGTGTTTTATTTAATAGCAATGAATCAATTAGATATTATAAGGAACAAATCTTGCTTTGAAAATACAAAATATCAATTATTTTTGAAACAAAAAATAACATTTATTAGTACTAACCCAACATTTATTTTGAATATATATTGAACAAGATAAATATATATTCAAAATAAATGTTGTGTTAGTACTAATAAGTGTTATTTTTTGTTTTCAAAATAATTGATATTTTATATTTTTAATGCAGAAATTTTCTTTTTTTTATCATCTCATTTATTCATTGATATTAAATCGAACACAAAAATTAGTAAATCTAAAATACCCCAAATATATTAGAGTTTATTCAATTATAAACAAAATCATTATTAATTACAACTATGAACAATACAATACAAAAATCTTACTCGTTAATAGATTAACATATTAAAGAATCATCTGTTATATATATATATATATGTGATTAGATCCATATGGACATATGAAATGGTTCATTTCTTGTACCACTAAAAATTTATTATACTGATCAAACACAAAAAAAAAAGTAATATGGCAGCCTAAACATTTATTCGAGATAATGTTTAAAACTTGACAAGATTTACAAATTCCATCTTTTTTTACTAGTATTTACAAATTGCATTCAATCTTGTCAATTTTTTAACATATTGCATTATCAAAAATAATAAAATATAGAACTACAAAAAGAAGGGTCTACGCATGTTGAGTTAGTACATATTTGAACAATAAAATTTCATAAGATTTATTTCAATATGTAAAGGTTTATAGATTTTTATATGGTAATATGAAAATTATCTATCTAAGTTAATCCCCTAAACAATTGGCTATGATTATGATAAGAACAGTTGTTGCATTTGAATACATATTTATTTGGTTTGGTCTAACTAATATGCAAATTTTCAAATGCATAATGCATTCAAGTATTATCACCAAAATTGTTTCCCAAAAAAATGTACATATGTAACAAATGCAAAATGCAAAAACAAAGATTATAAAAAAATTTTTATCATAAATGTTTTGTTTTGCATAGAGTTTTGTTTTGGTTTTTAAATTTATTTTCCTTTTTTTGTCAACAAAATATAATTTATGGATTTAGATCCAAAAATAATACACCAATATCATTTGCATAAACTATTTGAATATATGTTCATGTCAAATTTATCCAAATTAGGTGCGTAAAAATGACCTAATGCATAAACTGATAAACATGACCTAATGCATTTAAAACAGAAAATAAATACATTCCAAATACTTCAACATGCAAAACTTACAATCGATTCATACAAACTTGTTATACCGAAGAATAAAATAAATATCCAAAAAATTGTCACCGTCGTCAATTATATATATGTTTATAGGATTTTTAACATTAGTTAGACCAAACCAAATAAATACGTAATCAAATGCAACAAATATATATATATACCAAAATTGTTCTTCTTCTTCTTTATATTAGCTTCAGGTTAATAATATAATTTCCAAAGCAATTGAGAGCAATTTCCAAAGCACTCTTCATGTTAATAATACAATTTCCATAACAATTGACAATAATTTTGATAAAAACAATTGTTATATTTGGATACATTTTTACTTGGTTTGGTCTAATTAATATGTAAATTTTCAATTGCATGCATTCAAGTATCATCACTAAAATCATTTTCTAAAAACGTTGTACATGTTTGACCCAAAAAAAAAGTTTTCATGGAACTGTAGTAGTATATAAAGTTTTCATTAAAATGAAAAAATACAAGTTATAAAACAATGTTTTTAAAACAGCTTATATTATAAAAGAGTTAGATCATTTATGAAACATTCATATACCACTATATTTACATGTACAATTTTTTTTAGAAAACAATTTTAGTGATGGTACTTGAATGCATGCATTTGAAAATTTACATATTAATTAGACCAAACCAAATAAAAAATATATTCAAATATAACAAATATTTTTATCCAAATTATCATCAATTGCTTTGGACATTGGTTTATTGACCTGAAGATTGCTTTGGAAATTGGTCTCAATTGCTTTGTAAATTATATTATTAACATGAAACTAATATAAAAAAACTAATGCAAAAATTGATACGTGTGGGTAGAGAGAGAGGTTACACGTGCGCAGCCGCCTGACAAAATAAGTGAGGTTCTATTAAAAGCTGACATTAAATCAGATATTAGGGAAAGGTGATAGGTCACATTAATGTTACAAGTTGGGATACGAAGACATGACTCATTTTGACAAACTATTTTTTTCCCGAGTTATAAGATGTTGTTTTTTTAAAACAAGTAGTAGTAAATACGGTAGGAAGATTTTCTCATCTCATATGCTTTATAAAATGAGTTCTTCGAAGGTTTTAAAAACCGGACCGGACCAGCCCGACCGATAACCAGTAGCTAAACCAAGTTCAGGTTGGATAAAAAACCAAATGTGAGCAAAATCGAAAAAATCTCCCAAAATCCGGTAAAACCGGTGATCTGGATTAACATTAAAATTCGGTTTACCCAATTTTAAAGAAATATATTTTTTTAAGTTTTAATTTGATTTAAATTATGAAATGACAAGTTATTGAATTATTAACCTTGTCATATACTTCTTTATTGTATGTTTCTTTTCTATTTTCCAATTAAAAAACATCAAATGTCTTTAAGCTATATATCTATCATCATTTTCTAGTTTTTTGATAAAAAAAAATTGTGTTCTATTTACTTGAAAAAACAAGTAAAAACACTAATTATTCTTCTATAAGCAAAAAAGAAAGTGTGTCACTTGAATGTTTCATCGTTATTTTTAATACATTTCTGATTTTTTCTTTGTTTTCTAGTTTATGTTAGTGATTATATATAGATTTTTGTATATCTTTTGTTTTAGTTGGTCAAAGCGAAGAACATAAATGGTCTCAGCAGAACTAGACAGATACTTTTGAATAAGAAAAAGATCTGGAAATTTTTGTAGTTCTTGTTTATTTGTTTTGAAAAAATTTAATGGATTAAAATTTTTGTTATTTCTTTATTTATAACTTTTATAGTTTTATTAGGTATTTTTCATGATAACTACTGAAAGATATTTGAGAATTTTAAAATTTTCTTTTGTTAATTTTATGTTTTAATTATGTTGTATAATATATATATATATAATAAATAAATAAAAATATTAAAAACTCGGTCTAACCGGTTGAACCAGTCTGACCAACCATCCAGTAGCAATGACGAGTCAATATTCAGTCTGGTTTTAAAAACGATTCTCCTAAATAAGTATTTATAATAGGCTGAATGTGAATGATTGAGACTAACACTTTATAGAATCTTCTGTCCAAGTGTTTGCCGATAAAATTCGTTTGTATGATCTTGGATAGTCTCCACTCACTCGGCAGGGCTGGTTCTATAGTAACACAAATATTATAGATCACGATAAATATTTAGAATATAAATATTTAATCATATGTTAATCATATTTAATTTTAATTTATAGATTTAAAATATTTAATTTTTTGTTAGTTTAGAGCAAATTATGCAAAAATACATTTTTAGACCACACTATAAACCTCTATAAAAAATAATTTTAGTTATAATGTGTCCAACCGGATATCTTAAAAACTAACATTATAATCTCTTTCTTACTAAATATATATTTTTTAGAATTTTTACATATATTAAAAAAAATTGAATATCATTTTCCAATAATAAACAATTTTCAATAACATTAGTTATTATTTTCAATGCTTATTGAAGTATATAATTTACAAATAAAATGTATAAAAAGCTAGAAAATCAATTTTGTAGGACAAAAAAAAGAAAATTGATTTTAATACTTTAAAACTATATTCTTTTTTGTTCTACAAAATTAATTCTCTAGTTTTTTATACATTTTATTATTAATTTATAAACTTCAACAAGCATTGAAAATAGTAAATAATACTATTGAAAACTGTTTATTGTTAGAAAATGATATTGAATTTATTGTTTTTAATATATGTAAAAATTCTAGAAAATCATTTTTAGTAAGAGAAAGGAGTATAAGGTTAGATTTTAGAATATCTGGTTTGGACACAATATAACTAAGAAAAAAAATATAGAGGTTTATCGTATGGTCTGAAAACAAAAAAAATAAAATAATAAGTATGCCTGGTTACTTACTAGTGGTAGAATTGGTGACTGCTAAAAAATAAAGTCGCGTTTCTTTAATTTTTCGATGTTCTTCTTTCCGCACTAGATTATTAGAATATTTACATAACAATCGTGTATTTTTTGACTATTTTATTTCTTTTGGTTGAGAATATCACGATAGAAAAATAATTGATCGTGAATTAAATAATTGCATAGCTATATGTGCAATTAGTATGTTCGTATATTTTTATTCTAAAGTTATTTAATAAAACTTTATTTTTATAGATATATCATACGTTTCACTACAATTTTAAGGTTGCACACACATTAATAATTATCACTTTTTCATTCATATATTAATTTTAATTAATTAATTGGGGTAATAGTAGGAATTGTTTTATAAAATTTGCATAAAAAATATAAAACATACATCTTTGTGAAATAAACTTTTTTTTCCAAAACATACATTACTAAGGAATATCCTTAACCAAACATACATTTATTTTGTTTTAAAATTTTAAGTAATCCTTTAAACAGTGCGATAAGACGCTCAAAACATGCTTCATAACTCATAAGTGATCAGTCATCACAAATCAACACCAACAAAATTTGAAGTTATTTCATTAAAGAATTTGTTTTATGTCTCCTATGGATTAAACAAAGACTAAAAAGGCAAATAATGCACGTACGGCTACCTATAAAACCAGAAGAAGATTGTAACAGGTTCGATAATACGACACGATCAATCTGTTTCTTAAAACATCACTAACACTTGTTTAATTTATTTTCGGCTTGTCTACCAAAGTATAAAGAGTACTTATTTAAAAAATCGACCAAAGCATTTGTCTTCCAAATTCAACATAATTTATATCGTTAGTGTCTCATACGTCATAACCATAGAAGTTGCCTCGTGGCCAATTCGAAGGGACTAAAGTTCCACAATTTTACAGACATACATGTAAATATCATAATTCTTCAGTGGATCGATCAAAGAAATGTTATAGATGTAATTATCATATAGACGTTTTCACCAAATTTTTAATTTAAACAAATTAGGTAGATATAAGAAGTAATAATTGACTATGTGTAGGGAAGAATCTTGGATAGGGAAACGGGGATTAAAATTTGGTCGTGTGAGTGTAATGTAGATTGTATTACATAATCACATAAAGTTACAACGAGGATATATTATATAGTTCATGTGTGGCTTATATGCGATAATGAGTATTCCTTATAAAATAACAATGGCATAAATATTTAATTCAAGTAAATGGCAGACAACACATTCCTTTTGTTGAAAGCTATGCGTTTTATGAAAGTAGATTCCTACATTTGGTACAACCTTATTCTTCTAATCTCTCTAATATTCCTCATTTTTGATAAATTAGCTAAATAATTGCTCTATCACAAAAAACAAGTATTCGTGCTATAAATCTTCTTTTTAATAATGGCTTTAATTATATAGCTCTAAAGAAATGACGAATTAGTGTAGTAGACATATAGCCACCATAATGAATTATATTCCAGTCTGAAATTCTATGGACATTAGTTATCAAAATATATATATATTTTTAATAAAATAAAATTCTATGGACATTTTCTTCTTTTTCTGAATTTTTAATTCTGTGGACATTATCTTAAGCGCGAGAGATCATATACATAGGAGATAATTCAGTCAGATTTTACATTTGATGAAAAAAGGAGATAATTCAACTGTTACATATCTAAAAAATAGTAACATAGTTTTTATTATTTCAACCGATACTTTTTTAAAACAAAAATATATTTTCAAACGATACATATTGGCCATGATAAAAATAATTACATCAAATATTTAAATGTATTTAAAATATTTTACACTATCATTTAATTTTGAAAGTCAATTATATAAACAATGAATGTACTACTTGAGCTATTTATATGAGGTACACGCAGCATTGTAGATATACAACCAGAAATCAACAAACTACATTCATCGATTGTCTGGTCCTAATTAAAATTTGAGGTAAATCATACTCTTAAGGAATTAATTAAAGTATTTTTAAGAGGATCATGTTATACTTAAAACTTTGTTCAAACTTACTCACGAGTTAGTTTTGCGAATTTAAAATTAATTTTGTTTCTTTAACACGTGTTAGGAACAAAGGAAACAAGACAATCTACTCCATATACATCGGAGTATATAGGAACAATGCAATCAGTCGTTCTTGTTTTTGTTTGTTCGGAGATTAGCTTGTCGGTTAGCTATTACAAGAGACCAAAAAAAGAAGAAGTGAAAATACTATTTAGTATCCAAATCTACGGCAAGTAAATTTATATATAAAATCTGCCTTTCACCGAGATGATGATCCGATTTTTTCGTCTGGATACTTTATTTCTCTGTTTTTACCTCTTTTTTTCTTCTCGAGTTAGCTAATATTTACCATAAAACTCTGATTTTCTTAGTCTTTTATGGGAAATAGCCCATAAAATGGCGTAAAACACTATTGTATCTGATTCTCTCTTTTTTTTTTTTTGGACATCTTTTCTCTTTATGCCAAACATACAAAAATCCTCATATTCCTCGCATGTTTTCTAATTTTTTCTATATTTTGACCAAGTTTTTGTTTTGTTTTACTGATTTGAATGTCCAAAATTATCGGATAACATTACACCGGTATGTGTTTTTTTTTTTAACTTAAACAAAACTGAAAACAAAAATAAACCACAATTTTATTTTTACATGATTATTTCACATTCAAACTCAATAGTATACATGCAGGAATTGAAAGCTGAGCATTCGAAATTATCACTAATTAATGTTTTCTGTGAAAACTCCTACATCTTGAATAAGATTGGACATAAAATAATATATAAAAAATGAGTCAATTTATTCACTCTCGATTGATTTGGAAAACCATAATTTTGCTATTTTCGCTAAACAAATAACATAGCTAGAACTAGAAACTAGTTTATTTAAAAGAAAACTAGTTTACGTATACATTAATTTGACATGAAATATTTTCAATATACTTGAACTTGAAAGTTGGAGCAAATTATTTATTAGAAAACAAACTTATACGATTAACCATGAATTGTTCATATATATACATTCTCTATGTTTTAATTAAGTATAAAAGTCAACTTGTTTTTAGCAAAACATTTCCTAATATTTAGTCGCTAATATGACTATTGGTTTGTTATACCATGTAGTATTATATTTTATGTCATTGTGTTATCTAATGTATTTTAGATTCCTAAACAAAGGTTCGGTCAAATCAATAACAAGGAATTAATTCCAAACACATAAAGCAACTTTCCACTATATAAAGAGATATTAGAGCAAGTATATCACTATATAAGTGGTACAATTGAAAATATCTAAATATATTTTTGATGCCAGGACAATATCGATGATATGAGTCACTAACCCTTCCAAGAAATAATTCGTAATAAAATAATAGGACTAAAAGTAATAAAGGAATTGAACGGTCGTATTCAGCTCCAATATGCAAAAGGTAAATGGTAAGGAACAATGTTCAAGAAAGTGTTAGGCGCTAAATGGACGGTGACTCTCCGTCTAGTGCCTAAAACACTTAGTTGGAATCTAGGTAATTCTAGACAGTTTAGGTGATTTTAGAATAAAACTACATATATACACATATAAATTAACAATATATGATATAACATAATAAAATTATATAATAGAATAATTTTAAATTTTCAAATGAAAAAAAAACTTAAGACTGAATTTAAAGTTAATCATTTTTCTTTTAAAAATGATGAGTCATTATTTTTTTATTTTAGAATCACGAAAAATTCTATTTTTTATTTTATTTAAAATATCTCAAGACGACGAAAACAAATTATCAAATTTTAAATACAATATTGTTTTGTGATTTTAAGTTTTATTTATCAAAAATCACATTTTCAAATTTTTTTAAAAAATTGGATAGATATTAAACTCACCTAGCCCGCCTAATGACCGTCTAGCCCGCCTAGTGACCTCTTAACTGTTGTATAATCCACCAAATTCCTACAATCTGTCTAATACAACCGATTTTTAGAAAATTTAAGCGGTTTAAGAGCGTCTAGACAGCCATCTAGACCGCTTTTTTGAATACTGATAAGGAATATATCCGATTATTGGCACACAATATATAAAGAGTTAGTATCGCACATAATTCGAAAGTAAAACCAAAAGAAAAGACAAACTTCGTACTCGTCGACGCCTCCCTATTTAAAATTCGCTTGTAGTAATCAATCGAGTCAACCAAAAAGTTAAAAAATGTGATTGAAACGAGTCATAAACAACCTCTTGGAATTAGGTACAACCTTAGTCAGTGGCGGACCCATGTGATAGTTAGTGGAGTCAGCTGACCCCACACAAAAAAAAAAAATTCTGTGTATATAAATTTTTTTTTGGATTGAAAATCAACTTTGAACCCATGAAACTATAGGTTTTTTTAGCTCATTTACTTTTTGAACTCATTAACTTACTTTTAAAAAAATTTCCGCATTTACAATACCCAAAATCCATTTTGTTTTTGATCCTGATAAAAAAAATTTCTGGGTCCGCTACTGACCTTAGTGAATTAAATTCTAAAAATGTGAGCATATAATTTGAAATCTACTTTTTATTTTTAACTGCGAAGTTTCATTTCATAGGTGGATCATGTTTTCAATATTATTTTACAATGGTTTTCATACAACTTTTGTTTTCTCTCGTATCACCTTTTTAAAGAAAAGATGGAGTTGGCCGAATACAGCAATGAAAAATAATGACGAGGAGAAGCATTATATTTGTTATGTGCCGTGTAAAAGGTTTTACGTAGCCCATTTAATGTGAGAGTAGGCCTTAATGTATCCACTAAGTAATATAAGCCCATTAAATAGTTTATCAATTCATGGGCTATTTACTTTACATAAATTTCAAGGAGGGTCTAGATATAAACCAACGTGCGTGTTATCCTTTTGATCCATATGCAACGTGCACGTATTTCAAAGTGGCCTGGTTTGGAAAATCGTCGAGAAACTAATTTTCTGTATTATCCTAATTCAATATACGAAAGAGTCAGTCCACCAATGTATTATGCAGATTTGAATATAAGTAGTCACAGTAACACAAGTTACACTACACCGATAAATCAATAAAGGTTACACAACAACGATATTATTACAATATTATATATCATGATTGGTTATTGAAAATGTATTATGTATCTTATAAAGTCCAAATTAGCTCACAGTTCAAGGATAGTGATTCTAATTCGCTACAAAATGAGATCGTAATGCACATGTACGTCTACCATACAATAGCCTAATTAATACGTATATATACAAACATATATGCAAATCGGATGAAATTTCATGCAACTATATGCAGTGGCGGACTCAGAAATTTTTTTTACCGGGGTCAAAAACAAAATGGATTTTGGGTCTTGTAATTGCTAAAATTTTTTTAAAAGTAAGTTAATGGGTTCAAAAAATAAATGGGCTAAAAAAACCTAAAGTTTCATGGGTTCAAAGTTGATTTTCAACCCAAAAAAAATTTTATATACACAAAATTTTTTTTTTTTTTTTTTTTGTGAGGTCAGCTGACCCCACTAACTATCACATGGATCCGCCGCTGACTATATGTGTGTGTCTGAATGTGTATATATATATACACATATGCATATATTGTCTCACTAATCGGGTGGATAGTTTATATGTATGTTACATATGCCATTCGAAGGAAAAAAAATGTGGGAGATGGTTCGATGACAGATACTTGAATAGTAGAGGGTAAGTATGTGCCAGAGTTTTGATACGGTGATATATCAACCGAAATAATTATTTATTAGAAAATCTTAAAAAAACAAATATTAGTATTATTATTATTTGTTAATTCTTTTTTTTTTGTCTGTAGAGAATTAAAGATATACAGTCAAAAACTCAAAAGACTCATAACCGTATGTGTTATGTAATGAAATCTGTCTATAGGGAAATACATTAAACGCAAAATATCATTTTCGGTAGGGATAATTAGGAAAATGATGAAGAGCTTTCAATTTCAACATAGAGGAGACAAATAGTTTAGGGATTTTTTGGTGAATGGCATAAGAGAACAGCCACAAGATATGTTCATCTTAATGTAAGTAGTCTTGTTTGGGTTTGGGTCTGGGTCTGATGGCCAGTTAGGTACTTTGACTATGACATTTTCTTATTTTCATACGGTTAGCCAAAAGGATAATTTACTCAAAACATAACTCATTTTAAAACGGTGCAAAATAATATATTTTTGTCCTGCTTTGTTTTTTTTTTGTATTGTTTCCATTTACCATTCTCTCATACATATATAACTGTTTATCTCTCTCTCTCTTATTGCTAAAATCTCATCGCTTTAGGTTACCAATCGGATTAACTAGAGTTTTAGGCTGTGTCGACAAATCGTATATCTCATATTTTTTTTTAAATGTGATTCCTGTAACAATCCAAGATAGTTGGAAAGAGACCATAGAGGAAAAAGAAAAGAAGCACACACATATTAAGTTGTCAACTAGGGTTTTGGGTTGTGACAATGTCTATATTTCATAATTATGTTCTTCAACATGTGCGGAGACTTTTATTACTATACATTTGATTTATTTCATTTTGATAAGGTTTAATAGGAGTCGTTACCACTTCAAGTTTAGTGGTGTCTTGATCACGCATGGCATCGCATGCGGCTTCTAAAGTCCGCCGCAAGACTCTTGGATTCCTTGAATACGCACATATATATAGATTGGTTCGCATTTTTCAAATTTTAGAGATAATGTAGCTAGTTTTGGTTGCATAAGATGTTTTTGAAAATAATATTCATGTTATTGTATTTTTCTTAAACTCAACATTGCAATCAATAAATTCTATTAAAGCTTCTAATATCAATTTTACGGTTGTCACGATTGGACTCGTATCAACCGCATAATGCAGAATTCATCGTGTTGTTAACTACCAGCAAATTTGAAAGAGCGGCTGAAGCGGATAGATTGGAAATAGTTTTTCCCGTGCTATAAAAGCTTGTTAGGGTCGAGAATACTTTTACATGTACTCGAAAGCTCATTTATAAAGGAAAAAACTCTCAATTTTATTAATCAAAATCAATATCAATTTTTAACTGAATAATACAAAAGACTAAGAGATTATTTATAATAAACCCATAAAACCCTAAAACCTATAAAAATCTCTAAAGATAATACCACTAAAATAATATAATTATTAAAATAAATAATAAATATATTCAGTAAATATTTAGAAAATATTTGGAAATTATCCAAATATATATTCATTTTATTTCTTTTATAATATGTTTGAATAACTTTTATTTGGTTTCATAGTTTATCTCTACAAAAAATTTCATCATCTTTAGCATTGAGTTGAAAGTATAAATCATTCAGTTTTTTAAAAATGTATTAAATCTATTCACATTTAAAAAAAAATCCTATAAAATGAAAAGAGTGCTTTACTATTCATTATTTGATTTAAAAAATAAACTATATATTTTTTTGGATATGTTGTTTATTGATTAGAACGATCTCGAAATTAATTATTTCATTCCACTTAAAGAATCAACATTTTAGTTTTCTGGCCAATTCCCTTGAAATGGTTTTGTTTTCATAGTTTGGTACTGAATTTTTGTTTTCTGGCATCATTTAAAGTAGAGACAAGGAAGAAACAGTGAATCATAAATTTTAACTTATCCATTTGCACGTACAGATGACTCATAACTCACAATGACTATTCGCTGTAATATCTGGAATTTGAATACACTTGAAACCAGTGCCTTTCTCACATTTACTTCTCCTCGTTTCTAAATTCTAAGTATCGTTTCTGAATTCTCAGTAAAAAGGTCGACGACTCCTTTTTCTAATTAAGTAGGTCAATAACTTTTTTTAATGTCGATAAGGTTTTAGATAAGTTTTTCAAGTTTCCTTGACTATTAGTATACCCTTATTAACCACATAATTCAATGTTTTTTCCACATTGCTTAATCGTTGTTTTAAGTTTTAACTGATTCCATCCTACAAGTCATATTCTATCTGAATTACATCATATCTAGTAGTATACGTTTATCTCTAATTATTATACCTCATTTATCATAATAAAATTGGAATAATAATTTTGTTAGCAAATTAGAATAATTTTAGAACTTGCATCAGATATATTTATGTAAAACGACATTTTTGTCAAACGTAAAAACAAAAATCAGAAACGGTACTTATTTTAAAACCAAAAAAATATATTTACTGGTATTATTTGTTCATATAGTGTAGAACGAATTTTACTATCCATCACTTAGAGGTAGACCAAACCTTAATTAAATAAAAATGCTGAGTTATGACATTGGCATTTTTCTTCTTTATTCTTGTATGTGGCCAATTATAGAGAACAATACTGGAATTAGAATTCGACGAAGGATATTATTTGAATATTTTTGGTTAGTGTGCTTGTGGGGGCGGACTCAAATCAAAACATGCCATCACCAATAGATGGTTCCATGCTATTTAAGAGTATGATTATGCCATTGGCCCTACCCCTATTATCACCACCTACTCTACTATGTAATGTAATGTAAGTATGCCTGTGGCAAAACTATATCTACACATCCACCCATATTCATCATAAGTGGAAAATTATGCTAATTGTATATGACATCATATCTAAATTATTTTACTGATCAAGCTTTTTTGTTCAAAGGGTTTTCTTGATCGAAGCTTTTGTAACAAAAAGAATTTAGACTAAATCAGAAATCTGCAACTATTTTCAGTAAGCAGAACAAATATATGTATTTAGTTGTGTGTGTATATATATATTAACAATTTCTATCCTATTTTATTTATTTATTGAATTATATACATATATATATAACTCTGTATAAGCACATGCATAATACTATATACCAAACAATTCTTGGTCATCCTCTCTAACTCCATTGGCGAAATTCTTTACGGCTTCTTGTGTAGTGAAGTCGGCTGCGTAAGTCATTTTCACGCACACAAACACCATTATGCAGAACCAAGTGATAGTTGTGTACCGGAAAATTGTCTTCTAGAATTAAACCAAATATCCATTTATGTTAGAAGCCTTTTTTTTTACCACTAAGAATTCACGTAGCGGTTGTATATTTTCAAAAACAGAACTTTCAAATTGAAAATGTAGAATTTTAAATTTTCTTCTATTTTGTACTTGATTGTCAAAAATTTTATGTTGTCGCCACAAACTTAAACGTAAAGCCAATATTAAAACTACTAATGGATTTTAATATTCACATTAGAACAAAACAAAATGATATCCTCTGTTTTTTTTATTAGGTGAAAACAGCAGCACTACACGGGTTAATTAGACTTAATTAAAAATAAATCACTCTTACAAGTGTCATAATAGTTAAAATCCAGATTCTAAACTCCTGATTCGACTAATTAATTCCTTGAAGTGGCAAAGTAAGTGTTTGTAAACAAATAAGTAACTATTATAGTGCGTAGATAAAGTGATCCCTTTTTTGTAATGGATTACCCCAAAAAAGTTTTTAACTATATATCTTATCCAGTAATTATATGTAGTTCCTCGTGTAATTATCTCTACTTTAATCTCGTTTTAGGCATTAATAATTATATTGGAAAACAAATGTGGGTTCAGGAGCTTAAATAAACGACATGACTCGCCGGTGATAACGTTGACTCCTATACCAAGTAGTGGGAGATCGCAGTCCCACTTGGCCCCTGAACCAGTGGGTCAATCGAATGTACCCTTTTTCTTTACTTATTTTGGAGACCATTTAGTATTTTATTTTACATATAGTATACTATTTCCCTTTACTTATTTTATTTCAGAATTAAACCTAAATTTGGTTGTTTTCTTTTCGATCTGATTAGGAAGAATTGGTATGTTATTTTAGGTTGTCTATCAAACCAAGTTTTGGAATATATGATATTTCTAAACATCGGAACAAAATAACAATAAAAGAGAAGTACATTGTAAGAATCAAAGAGACAAGACCTCAGTAGACACATGAGTTGAAAGTCGATGTTTTCACGTTGATAATATCCACAGTATACTTAAGTACAAGCATTTGTTCTAGGAAATGGTAAGTTTATTGTATGGTGCACTTTAAGATTTGAACACGTTTCTTTTTTTTGTTAAAGGTTTGATTTGAACACGTTTCTCTACGAATTCTTTTTATTTTTATTTTTTTGTCAACAAATTCTTTTAGTTTATGTATCATAAAATAATTGTTTTTTACTAGGCAGAAAAAGGATTCATGATTGTACAAGAAAAAAAAATGGTATTCCTATTTGAGAAGATAGGTTATGAACCATAAAGCACTACAATTCAACCTCTTTTATACTATTTTTGTTAGTAATATTTTTAGTTCAGGCTGCTCAGCTTTTATAGTGGAACAGTATTAAATCCTGCCTGTAATACTTTTTACTATTCAATTAATATTTTATGACCACAATAAAACCGTGTTTACAAGTTTCTGACGTTTAAGTGGGTCATTTAAATTATTAATGACTAAAGTGGGTTTATTTTCGGGAAAAAGGAAAAAGTGTGGGTAGGTGATTTACAATTTTACATCATCCTGCAAATCTTAAATTTTACTTTTTGGGGGTAAAGGCAAAATAAAAAAAATAGTACTAGTATTGAGGAATAAAATAGTTTTTGATTTTGACAAATGAGACCCCCTAAGTGATGACCCGTGACGCTACGAAAAAGGTATGCCTTATGCGTCAACGTCTTATAAATAAAATCTTCCAATCACAAAACAGACCAATTGGGCTTGATTTGCAATTTTAGCTATTGCGTGCCTAATCTGTAAGCTTATAGAATTTTGGAACCAAATATGTTTTTTTTTTCCATGTGAAACCTTCACTTACACAGTTATACGAATGATATGCACATGTTAATCACTCATACAGCTATCCTTTTGCCTTTTAGAAACGTAAATGTTTACACTAAATCGTGGTTAATTAGTTGTTATTTAAACCAACATCACCATAGTTTCTTAATATATGTGAAAATTTTAGAAAAAAAATCAATTTCAAATGTATTCCAATTTCGGAACTCCATTAATATTTTTCTGGGGAAGGAATCTTTACTCTTTAATAATTCTAGGCTATCTGTAATTTGTCTCGGGAACAACAAAATTCCAAATTTGGTTTATCATGTCTTGAAATTTAAATTATTTTAATGTATTTTTGTTTGTTTGTTTGTTTTTTTGTAGAACCACGTGAATCGTGATCCAACCAATCGTATTTTTATTCGTCTATGGATACTCTCAATACGTTAGAAATGTTTTGGATTTTAGGATCATAATATTCCGTTGTCATAATGTAAGTTAGTTGATACTTTAGAATAAAAATAGAAGTAGCATCATCACCACTCACCAATTCAAAATAATGTAAGTATCCGATTATACCATATTCATTAAAATCACATGCTCCCATATTTCTTACAGTTGGCGCGATTCATGATTCATTCACTGTATTGATGCATAAGAACACATCTAGTTTGTGTGTTACGGTGTGTAATGCGGTTCGGACTTGGTTGAATTTATTTATATTTGATTTAAACATCCTTTAATTCTCCAAAAATATATATGTATAAGTATATGCTTTTACTGTTTTAGTACGGATTTAAACACAAAACAATTGCATTTATATTTCATCAAATGGGGTGGGCAAATTGTGGAACCCATTTGTACTTTTGCAATTTATTTCGTTAATATGAGAACGTCGTCGTGAAATTAAATGAATCTTTAATAATTGCCCGACATGTACATTGTTGTATATAAATGCAACTTTGAATTTTAAAACGTGGTTATCCCAGGGGATCCTACATTCTATTTCTTATTTCCCTGTGTTTCATTTTATTTGTTGTTTTATATTTTAGCACACAAATTAAAAAAACATTCAAATTTTCTTTTTTATTCTTTATTAATACACTAAACAAGTTTTTTCATTGGTTATCATATTAAAATAGTAGGGGTAATAAAATAAATTTTATTTAAAATTTGTATTGGAAACCCAAAACAACACTTATTTTGTAACAAAAAAAACCCTAAAACTACAAATAAAATGAAACAGAGGGAATACAAGATATGAACTTACTATTTATGTTCCAAATTATAAGAGTTTTTAGCTAAATTTTATTGTTACATTTTATAAGAATATTTTCAAATATTTATGCACTTTTCAAA
Organism: Cardamine occulta; assembly: GCA_028015245.1. NCBI lineage: Eukaryota > Viridiplantae > Streptophyta > Magnoliopsida > Brassicales > Brassicaceae > Cardamine > Cardamine occulta. Next base: position 18,197,629 of record CM051366.1, read on the forward strand.
TAAATTTTAATCTAATATAATTAAAAAAAAACTTTAAAATAGCCATTTACATTGTTTTTATTTTATTTTTAGTATTGAGAAGAATCTTAATGGTAATAAATTAAAGTTAAAAAAGTGGTTAATAATAGCTTTGATTTTAAAAAATAATTTTCTTAATAAATGTGCTTTTAGCCAAAAAAAATCTTATAATTTGGAATGGAGGAAGTAGTTAATTAACAAAAACAAGAACAAAAACACATGGAAGCTATTACAGTAGTATGTATTTAGGTGACACTTGAATTATTTATATATATATATATAATAGATGACAATGAAATCGCATATTGCTTAGAGAAAGATAATCTAAATATCGAGATTTTTTGTCTAATTTTTTTCTTTCTAAAATATCTTTATTATAAAAAAAAAATTAAATATTTAATAATTTTAAACCAAGAAAATTATTATTCTAGTGTAGCAAATAAATTACATTGCTGATATTCCTTTCATGTTATTGTTATCCATATTATTTTAATGTATTAGCCAATTAAAAATTTGTATAATATATTAATAAAAAAGAAAAAGAAAACTAATTGTTTTAAACATGTGTGAAAAACCTTAAACAATACTCCTAACATGTTGAAACTTATAATGAAACTGAATTAATTTTCCTAACATGTTAGCATGACTTATGAATAGCAATTTATTGTTGCCTCCAAAGCTAGAAAATTTAATCTGTAACATACAATAAAAAAACTACTCATTAATGATGTTTTTTGTTAAAATTGATGATTCTGGTGTAAAAGTAAAATTTTTAATAAACGTTTTTTTAGTCAAAAATTCTTATAAACCAGAATTGATGATGTTATTTGTAAAGACACAAATTAGTGAGCAATGCCGGCATCTGAAAGATGAAATTGTCTTTACCCAAAAAGAAGATGAAATTGCCCAACATGGTCCTCAAAAAATTTGATTGGAAACTTGCGAAGATACGTCAGCCTTAATACTCTTTGTTTTGTTGTTGCTAATAAAATTAAATAATTTTTGTCTCTTTTTTGAATTTATTATTTTTGTCTTTCTGATTATCGTACCATCGTCATCTCAATTCAGTCAATTTGTTACGTTATTTTTTATTTTTGAGCCTTAAATTATATTAATTTATATTATCCTTCATATATATATATATATATATATATATATTATCCTTCATTTATGTGTAAGAGAACCAAAAACACACATAACGGCAGTAATTCAAGTTTTTCCTCATCCAGTAGCTTGGTTCTAAAATTCATGAAAGCGGTACAATTTGTATTGACTCTCTCCTCATTATTCTTTGCAAATTTAATAATTTTTTGTGTGACCATTTTGCAGGAGACAAAATTTATGTTATTGGTTAAATAATTTTTCTTTAACTAATAAATATTATTTTTCATATTAGATGTCATTTTATAAAATATTTTAGATTTTTCAAATGAGAATATATATATATATATATATAAATTTTAACAAAAATGTATATACATAAACTATAACTGATAGAGTTAAATAATCTAACCCATAACCGATAACCCACACACAGATAGTTCAATCTGCAACATATTGGAATCTTTAAAAGACTTACATTCATAATATGCAAAAACAAAAAAAAATTGCATTATGAGAAGATCAAAGTGAGATTTTAATCAGATGCACTAGTCCCTTAATTAACACATACATGTATTTTGTTTTCTTCTTCAAAGGTTTATGGTTACATATCATAAATTGATTTTAGGGTTAATTAGTAGGTCATGCATCCGTCATGCTAGAACAATCAAGGACAGTAGTAATAGAATTGAACAAGATTCTTGACTAATGACTACTCCATACAAAAATGGGTATTTATTTCTTTAAAACTTTCATATTTTCTATATAACATTATGTGATTTTATAAAAGCAAACTGCGACGGGAAAGAAAAGTCAGAGATGAGGAAGGAAAGTATGGGGTAAAATCCTGCGGAATTATGAGGCGAATCCATACAACAAGTTGGTAATTCCAGATTCAATTCAGACACAACACTTCTCACAGACATTGATAGAGTGATGGAGAGAGGCTTTGTTTTGCCTGTTCTGTTGTCCTTTTAAAAGTCAACCAAGTCATCGTTTGGTCCCACATTTCTTTTTGTTTTGGCAATTTTGGCAACAACAAAAAAAGTTTCGGAAGAAAAGAAGAAGACAAACTCATTATTCCCTCTCTTTCATATTAATTTACGTTCTAAACTTTAAAACTCGTTTCATATTAGTTGTCGTTTTATGTTTTAATGTCTTGACCAATAAAATAATATCAAATAAACATTAACTAGAGGTAAAATTGAAAAATTAAATGTTTTCTTAATACGTGAGAAACAACTTTAAACGACAACTAATTTAAAACAGATGGAGTATATTTTATAACCATAAAACTCAAAACTCAAATAAATCAACACAAAATTTTATGTAAAATTAAAGATTTCAAGGGATAATATTTTGGAAATATTGATAATTTGATAACTTTAAGTTTTTGGGAAAAACAATTTTTTTTTATAAAATGTAAAATAATATCAATAAAACCAGACCAAAGTAAGTCATTGACTTCGGCTATTACCTACCATGTTCCTTTATTTCTTACTCATCACTCAATTTGCAACTCGCAAGTTGCCTCCAAGATATTGTGTGACGTTGTTTCCTTTTTCTTGTTTTAACCTTTTCCTTTGTCTACCGACCATTCCGATTTTTTTTTTTAATTATTCACCAGAGTTTGTGTTTAATCTCCAATCTGTTATGGTAAACAAGTTGACCTCTATCAAATAGCAATACAATTAAAAATTTTCTTATACCTAACAACTGTGAATCACTATTTTGGTGGGAAAAATACATTGTCTAAAATTCACTATTTATGAATGGTGAATTTAAAACAAGGACCGCAAAAATTTGTGTGGTTAAATACGTAATATTCGATTCAAAAATTGTGTATGTTCTAATTTGAGATTTATCGATTTGGACGGAATGAAACAGATTATATATACACAAGATTCACGATATCTATTATGCAGCTACTCCTAGGATTAGTACATGAGGAAATAGATGGGGAAAAACTACAATAAGGAAAATATATTGAAATGAAATCTATGCAAATTAGATATTTGACTGGTACAACGTTTTGTAAATTAAAGCAAACAATCACATAATATTTGACATCTAAGAAATTCACCAATTCTCCCAACTTAAAATGCTATATTTACATTATTTTAAAGAATAACAGAATATTGCAATTTTTTTAAATGCCATCTATAAACCCCTATGCATGAATGGTCTCACGTTCTTTGCCTTTAATTTTCACCTACATAATCATTCATAATTCTTTTTTTTAATAAACTATAGAGACAACAATGAATAGAAACTCCAGGGAATATTATTTTGATGATAATATCAAAAGACGGAATATATGGGAATCTGAGACCGAGTTGAAATTAGAGTAAAGAACAACAGGAAAACAACAGAAGATACAACTCAAGTCCATGCGATGTTTCAATCTGTCAACGTAGAAGTGAGTACATCAAATATTAAACGCGAATCAATACAAATTCAATTCCAATTATTTTGGCTGGTTTAAACGGCGAGATGTAATAATCAGATAGGTCTTTTTGGAACTAATCGCACGCTACTAGTTTTCTTCCCCCACCTTTGTTTTTTTTATTACTTTTATTATTTTTAATTAGTATTTTTTTATAAGATTTTTCATATATTCTTATCAAAAAATTTATATATAATTTTTAAAATACTTGTTTAACTCTCTTTTAGAGAGTTTATGTTTAATATATATATATATATTTTTGGGTCAAGAGAGTTTAGGTTTAATATTTATGGATTTTAATATTATATTTAGTGAATTTGTTCTTTCAAATTTCTATAATTTTTTGGTACTTTTTGGTGTATCTTTTTTTTCTTGAATTATAGATGAGTTACCAAAATAAAAACAAGAAGTTTTATGTGGTGTATATAATATATGGGCTATATCAGTTTCAAAGAAGAAAAATGAATTTTATAAATAATTACAATTATTATTATAATTTTAATTTTTTTTTAGATAAAGATATTTTATTGTTTTTATATAATAAATTCTATTTATAGATAAATATCTAGAAATTAATCAGAAAAAATAAAATAAAATAAAAGATAAATCTATATATTATAAAATTTATTTCAATTTTACATACAATATATAAAGAGACACGATATATTATTCTTCTTTATAACATTCTTGAGTGACATTATTGACTAAGATATATGATAATGACGAGAATAAACTACAGTGAGATAAACTACCAACCGAAAAAAAAATTGGATGGAGAATTGAAAAGAGAGATTCTCTATTTAGAAGATTATTGAGTTTAGAAAAATTTTGTCCAGAAAATTGTTTCGTCGAAAATGAAAATGAAGATGTGATTTTTTCAGAGATTTGTTTTAGTCGATTATGAAAGATCTTTAAGGGATTTTTAAGAGATAAAAAATCTTATTTTTTGTGTAAAATAAATATGTTTAATTGATTTTTAAATTATTTTTTTCTATGAATTATTATTCACTTTTAAAAATGTATTTTAGTAAAAAAATAACTTTATTTTTATAAATAGATTACATAAAGAGAAGATATTTTAAAATTACAAAACTAAAATAGAGTATTTTCCCAAATTTTCTCTAATAATTATTCAACCTGTAACTTTATTCGCATAAGTAAACTGTTTATTCGCATAAGTAAACTATCATGCTCCAACCAGATAATTTATATTATTTTTACCAAAAATGTGTGGATACTAAGTACGAATAAGATTGGTTAAAGAAACCCAAAGAGCAAATGCCTAGTTTGTAGCACAATTTGAGAAATAATATTTTGTTTGTAGATAAAGACCTTGATATGTTTAAAAATTATGCTATATTATGTCTTGTGTGAGATTTAACTAGGGACTTATCTTAAATTTGAACTGAAAAAGAAGATAAAGTACACATCAGTAGATAATTTAGAGTATATGAAATGAAACACATAAAAATAAGAAAATAATTGAAAGATGGAGTGAACATTGTAGTAGTTGGAGTGTAATAAGAGAGGTCAATGGGTCAACAACTTCCATTGTTACCTTTTTGACAATTATGCGCTCTAAACCAACACGGTGGTGGGTCCGACATACTACTAATTACGCCACGCCATATAAATATTTTATTAGTACTTTATGACTATTTATGGTTTGCCTAGTAAAGTTAGTATTCGTTGAAAACACTCAAAATAGTAAATCTTCATAAAAATATTCTCCAAGTCTTGAGTAGTAGTGCTGGTTTTGGAAGCCGACTAAACTGATCTTGTAATTCCATTTTTTTAGTAGACGAATATTCTACCACTGTACCACAGTTTTGTTACCTTTTTCCCCGATGATTAAGACTGGTTCGTTCATCCGTTGAACTTAAAGCATTTTGAACATTAAACATTTTATATGAAGCTAAGCAAATCATAGATATTGAATAGACTAATTCAACGAGATCCTACGGCAGTGCACAGTGGAGTACCGAAGTTGTGCGACGATGACATTTTTGATGCGATTATGAACTTCATGATCCGATTATAATATTAATACTATATATTTGCAGTAACGAATACCACTAAAACTTTTTGTGTGTACCATTGTTTTTGTTTTAATCGTTTTAAAATTTTTGATTCAACGTTCAAATCTTAACACTATCTGTAAAACTAGATCACTAACACGAAATCTGGCGAATTTGTTAACACTTGCTTTGACATATGTCAAACGGAATATTAAGAAGTTAAAGATTTGAATTTCTGAATATTTGTTTTGGTTGTTTGGTATTTTACTTAATACTAAAATAACTTAATAAGTATTTCCTTAAATGCTGGTAGAAAATTAACAAAAGTATCATTATCTCATTCGCGTTCTCAGAATATTATTGTTAGCCAGCATTATTCGTTCTGTTTTTCCTTTTGCATTATTTTTTTGTTGACCTCTTTTTACATTTTTATAGTGTTCTAAATTATTAGTATTGGATCCTCCCGTGATTAATATGTTGACTAATCTCATAGAATAATGTAATGAATAGTTGAATTTAAATAGAAAATTAAGCAAAAACACTCATTGCCTAGTCATATTCAACTACGAGTGCATAATGATGGGGCGAACCACAATCTTTTGACGCTAACGAACTATAACCTTCTTTTGGGGTCCTGATCCCCGACCTATAATTTCGGAATAATTTTTAAGAAAATCATCTAATTTCATTTCACTAAACCTCTTGAATATATAAATGGTTATTTAACATTTCATGTTATATTATTGCCATGGGCCATGCCCATAAAACTATAAGCAAATGAATTCTCAGTGTCCACTCTGTTTTGCAGGAGACATTTACAAGATTTAATTTGCTTGTTACGCATGACTTATGAGTAAATTAAATTGTTCCAATTTATAAGATGTTTTAAGGATTTTTAGTCAAAGTATTTGAAAAGCCTAATACTCTATCATTGGTCAAAAGCTTTTTTTTTTAGATTGTTTTCAATGTACTTGTTTAATGATGATTTTTATTAAAAACAAATTCCTCAATAAACATGTTGTTAGCTAAAATCTTTCTACCAATAAAGTTATGCACATGTTTCGAAAGTTGTTTACCATAAGAGTTGGTGAAATCTAATGTTACATTTTAGGCTAACCGTCTCATATATCACAATTTACATGATTCTGAGATATAACACCACATGTTAACATGCATAAATGATTAAAACAAAAAAAATCATGAGTTAAGTACAAAATATGTTAATGTTCAAGTTTTAATGAAACGCCAAAAGAATAACAAATTGGACATAGCGGAAAGTTTTCAAAAGTTGAACTAAAAGTATTTATCTAATACTACAATTTTATAGTTCTTTACCTAATTAAGTTCTAGAATTTGGCTATCTACCTAATAAAAAGATTGATGATTAATAGGCAAACAAAAATGGTAGACGCCTTATGAATTATCTACAGATACGCAAAACATTTTAGTTGGCATTTGCAATTCTTGATTTAGGTTACACAAACCATATATTCCCACATATTTAATAACGTACTATTAATCTTCAAAAAATAAATAATAACGTACTATTTTGTAAGCACTAGTTTTGCAATCAATACACCTTCAAACAATATATTGAAAAGAAAAAAGTCTTAAAAAAATATGTTGCTTTGTTATTTTTTCTTTTCTTATGTGTAAAATAGCTTTCCCATTTTTGTCTAAAATAACTATTATCATAAAATATTATACGAATGCCATAGTATGTATTCCTCTCATCTGCCTATTTTCTGACTTATTTTCTCTATTAACATAGTATGTAGCCTTATAATATTGAGTTTACCTTGACTTGATCGTCTATATATTTTATCGATACCTCCTTTATTATTTACTAAAAGTATACAGGTATTTTCTTTCCAAGAACATAGCTGAACCAATTTGGTTGAACTATTCAAAGTATGTTTATATGTTAAAAGGCTTAACTATTTCAAGTAGGTTGGATCAATCTAATTTTAAATGATATGCGCTTTGACCGATATAATCCAACAACTAAAAATTTTAAAAACTTGTAAATCCATCGGTATTTTTTGTTTTCGGCCACATCCAAAACGCTTATATGACATTACTAATCACATAAGCGGGTAAATAAATTGTTAGCACAATCAATATACATATGGTGAAGATTACGGACGAACCCAGTAATATTTAGGATGTGTTATCTGACCCACCTAAATTTATAAAATTAATATTTTTAATTTGATATAGTTAAAAAATTGGCAAATTTTAGTTTCACACACCACTGAATTTTTGTTTAACCTTCCAAATGTCCCCACAAATTTATATATGTTTGCTACCTAATATCATACTATTATAAATCTTACTAAATTATTTATTTGTTTATATTTTGACCTCATAAAAATTATTTTTAAGTCTGCCAGCGGTTAAAAATAGTTGCAAATTAAAAACAAATGTAATAAAGTCCAAGTAGTGGAGACTCGAGGTCGAGGAGTAGAAAGATAGCTTGAGGAGTTGACAAAAAATGTTTTCGAGTGACAGTCTACAAACGTTAGAGCCAAGGAAGTCCAATTGAGACAAGTTCGCAGACAACTAGAATCCAAAGAGTTCAACAACTAATTGCTTTGGTTATTTAAATACTATGTGTGTTTTCAAGTAGTCTCCAGTTTAAATGCGAAATAATGTTTTCAGAGTCAGAACTGTGACTATTATCTTGCTTAACAAGAAACACAAGTTTTAGGATGGAAGTTTTCATAACAAATGGTTTACACAAACATTTTTGTATGAAATTAATTAATTTAATATTCGTCAATAGTCAATGACATATTGCCAATATTTATAACTCCATCTCAAACATCGATATTTAACAAAAGGAAAACAAAAATCTTCACCGGCCATTTTTTGGTAGTATTGTTTTTTTTTCTTTCTTCTTGATAAGATTTTTTGGTAGTATGATTTTGTCGCGATAATTAAATTCAAAGATAGTACGTAAGAGTATTTACAAAGGGGAAATCAATCGCTGGGTCTTTAAAAGTCTTTGGACGTTAAGTCAGCTAAGATTGAGTGCATAAATGTTGGGAAGTGTTTGGCCGATTGAACCTTTGTGTGATAATCTCGAGTATTAACATGCCGGAATCATAATGGTGTGACCAGAATGTGTTTGGCAATCCTTGATTCATGACCGTGATTGGAGCCGAATATGCTAGAACTTGATCCACAAGAATTATTACATTATATAAAGACCAGTCTTGATGGAAGATGATGTGAATATATATCATAATTTAGCATGCACCACGTAGCATTATGTGCCTTAAACTCGTTTTAACATTTCTAAAAAAAAATATGTGACTTCTATAATCTATTATAGTATATTTGAAAACATTTTCCCAGCCAAACAAAACGTTAATAAAGTCGGAATTTCAAAAATAAGTGTTAAAAATAAAATAAAAAATAAACTGTCAGAGAAATTGAATCACGTCAAAGTCAATTGGTGCAAGAAGAAGGGAGAAACCAATTAAATCCCGTGAAAACAGAAAACAAAAAAAAACAGGAGTTAATGTCTGAAGTGACACGTGGCCTAACCTTGTTTGTACACTCACACAACTAAAAATTTCTAACTGTGTCTATTATCCGAAAAATAATCATCTTCAAGTGTAAAAAAAAAAAAAAAAATCTAATTTCTTCTTCATCTTCGCCTATAAATACAGTTCCATTCGCTCATCTCTTACACCACAAAACATAAACTTCACTACCCAAAAAAAAAAAAAAAAACGAGAGAAAGACAACAAAAAAAAAAAGAAGAAAAAGGAAAAATAAACAAATTTTCTTTTCTTTTTTTTATACTTTGTCTATTCGTGTGTGTTTTTTTTATAATATAAAATGGTAGAAAAAACAACAAAAGATACGGCGGCGTTAGAGACACAATCGCCGGAAGATTTCGATCAACCATCACCACTACGAAAAATCATCTCCGTCGCTTCAATCGCCGCCGGTGTACAGTTCGGTTGGGCTCTTCAGCTCTCTCTACTGACTCCTTACGTTCAGCTTCTTGGAATCCCTCACAAATGGTCATCTCTCATCTGGCTCTGTGGTCCTGTCTCCGGTATGATTGTTCAACCAATCGTTGGTTACCACAGTGACCGATGCGCTTCAAGATTCGGTCGCCGTCGTCCTTTCATCGCCGCCGGAGCCATACTCGTCGCCGTAGCTGTTTTCCTTATCGGATACGCCGCGGATCTTGGTCATAGCATGGGAGATAAGCTCGAGCAAAAGATAAAAGTTCGAGCTATAGGGATCTTCGCTCTCGGGTTTTGGATTCTTGACGTGGCTAACAATACTCTCCAAGGACCTTGTCGTGCTTTCCTCGCCGATTTAGCCGCCGGTGATGCTAAAAGAACGAGAGTCGCAAACTCTTTCTTCTCTTTCTTTATGGCGATTGGAAACGTTTTGGGTTACGCGGCTGGTTCTTACACTAACCTACACAAAATGTTTCCATTCACAATAACAAAAGCTTGCGATATCTATTGCGCAAATCTCAAGACATGTTTCTTCTTATCCATCACTCTTCTTCTCATCGTCACCGTTACATCTCTATGGTACGTTAAAGACAAACAATGGTCTCCGGCAAGAAACGAAAATGACGACGAGAAGACTTCAAGTGTTCCTCTCTTTGGAGAAATCTTTGGAGCTTTTAGAGTCATGAAACGTCCCATGTGGATGCTTCTTATAGTCACGGCTTTGAATTGGATCGCTTGGTTTCCATTTCTTTTGTTTGATACTGATTGGATGGGTCGTGAAGTGTACGGTGGAAACTCGGATGCAAAGTCTCAACCGATAGAGAAGAAACTTTATAGCAAAGGAGTTCAAGCTGGTGCAATGGGATTGATGTTTAATTCTATAGTTCTTGGTTTTATGTCACTTGGTGTTGAATGGATTGGGAGGAAAATGGGAGGAGCTAAACGTCTTTGGGGAATTGTTAATTTCATCCTCGCCGCTGGTTTAGCCATGACGGTTCTTGTGACGAAACTGGCTGAAGATCACCGGAGAACCGCCGGTGAATTTGCCGGACCAAGCTCTGGTATTAAAGCTGGAGCTTTAAGTCTCTTTGCTGTTCTTGGTATCCCATTAGCTGTAAGCACACACTTTTGTTTTGTCTTTTTTATTTTTTAATTAATTGCGTAAATTAACATTAATTGATTTTGTTTATGTTGTTGTTATTATAGATTACTTTTAGTACTCCGTTTGCATTAGCCTCCATATTTTCAAGCAATACCGGTGCCGGCCAAGGTAATTTTTTTTTTTTACTTCTAGTTAATTTAACTTGCAATTTTATTGGTATGGTTCTGAACAAATTATTTTTATTTTTATTTTACAGGACTTTCTTTAGGAGTTTTGAATTTGGCGATTGTGATACCACAAATGATAGTATCACTTGGTGGTGGACCATTCGACGCACTTTTCGGCGGTGGAAACTTACCGGCATTTATTGTCGGAGCAATTGCGGCGGCGATTAGTGGAGTATTAGCGTTAACTGTTTTACCTTCTCCGCCACCGGATGCACCAGCTTTGAAGTCAGGGGCCATGGGATTCCATTAGTTTACTATGTTTTTTTTTTTTTTAATATGAAACTCATCAAAATACAGTATTATCGTGCAACACTGCAAAAACCCAAAAAGAAAAGAGATGGATAAAGTGATAAAATCTAATAAGCCTTGAGTCGTCTGTATTTCACCCTTCATTTAGTTTTTTTTTTCTTACTTTTGTTACTGATTTTAAGTTGGAATAGAATTTGTTTTTATTTTGTGTTGCCGTCGATAAGTATTGTATGTGACTACAGCTTTTTAGTATTATTTTGCTTTCGTAAAAGAAAAATCCAACAAGAGAAAATAATCCCAACAAAAAAATCTGATAGTAATTTATGGCGACTCTTTTATACATGGGAATAAGTTGAATAATTATTATAATCTAATGATTTAGGTAATTAAATTACTTTATTAGTGGTAGAAATTAATTAATTTGATTAATAAATTTTAAAAATACCAAGTATTAATATATTAGTAAAATTCTTCTCATGTAATTAAATACATCAAGTATTGACGTATAAGATATTAAATTATGTAATATTAATTAAGAAACCTAAAATATTTTTATAAACAACTAATATACATAATCAACTTTTTTTTGTCAACAACATGCATTATATATAAGATTTTCCATAATTTTTTAAATTTCTAATATTTACCTAAAACGTAAGAAATATTCATACTGCTTAATGATGACTGATGGATGAGTTCACTAGTGTACTTATCAATTCTATACAATTTGGACTCAATTGTCACGACTTTGTCAATAGACAAATAAGTAGACGTCAAGACACAAAAATTACATAGACTGCTATGTGCAAACTGCAAACGATCAAAACAAGACCGACGCACATATAAATAAAAGCCTTTGGGCCAAAACAAAATTTGGATACATCAAAATAATCAAATTTCAATTATTAGACAAGTTTGAGGACTGTTTTGGGCCTGAATTAAAATTATTTACTACAGTTTAAGAAATATGAGCCCAGTCTTTGTTCATCACCTTGGAAAGGTAATAAATCACTCGTTAGAAAAAATAAACATAGTCTTCTTTTCTTTTCTTTTGACTTCTATATAAGCATCTTCTTTACTTTGTAATTAACGGATTATATATAACTGTGTTTGACCAAACAAAAATATATAACTGTTTTTACTCACTTACCAAACTCGTCTTTCAAGAGAAGAAAATTTACTGTACTTTCTAAACTGTGTGTTTCTGAATTCTGATCTTATCTGAAAATAATCATCTCCAACTGTAAAATAAATAAAAAACCATAAATTATGATGACAAAATAAATAAACCATAAAATTTTCTTCTTCCTCCTCGCTTATAAATACAACTCCATCCTCTCATCTCCACATTACAAAACAAAAAACCTCACTTAGAAAGAAAATAAATAAATAAACAAATCTGCTTTTCTTTATCTTTTTTTCCTCTAAATAAAATTTCAAGATTATTGTCTATTCTTGAGTGTTTTTGGTTTTTCCAACAATGGGAGCCTTCGAAAGAGAAAATGTCACTGACAATCCCTTAGAGATACAAACACCGCCAGAAGATATCGTCAAACCATCTCCGCTTCGTAAAATCATCTCCGTCGCTTCAATCGCCGCCGGTGTACAATTCGGATGGGCCCTACAGCTCTCTCTTCTGACTCCTTACGTTCAACTCCTCGGAATCCCTCACAAATGGTCAGCTCTCATGTGGCTTTGTGGTCCAATCTCCGGCATGCTGGTTCAACCAATCGTCGGTTACCATAGTGACCGATTAACCTGAAAACTCGGTCGCCGTCGTCCTTTCATCGCCGCCGGAGCCATACTCGTTTCCCTCGCCGTTTTCCTTATAGGTTACGCGGCGGATCTTGGCCATAGTATGGGAGACAAACTCGAGGACAAGATAAAAGTTCGAGCCGTGTGGGTCTTCGTTTTAGGGTTTTGGATTCTTGACGTGGCGAACAATACTTTACAAGGACCTTTACGTGCTTTCCTCGCTGATTTATCCGCTGGAGATGCTAAGAAAACGCGAATCGCAAACGCGTTTTACTCTTTTTTTTATGGCGGTTGGACAAGTTTTGGGATACGCGGCTGGATCTTATAACAACATTCATAAAATCTTCCCTTTCGCTATGACCAAAGCTTGTGATCTTACTTGTGCAAATCTCAAAAGCTGTTTCTTCATTTCCATTACTCTTTTCGCAATCTTCACCGTTATATCTCTCTTGTACGTTAAAGACAAACAATGGTCTCCTCCGCCACAAGGAATCTCCAACGAGGAGAAAACGTATCGTGTTCCTTACTTTGGTGAAATCTTTGGAGCTTTTAAAGTCATGGAACGTCCCATGTGGATGCTTCTTATAGTCACGGCTATAAATTGGGTTGCCTGGTTTCCATTTTTTTGTATGAAACTGATTGGTTTGGTCGTGAAGTGTACGGTAGAGATTCAAGTGGAAACGATCAGTCGAAGAAACTTTATAACAAAGGAGTTCAAGTTGGTACATTGGGATTGATGTTTCATTCAATAGTTCTTGGTGTTATGTCACTTAGTGTTGAATGGATTGGGAGGAAATTGGGAGGAGCTAAAGGACTTTGGGGAGTTGTTAATTTCATCCTTGCCATTGTTTTTGGCATGATGATTCTCATTACAAAATTGGCCGAAGATCACCGGAAAACCGCCGGTCCTTTTGCCGGATCGACTAAGAGTATTAGAGATGGAGCCATAAGTCTCTTTGCTGTTCTTGGTATCCCATTAGCTGTAAGTATAGTTATGTTTTGTCTTTATTTTATTTTTACTTTGTTCAAGATAATATTAATCGATTTTGTTTATGTATTATTTGTAGATTACTTTCAGTACTCCGTTTGCATTAGCGTCCATATTTTCAAGTAGCTCCGGTGCCGGCCAAGGTAGATTTTTTTTTTTTTGGTATTAATTAAAAGTTACAAATCTATTGGTCTGATTTTGTTGAATAAGCATTTAATGGTTTCAAAGTTTGAATTGAATAATTAAATTGGTAGATTTCATTTCCAATTTTAGTCATTGGACTAACGTAGGCCAATCAAAAGTAAACTTTCCTCTGTTGCAAAAAATACAAAAGGGAATCAAATTCCCTTTGAAACTTTTTTCTTTTCTTAAAATATTTTCTTCATATATGGATAATATCTACAAGTTTATCCATAGGCTTTTAAGAGGGTGAGATTTATTAACTTAATTGTATTAGTTGAGATGTAATTCGTTCACACCTTTGAATTATTCATGGGTTTCATTTCATCCAACGTACCATAAATGTTTTGAAACGAAATAAGTTTTTTTTTCTTTGTAAAATAAATATTTAAATTTGTAATTAAAACAAGTGTGCCTTTTTTTTGTTGTTGTTATTTGTTATAGGACTCACTATAGGAGTTTTAAATTTGGCGATTGTGATACCACAAATGATAGTATCAGCTGGAATTGGACCTTTCGACGCACTCTTCGGTAATGGAAATATTCCGGGGTTCGTGGTCGCAGCCGTTGCGGCGGCTCTTAGTGGAGTATTAACCTTAACCATCTTACCTTCACCGCCACCGGACGCTGCCATGACTACAGGAGCCATGGGATTCCATTAGTTTTGTTTCTTATGAAACTCATAACAAAAAGAATGGATAAATTGTGATAATCAAATAAACCTTGGGTTGACTGTATTTTCACCCTGTTTTTATTTTATTTTATAGTTTTGTTACCGATTTTAATTTAAGCTAGACTTTGCTTGTTTAGCGTCAATGATAAGTATTTTGGGAGACTACAGTTTTTTTACTGCTTTGTTTTAGTTAAAGAAAGATCCAACTAGAGGAAAAAACCCCAAGAATATACTATAAGAATTATAATACTAGAACTATTTTATACAAATACATCTAGCCAATGACATATTAAAAATATGTAATATTATGTAATGAACTTTACATATTCTTAAAAAGCTAATCTAATCAACATGACATCTTTGCTTTTTATGTTCATAATAATATTCAATCAACATGACAATAAATCGACATATACCAAAGATTTTACGATGAAAACAAAAAGACCTATTTTCGTATTTTCCACAAACTACATGTACTAAAAACTCGGCCAAACTCACATAAACTAATTTCGAGTCTCGACCTAAAATTTATTCTGATTGAAGTGTTTCTACTGTAAGAACTTGAAATTGTCAAATCGTAATATTAAACTGAAAAGCAAAAGAAAAAGAAAAAAAAAAACACACACACACACAGCTAAAACCCGAAGCTGCATAATTTGGTGACCTCTTTAACTAGTTACACAAACTAACAACATAATCTCACCAACTACAATAATTCAATGTAAAACTTGTGTCGTTGGACGGTGCTGCATACCAAATTAAACTAAGCTACACTTATAAGATATGAACGGTGCTGCATACCAAATTAAACTAAACTACACTTATTGAACCCAATCGTTTTCTTTAACCTTTTTTGGTTAAACCCTGTTTTTACTCTTTAATGAAGGATTATATTTATAATCTGTTTTTGAAATCAATTTTTTTTTCTTTTTCTAACGCTAATATAAGTAATTATTACACTTGAATTATAATTGGTCCATGCATTTTAATTGATATATGAGTTGTAAATCTTTCACTGATTTTCAAATTAGACATATGAATTTTGAAATAACATGGTTTACCCCATGAATTTGAGTCTTTGTATTGTTCACTTCTAAATCCACTAAAATTCAATATAAATTTTTAAATCCAAAAGTAAATCATTAAATGGATAACATAATATTTCAACTAGTATTTAGAAATTCTTAAACCAAATTTTTTTTTTGGACAAACTAAATTCTTAAACCAATAACATATGATTTTGATGATAAGAATTTTAAAACCAATGATTCAATAAGATATGATTTTGCTTGGATTTTCAAATCAATTAAAATCCATGAACCAATAGAACCTGTAAGCTATAGTAAAAATTATACTAGCCAATTAATAGTTAGGATTGAAGGACTGATTCTATTATACTTTTATTAACCTAAAATGTTCAAACATTACATATGGGCCTTACATATGGCCATATAGGTCACTAAATAAAGGCCCTGATCACATTTTTAGAAAACGTCACTTGTGAACAAACTTAATTTGCATATTGTTTGTTGATGGTATATATATAGACTGGCCGGGTCCTTAATTGAAATCGCTAGATAATCAGATTCTTGCACATGTTTGGCCTAATTGGATGTGTAGAAAAAAGTGGAGTAATAGAGACCCTTTACCAGCTAATAATATAAGCGAATGATATTGGATCTTTGGGGCTATGTTTTTTTCTTGATACAAAACCTTTTAGCTCTCTTTAGTCTTACTCGCCATTTTCTTGTGTTTATGTCCAGAAAAAAAGTAACCTCCCGGCCCGTTACACTCATCCATCATCATGCATCACACATTCATGGCAAGCACCTAGAAGAAATGATGGCAAGCATGAATGAAAGCTATGATCATGCATACTTTGGTTTTGGTGTCGATGACTAATGTTCATACTCTGATAGAAATAACGTATACTTTAGCTATATGATAGAAACAAATTCTCAGTTCGTTTATAAAGAGTTGATATCGTTTGTTGTAGACGCTAATCATATCAGCCGGTGCTGTGGACTCATTTTATTTGGGTTTTAGTTAAATAATAGATCCAGTGAATAGATACTGATAAAAAAATAAAATTGTTAAACTTTTTTTTTGTAAATAAATGGATTTTTGCACCTATTAAAACTAGTTCCTAAAATAAATCATTTTGAAAATTGATCTCTTAAGTTACCTTTCTATTGTTATGTTTTGTTAGTGGAAATTGGAATGAATCAATCCAAAGTGAATTAAGAATATCTTTAGATAGTTAGGCTTAACGAAACAAAATTTTGTTTTATAAATAAAGTAAACCAAATTAGAGTAAACCCTCTATAAATTTATAATGTCGGAATCGAAATATTTTATTAATTTATAAAAAATATTAATTTATAGAGAGATTTACATAATAATAAAAAAATTTAAAGTAAGAAGTATATGCCAATATTGTGATATTTTTAGATGCAATTACATGTTAAGAAATAACCATCATATCTAAAATGCTTCATAATTTTTTGGTGCAATTTAAAAAAAATAGTATAGGCCTTTTTGATGCAGTAAGAAAAAAAAATATGTGAGTTTCAAAAACAAATCTAAATTTATAAATAAAAAAATAACATTAGTGTCATATTTCATTGAATTATATTAATTACATTTGATAAATTTATATAATTATTAATTTATGGTATTGATAAGACCATATATTTACATAAAATTTAAAAGTACTATCTTGTTATTTTATATTGATCCAATTCAAAACCAGATAAATTTCTTAATTTATAATAATTATTAATTTATCAAATATTAATTTATAAGATTATTATTATTATTTTGACATCAATTTATAAGATTATATTGTATGATATTTTGTGAACATTTTTTACACATAATTTTGTTAGTAGTAAAAAACTAAAAAGAATGGTGGCGCCGGAAAGTGACGGTAGTAGGGTCGTCAGTCATTAACACTCCAAGGCGTTTTTTTTTTGGTCCAAAAGCTTTCCTCAAATCTCTCCTTCTCCGTTTAAGCAACAATCTCTGATTCGATTTCGATTTTTTAGTGTTGAAGCAGCAATTAGTTAGGAGGAGCAGCGATTTCTGTTTTATTGCTGATTCGATCTCTCTACATCTCAAGTCCCCCCGATCTGGTGGATTTAGGGTTTGAAGTTTTAGAGGAAGAAGAAGAAGATTCGAATTCGGCGAGAATGGCGGAATCAGGTGGCGGAGGAGGCTGGAGAGATTCATATAAAGGGATGTCGTCTGATAACATCAAGGGTTTGGTGTTAGCTTTGTCTTCTAGTTTATTCATTGGAGCTAGTTTCATCGTTAAGAAGAAAGGTCTTAAGAAAGCTGCGAGTACTGGAACTAGGGCTGGTATAAATCTCTTACTGAAATCGAATTTAGCTTCTGTAATGTGGTTTTGGGTTTTCAATTTTGGTGCTGGAATTGTCGATTTAGAGTGTGTAAAATTATGTTCAACTTCACCAAGCAGCTTAATATCTCTGATAGATTTGGGATCTCTGTAATTGTAATTGAACTTATCAGGATTCAATTAGCTATTCCGATGTTGTGAAAAGATTGGAGATTTGTTTCTTTCCTTTGTTGAATTTCACTTAATAACCTCAAAATCTTGATACTTGTAGGTGTTGGTGGTTATTCTTATCTTTACGAGCCTCTTTGGTGGATCGGTATGACAACAAGTGAGTTCTGTTCCCTTTGGCTTTTCAATCTTCTTCTTAGTGATACTTTATTGTTGGTTTATATGTTTGCTCATTGGTTTCTGCTACTTCCAGTGTTACTTGGTGAGATTGCTAATTTTGCTGCTTATGCATTTGCGCCGGCTATACTTGTTACTCCTCTTGGTGCTGTCAGTATCATCATCAGGTAAGATAGTAGTACTCATGTCTGACTCTCCTATCATATGGGATTTCTTTGTTATACACTTTGTTATTTGAATCTCAGTGCTGTCTTAGCTCATATTATATTACGGGAGAAACTGCACATCTTTGGAATTCTTGGCTGTGCTTTATGTGTTGTTGGTTCCACGACCATTGTTCTACATGCCCCTCAAGAACGTCAAATTGAATCTGTGATTGAAGTTTGGAATCTTGCAACAGAACCAGGTGTGTTGCTTGATGGGATTGTGATATGGGAGATAGTCATTTGAACCATCTCACTGATTCTTTTTCCCCCTTCCATTGAATTTTCTAACTTCATCTAGTTTGTTGCAGCATTCATGTTTTATGCGAGTCTGGTAATTGGGGCTGCTGTATTCCTCGTTATCCGTTTTGTGCCCCAATATGGGCAGACAAACGTAATGGTTTATATCGGCATTTGTTCACTTGTGGGATCATTATCGGTATGTAGTTTTCGATAATTCCAGTTTGTAGTCCTATTTTTCTATTTTTTACAGAACCAGATCCACTTATCTGAAAATGATATTTTCAAAAATGTGAACAGGTCATGAGTGTAAAAGCACTTGGAATAGCACTAAAGCTGACATTTTCAGGAACAAATCAGTTATTTTATCCTCAAACATGGATATTCACCTTGGTTGTACTTACATGTGTGATAACCCAATTGAACTACTTAAACAAAGTAAGTAGTAGCTAAAGGTTCTTCAGATTATAGATTTGTAGGATTTATGGGTGATTAGATGTCTACCTTGGCTTCTAAAGAACTTCATCTTGCATTATTGCTTTTCACTGGCAGGCTCTTGATACATTCAATACAGCTATAGTATCTCCTATATACTACGTGATGTTCACATCTCTAACTATTTTGGCCAGTGTCATCATGTTTAAGGTAGCCTCTTCAGTCTTCTCCCACAAAATGTATTTATGGTTGTATTAGGGTGTTTCTTTCGGTACATGAATCAAATCACTGTGTTTATGAACAGGATTGGGATCGGCAAAACGGTACTCAGATTGTCACAGAAATGTGTGGATTTGTTACAATTCTTTCAGGCACTTTTCTTCTCCACAGAACAAAGGACATGGTCGAAGGTGCATTCCTTAATTTCATTTATGGCACTTCTGATGCATCTGTGCTTTTTTTCTTCCATCTTGAAAGACACGTTTTTCTGACTGGCAAAAGCTCGAGTGTTTTTGCATTCAATGAGGAAAAATCGAATGCGGATCTGAAAAGAAATCTCAAGATCTTCTATAGAATTTCGTAAACATAGTTGACAACAGGATTGGCATCTGTTGTATCCATACAATTTTAACACCAAGTCTCTGTATCCCTCTGGAGTTTCTGAGAGTTTGAAATTGACTGTTATTTGCTATGTTATTGCAGGTTCATCGGTAATATTACCATTGCGTCTAAGCAAGCATAATAATGAAGAAGAAGGCATTCCACTTAGACGCCAAGAATCTCTCCGGTCACCTTAAAAGCTTTTCCGCTTTGTTTTCTGGTCCACTGCGTTAACTGCAAGCCAGAGCATCAACTTTTTCCCGTTATCTCGACCTACTATGAGCATGGACCATGGTTCTGTCTAACAATTACATATGGTTCAAGAAGACCGAGGAAGGAAAGAGGAGCAACGAGGAGGAGATCATCATCTTCTCCAATGTCAGTAAATATGCTCTGAATTCAATCACACAACATTAGCACATACCCACGCCTAAACCCTTTTGTGACCTTTAAATTTTTATAAACAGAGAGATGGGTTTTGCTTAAATTGATCTTACAAGCATTTGACTAAAGATTTTAATTCAAGTTTTGCATTTTTTTTTTCTCCGTTGGTTGGTTTAAACCCTTTGAAAAAATGAAAAAAAAAATGAAGACTTTGAAAGCCAAAACACATGTTTTAAGTCAATTGTTAAAGAAATAGACTTTAGATGAGGTGGAGTTATAAGATTGAATCATTGATGATAATAGATAGAGACAGCGTTTTATGTTCATCTTTCCTCAATCAATCACTCCATCGGTAGATGAGATGTCAAATTGAAACTGCCTTCTGTCACTTTCATATATTAGTCCTAATCACCTATCTAATTTACTTAAACTATATATAAGAGCATAAATAAGTATAAACTATATGTAATAACTGTTGTTCTCTTACAAGCTAACTTTGAATAACAGATGCTATGGTAAAAAAAAAATCGATCTAGTTAATCTGATTAGCATTACACAAATAGAGGACTACGTGTATTACCCGATAAGGCTATAAAGTCTAAACTTACCTAAAATGAAAATTACAATTGACTGATTGAGAAATAAAAACTCTACAAATATCCTAGCTTCAGAAAAAAAGAACCCAGAAGAGACAAAATTTTAATTTGTTACCAAAATAAAGATGAATATTCAACACATCTAACCATAATCTTTTAGAGAACTTTTTTTCGAATACACCAAAATCTTCCACTGCAACACCTAAAAATTTTTTTAAAAAAAAAGAAGAGAACTTGTTGTAGCAGTTGAAGCAGAACAAAAAACAGAGTAACGAATCCAACATCAGCAACAAAACACAAACTGTGTGTCTCTTTGGTCTTTTTCTCTTCTTTAAAATAATTTTTTAATTTCTTGATCTCAGAAAATATGGCTATGAACAGTGTATCATCTGAAGAATTTAGCTTCCCATCGCTCGCTTCTCATGATTCTTCTCACCATTCCGGCATCGATTCACCTCCACTATGGAAACACTCACCGGAGAATCCTCGCCGGAAAGATTACAACTTTGGTTTCGGGAGATTAATCATCGGAAAAGAAGATGTTCACGATCAGACTAAGAGCTTCTCTTACGTGGAGATGAGAAGCCGCTGGAGCGACGAAAGAGCAGAGGAGAAAATGGATATGTTGTGGGAAGATCTTAATGAAGAACTTCAGCCGAGAAGCCAGAGTCTGAGGATTGAAAACTCCGGCGACGGTGGAGAGGAGAAACTGTCTTTGTTTTCCGATGAGAAGATCCCCGTCGTGGCCGTGGGGTGTGGGATGAAGTTAACGAAGAAACCGGCGAAGAAGAAGAAGAGTCCGAACGTGTTCGTGTTGATGAGGGTTTTGAAGAAGGTTCTTGTTTTGAGGAGTTTGTCTCAGAGATCGCCGGCGAAAACTCATCCACGGCCACGGTGATGTCATGTCACCGTAATACTTAGTGAATTGGGGGGGGGTTCCGTAGAATTCATAAGTTATGGGGCTTTTTCTGTAATTATCTGAAAAAGTTATTTGTAGTTTGGGTGGTTCGTAACAATTAATTTTAGGGAGTAGGGACCTAAAATTTTTAAGAACATACGTTTGAATTTTGGAGTCTTTATTGGTTCCAAGTCTTGTTTCCTTTGCTTCTTCTTGCGTGGGGTTTGGTTTGAATATGTAATGAAATTATAAGATGAAAATGAAAGATAGCAAAAGTAAGAGGGTGAGATAGTTAAGGCAGGATATTTATTACGAAAGTAAAAGTATGCATAGATGTACAAAGTTTGTAACTTATCATTTTACCACCAGAGAATTTTTAATTTTTAAGTTATATTTGAAACATTCCATTTCTGTTTGTTACTTTTTTGGTAGATTTGATATATCACTTTTTAATGTCTGCTCGGAAAGATTTGTACCCTCTAAAAATATGGGAGTTCCTATGAATACGAATTGTAAAATGCAAAATAAAATAAACAAATGAGACTTTAATCATATTAAAAAATAAAATAAAAATTTGTGGGTCCATTTTATAAAATGAGTTTATTTAATACTACTTTATTCTGAATCTAAAAGATTTTCAAAATTGTCCAAATATTTTGTAGCCTTCTACACTTAAAAAAAAATTGTAGCTTTGGACACTACCCACATGGTTCATGCCAAGAACTGCTCTGCCCTTTTACAATTAGTTTTCTCGTAAACTCAACAATTGTAGAGTTTTATTTTGATTTTTAATCATAGAGTTTAAAGAAATTATATTTAAATTATAATAATTATACTTAGTTACTTACAATAACGGATTTTTCCATGTAAGTTCTAACTCACCAAATTGGTTTTCGTTCCAAGAAAATCGCATTTTAGAAACTTAATGGATTAGTTTATTTTGCCCGTAAAAAAAAAAACTACAACAACAGATGAAAAGCTTTATGACCAAAACAAAAAAGTTTGATAACCGATCTGGTCCAATTTCATCAGAATCAATCCAATTTTTAGTAGATATGCTGATATGCAAATAAAATCGAGCTACATAAAAAGATTTTTTTAAAAAAATTTATAAATAAAAACCTTTAAAATCCCACCAAGAATCAAAAACTGATTTATGTGTCTCCGGAATCTTCGGCAAATCGGAAGAGAAATTAGGTGACAATTCATATGGAACAAAGAAATGTTGACTTTACTGAATACTACTTGAGAAGACTTTGCAAGTTGCAACCTTTTTTTAAGTCAAGAAATCAAACCGACCCGATTCTTCCGATCCGGGTTACGGATTCAATATCGGGTTACCCCTAAATCAGTAGACTCATAAGATTAAGAATTGAAAAGAAAAAAAAATCCCACCTTTGTCAATCAAATCGTAAGTGGGTCATAGAATCCGATCTCAGTGTCTCTACTCATCCACTTAGGGTTTTCTCATTGAAGCTATTTGCCCTCACGTTCTCACAAATTTTCAGGTACATTCCTCAGATTCCAGCTTGACTCTTATGCATCGGTTGTTTCCTATTTAACTGATTCCATCTTTCATATGCGAAGATGGGTGTGATCAATCTTCAAGGCACTTCATCGTTTTCAATTCATTCTTCAGAGTCAAAACTTGTAAAGTCTCGATTTTTGAAGAAACCCTTGTGTTCATTTCGGAATAGGGTTTATTGTGTTCAGTCTTCAAGTTCAGCTATAGACGAATCCAAGAACATTGCCATGGGAGGAGACTCTTTTATCCGTCCACATTTGAGACAATTAGCTGCTTATCAACCAATCGTACCCTTTGAGGTATGACTTCAGAAACTTGCCCTAATTTTAGCTTTTTGTTATGTCACTGTTGCTCTGAGTGTTGACTTTTTATATTTAGGTATTGTCTGCTCAACTAGGAAGAAAGCCTGAGGATATTGTTAAGTTAGATGCTAATGAGAACCCTTATGGTCCTCCTCCAGAGGCAAGTTTATATCTTTCTTTCACTGAAACAGATATGTTTGAAGATTCTTTAGTTGTCTTTGCTAACTTCAGGTTTCAGATACTCTGTGTAGGTTTTTGAAGCTCTAGGTAATATGAAATTTCCTTATGTCTATCCTGATCCACAAAGTCGAAGACTTCGTGATGCACTTGCTCAAGACTCTGGTCTTGAGTCTGAATACATTCTTGTTGGTTGTGGTGCTGATGAACTAATCGATTTGATCATGAGGTTTGGCTTTGGAAAGATTTGACAGTAAAATTGAGTTTCTTCTTCTTCACCAAAAAAATGCATTTCTTGACTAAACTTTGTGTTGCAGATGCGTGTTGGATCCTGGAGAGAAGATCATTGACTGTCCTCCGACTTTCTCAATGTATGTGTTTGATGCTGCTGTGAATGATGCAGGTGTCATTAAAGGTGAAAAGATTTGTGATTATACGCGTTTCATTCTGTTTGATTTTTCTTCTCTCTCGCTCTGTATATGTAGTCTTTGAACACGTTGGTCTTTGTTTGCTTCACAGTTCCAAGGAACCCTGATTTCAGTTTGAACGTGGACCGTATCGCTGAAGTTGTAGAACTAGAGAAACCCAAATGCATATTCCTAACTTCTCCTAATAATCCAGATGGGAGGTAAAAACACCACACTAAACACAAAGGAAAATGTTAGTTATGTTTAGTCTATGATTAATCTGAGTTTCGTTTTGTTACAGTATCATCAGAGAGGATGATCTGTTGAAGATTCTAGCGATGCCAATACTTGTTGTTCTAGATGAAGCTTACATCGAATTCTCAGGACTTGAATCAAAGATGAAATGGGTGAAAAAGTATGAAAACCTAATCGTTCTCCGCACATTTAGCAAACAAGCTGGTAAAAATTCGGGTTTATCGCTATAGAATCTAAACAATACATATGTAAAAGTCTACACCTAAGAGCTCTTATGACATTTTCAGGCTTAGCCGGGCTTAGAGTTGGATATGGAGCGTTTCCATTGAGCATAATCGAGTACATGTGGCGAGCAAAACAGCCATACAATGTCTCTGTTGCAGGGGAAGTAGCTGCTTTAGCCGCACTATCAAACGGGAAATACTTAGAAGATGTGAGAGACGCGTTGGTACGCGAAAGAGAGAGACTCTTCGGGCTTTTAAAAGAAGTGCCTTTCTTGAATCCGTATCCGAGCCATTCGAATTTCATTCTCTGTGAGGTTACATCTGGAATGGATGCAAAGAAGTTGAAAGAGGATTTGGCAAAAATGGGTGTGATGGTTCGTCATTACAACAGTCAAGAGCTTAAAGGTTATGTCAGAGTTTCTGCTGGAAAGCCTGAACACACTGATGTTCTCATGGATTGTCTTAAGCGATTTTATTGACTTCTCACTTGTTTTGGAATTCTTGAAACAAAAACAATAAAAATTGTGAGTTTTTCTTTTTTTGTTTGTTTGTTTTTCACTTGTTGGAATATGGTTTGGTAAAGGGCAAAGCCCAAATGTAAAACTTGTAGATTGAGCCAATTGAAATTGAATTTTTTTAAATTTCAGTATGTGATTAGAGTGATTAATTAGTAATTAGGCCACTGCTATGATCGCCTTGCGATGAGATTCAAGAAACGATTTCTTTCTTGTAGTCAAAGGTCAGAATCATGAGTTGAGAAATATAAGTTAGTTTTGGTTAAAATGGTTGCCGCGTACTTGGAGCTCAATATGAATTTCAATTTCATTGCAAGACCAGTTTCAACATGACTTATGCGTTTGGGACAAGTCTCCACTATTGGTGAATGCAGGAGCTAAAGATCCGACCCTGCAATAGTGTCGAAGCTACGGATCCAAGAACTCAAATATAGGGAAAATCCGAAAATGTTTAACAGGATTTTTCGAATTTTTGTCTAGCTGCTGTACTCAGCAGTTAAGAATGGTCCACGATCGTGGCAAATAGTTTTCTTCTTGAAGTTAACTTGAATCATTCTACATGTATGTACTATTGATGCATGTTTCATATGGCTTCTTGATTCTTCTACGAATATGGAGAGACGCTGACTTCAGAAGAATCAGAACATACATATGTAAGAGTAAGAAAGGTGAAGTGAAGACAATACTGTAGGTTTATCTTTGGTTCACTTTCAACTTTTAATTCTTATTGTTGGAAATCTCGTGGACCTAAACATGTAAAAATGGAGTTGAAGGGTAACAATCAGAACACAAGATTCTGAGATAGGTACACTCGGAGGCGTGCCTCTAGTGTAAATAAAAAAGCATTCCCATTAGGCCCCAAAATATTAGGCAAGTTGTAAGATCCGAATGTTTTAAAAAATATTTAGTATATTAATAAAATATGTATTTAGTGTGATTTTTTTAGTTTAAAATTTATTTTCATATATTAAAAATATATTGTTACTAATGTTTAATATTTTAACAAATTTTAATTAATTTTAAATTTTAGTATTTATATCTAGAAAAAATACTCGAAAATAGATACTTTCAAAAATTTATTTCTTAAAAGCGCCTCCTATAGTTGAAAAAAATCATTTCAAAGAGACTTTGTTTAGAAATAAATTTTTGAAAATGTCTATTTTAGACAATGAACCTTATATATATTGAAAATAATGTTAATTAAAATTGATTGTAAAATAGTATAAAATCATATTTTTTGTTCACTTTAGATCTCTAAAATCCTTGGCACGGCTCTGGGTACCCTTGTGTTCATCATGTTTAATCTCAACTCTCAAATAAAGGAAGCAACGTCTTGTCTTGGTTTAGTTTAACTAGAGAATTGCCTCTTCCTTAAGTACATTGTACATCAAAGATTCTTGGGTACGTACATTTCACATTAGTGAAATACTCTCGAAATACTACAACTAGGACATTTTTAGGATAAACACTTTTTTAAAAAACAGTTAGAATTTTTTTTTTTGTGAATATCCTTCAACCAAATATTTTCAACACTTTAAAATCTTAAATATTCTTCAATAATATTTTGCTCTCCTTTTTAAGATTAATTTTATAGCATTTATATGTTCTATACTTTTTTGTTATTGGTTTTCATTTAAATAGACAACTAGGAAGTTAATCATGAGTAAGTAATGAAAAGACGATTTTTTTATTAGTATTATAGAACTGTTTGTTACTACTAAAATTAATGGAAAAAAAATGAATTGAAATTTGATTTTAAATTTTTTTTTCTAAATCCCAAAAAGTATTTCAATAATTATATTAAAAACTCGAATTTTAGACATGTCTCAATTTTAAGTCAGTAGTCTAAGGAAATTAGTAAAACTGAATTTTTCTTTCACTATTTTCCGTCAAACTGATAAAAACAATTGGTCTTAAATCTATCACATGTTATTTATATATATACTTTTGAGAAATCTTTATTCGTGCATAATACCTAATTAGTATTTGTTAAGCCCACAAAAAAAAAAAACAGAAATAGCCAGAAAATTGTCTTACGTACATTCAAAGAAAGTTCCATATACAATAGCTAGTGCCTTAAAACTAGTTAAAAAGTATTTTGTGTAATAAAACAAAATTTTGTCCCTTGTCCAACAAAAAGCCATCAAACCATTTTTCAAATTAAAAGCTACTTAATTTTTAAAAAGTTTCTAATTTTTTAAATAATTAAACTGTACAGAACCTAAAAGAAAGACAAAAAGAAAACTAAAATTAAATGTAAGAAAAGAAAAGAAGAATAAGTATGAAAGAAGCAATGGGATCAAAGAGACAACTTGGGGGTGTGGGCCGACATAGCATCATCAGCCTCTCTGTTCCATTCAAACCTCTAGAAGTTTTTGCTTCTCTCATCATTACATTTTTTAGTTTCCTCATTTTATTAATCCCATTTAAAAATTTTGGTTTCTGGATAATTGTTGGATAACTCTTGAATTTTACTAATCAACCCATTGAAATTTTCTTTTTTTGGGTCCCAAATTATATTATTTGTAATCAATATCTGAGGCATAAATATCATACTAGGCATCATATTGTAGAGGTCTTTTTGTCTCAAACGAAGTTTTAACTATTAATTAAGCTTTACAAAAAAAAACTATAGCTAAAATTCAGCTAGCTTCTGAATATAAAGTATATATTGTAAAATGTGAATTTATATAATACATAAAAATATTTTAATCCACGCAGAAATGATACAGGGGGATATAAAGAGAAAAGGGGATGTTTAGAAGATCTCACTCGGTTTTTATGTTGTCGTTGATTTTACTCATAAAAATGATACAAAACAAATGACAAAAAAAAAATAATGAGAAAACTTTGAAATTTCCAAAAGGAGAATAGTTTTAAATAATGAAAGTCATTTAATAATTAATTATAATAGTATGGAACTATATTATTTGATAGAGACGCAATCTCGCGAGCCGAATTAAAATTAAAATCTCAAAAATTTTATGAGCAGTCCCACTAAACCGCCCCAAACAAACAAAATACAACATGCTTTGTCTTCGTTTCTGATCTCCCTACAAACACCAAAGGTGAAAATTGTTTGTACATGCTGACATGTTTTCACGTACTAAATATATATATACAATGGTTTTGTAATAAGGAAATATTAATGGGAAATCTTGACTTAATGGTTACCAAATAGGATGTGGAATAGGGAGACAAGTAGAGGAGGTTGTAGGGGTCACTTGGAGATATTAGTGGTCGATCTTCATCCACCGTCCGTTCATCATTAATTGCGGCTAATTATATTAACTTTCCTTAATCATTATTAACGCCTATCGTTTAATTCCTTCAATCTTAACATTTGAACATTAATTAAGTTTCTGGATTCACCATTTGATAAACATGTTAAGACGTAAATCATCAATTTCTGACGAAAACTCGAACTTAGGACAAACAAAATAAACTTCTTAGTGGTGGGTTGCAGAAATATTCAAAGTTGATTTTTTCATTTTACCATCTTTTAAGTCTTAACATGTCAGTTTATTTTTTTGGTTTTACTTACTAATTAGTATACTCTTATGTGATATTTTGTGATACCATAGGCCATAGGGCATAGTGGTTTACTTATAAATTCTGAAGCAACATGCTCCACTCGGTACCGAAAATAGATTTATAATCTTAACAATATCATTTTTACCTTTTTGGTTTCAATCTGATAGAAATGTAACAATTATATTCACTAAGTTGAGCTAATTAATAACTTTTACAAACAAAATTCCACATTACGAATTTCCATTTTCGTTTAATGCGTATTACTATTTATAGATATTAGCTCTTTAAAAGTTATACATTAGGGTTCGAATTTTATAGATATAGTTTTCATACTATTCATAAAGTAAAGGTACACTCTAAAGACAAACTCGAAATCAATGCCTATGGGATAATTAAAAAAATCGACGATGATTAATATATTTATTAATTATTATTGAGTCACCAAGATCGGCTGGTAATAATTATATTTATATATATATATATAAATAGCTTATGAGTATCACTAATTATGACTAACTATTTATTAATTATTATTGAGTCACCAAGATCGGCTGGTAATAATTCATTGTTGGATATGATATCTTTCAGGGTGCAAATATATTTCTGTGAGATTATTGGAGAAAATCATATAAAAAAGTATTTCGAGCGAGTTATATTTGTACACAATGGTCTAAGCACAAGATCGTAACAAGTGGTGAATATTATTTTTTCATAAGGCACAACAAAATATATAGCTCAGATGCTTAAAGTTATAACAATTATGACGTATTGGTGGATTGTCTATCATAAACGTTTTTTGCATCTCTATGTGGATCACTTAGATATTTGAATTTCAGTTCGGGTGTTTTATATATGTTGAGTTTGCGATATATTTGTTTGTAAAATCTTCCTTTTAGAATTTGAATAAGGTGTTAATTTCGATGAAAAACAGAAATGGAAATATCCGATGCTATATTAAGTTTTAAAATAAAGAAAGTAACGTCCTATATTATAAAACTGGTAAATAAAAGAAACATATTGAGGGTTGTTTCTAGATACAGGTCGTTGTCAAAGTTCAGTTAGGATAGAATCTAAGACAAGATCCTAAGCTAACTCTTTCAGCCAAAGCAAATATATTTCTTTCTTTTTCCGGAAACTTTATTTTTTTTATTTAATTCATTTATCTTTTTCACCGAGGAATATCTAATTTGACCATCCAATCAACACTGCTAGATGCTTGGGCACACAATACAAATTACCTGATCTTTGTCAATATTTTTAGGCATCGTTCTTTGTCAATACTTCCGTAGTTAGATTCAGGTACTTTGTTTAACCAATTCTTCTTTCTTCTTCTTCTTTTTCTCAGCAACCAATTCCTTCTTTAGCTAAAATTAATAATGATGTGGACAAATGGATAACTTGGTTGATTTTCTCAAGTACTAGTATAATATAATATTATGCGACTAATCTTCGAAGTGACCAACAGAAAGAAGGGTGTGTGTGGCTATAAGTTTATAGTACAGTATATATATTATATGTTGGGGGTTTGATGAGCAGTCCAATACACATATCGACAACAATATAAAGAAAATAAAGGAAAGTGAAAGGTCGGTAGATCACATCAGATTGTAATGATTTTATCAGATTAAGTTCATGATTTACATTTTTGATGAGGATGGACCCATTTAAATGAACATTTCTTCTTAAATTTCAATATTAACCAAGATTGGCATACAAACAAATAATTCAAATATTGGATTCGAGAGGAAACAATATATAACAGAATAAACTTAATTTTTTATGGGCTAAATCGTCCTATTTTTGATGAATAATAATTCTACGGATCATATGTGTTTTCATACAATTTATACATTACGGATCAATACAAATTTTTTAATTAGTTTCTATCAGCATAGTGCATATCAAAACCTAAAATAAAAAATAAAAGTTAAAGTCTTGAATGACATTGGTTTCTAGAGTGGTTTTTGGCTTTAGATTTTCCAAAAATCTATTTTTTTTTGTCATTCATCATTTTAAGAAAAATGGATTCTTTAAAAATTAGGGAATCTAAATTTTGATGGTTTTTCCATATTTGTGAAGAGAATCCAAAATCTCACTTATAGGAGTTTTTAGGAGATTTTGTCTCTGATCAAAAACCAAAAACTAAAAAAAATTAAAAACTACAAAACATTCATGACCTAAACAACTATATTATCCAAAAACAATTTAGTTTGTGTCGTTCGTTGCTACAATTCAAAACCATAGGTTACTTAAAACTCAAAAGTAAGAATATAACTAAACATGTAAATTATGTCCAGAGACATATTAAATCTTTGATTTAGAAAACTATTAAGAAGATTGAATTTTTCGTACTGTATTATTCATCGATTTGTCTGTCCTTTATATCTTACAGTTAAAATAAAATTACACTCAGCGTGTTCGTAGAAAGGAGAGATGGTTGGCATCTCCTCTGACAGAGACGGGATTGACCTTCGGGTCTTATGAACACATCCGGTTAAGGCTCTCCACCTTCGGGTGGATCTAACCACATTTAAAAAAAAAAAAAAAAAAAAATTACACTCAGCGAATTTATAAAATTGCATGGATTTTAATTTAACCATGATTCCTCATTAACTATATATAAGACAATGTTTTTAAATAGTCGGTTAATAAAAAGTTTATAAAGAGTAGAAATGAAAATTAAAATATTTCTTGTGTCGTGTGTCGACTAAAAAGGTAATAGGCATGTTGGGACTTTTGGTCGATCAAAGCGGTTTACTCTCCGGCCACAAATTGATTTCATAACAAAATTTCAAAAAAATTGAAATTATTTTACAAAACCATAACTCAGCCAAATTGAGATATACTTGCTATATAGTTTGAATATTTAAGATGAATTGGAATATGTCTAGGGATCAAGATTTCCTCAAATTCAACAACAGATAAAAAGGCTTAGACCTTGGAGTCTTTGGACCAATGTATCATATTTTCAAGATATTGGCGTGAAATGGACAACCTTTTAATTCGTGGACGGTAAAGTGACAGCCTCCAAAAAAAAATCGTGCGTATAATGTATCAATTACTTTTGCTCTCATGCTTTATGAATTTAGCTTCTTAATCTTATTAGATATCGTAAATATATTTAAGTTAAAATAAAATAATAAA
The DNA here is from genome assembly GCA_028015245.1 of Cardamine occulta. Lineage (NCBI taxonomy): Eukaryota > Viridiplantae > Streptophyta > Magnoliopsida > Brassicales > Brassicaceae > Cardamine > Cardamine occulta. The sequence goes on from CM051366.1 coordinate 18,229,514, forward strand.
TATTAAACCGGCCAGCCAATAGTTTGGATGTAATCAACAATTAATTTACAGTGGCGTCACTATCTTGTACCAGTACTTTTTTTAGTGGATAACTAAAAATAAACTTCAGATGAGAATTTCAATTAAAAACAGCACCAAGTTGACCTCTGCCAGTAACTATTTGGTTAATTAATTATAAATTACCACTAATTACCGTTGACGCTAATTGTGATTAGTGACGAGTGACAAGTACACCCGCACTATGATTCTGACCATGTACATAGAACATAGTACATAGTCAAGTGTACGCCTAACTCGCCTTTATAGAGAGAAAACAAAATGAAAAAGTAAAATTTACACAGGTTCGATAATTTTGTAAATATGAAAACACACATTTCAGATATATACTGATATCTCATGTACATGTATTAATGAATCAATCAACACTACTAAACCTATATAAGTTCAATCTATACATTAACATATATTATAATCAATATTCTCTCTATCCCATTTTAATAGATGTTTTGAAAATTTTTTCTTGTTTCATTTTATTAGATATTTTACATAAATATTTTGTAAGGTGAATGGTGTGAAAGGATTTACTGTTTTAGATGATCTCGGGATTTGAACTATAGGGCTTTCTCTTCCCCTTGCACAGTAGACAAATAGAGGCATGCATGTGAAAACTGAATCCAAATCAAGTGCTCTTTGCCTTTTACATTCTGGTATCCATTTGTTATTAATTATTTTCATTTCTATCCAATATTCTCCTCGAATTGAGTTACTGAGATGACGTCACCATAAGCCGAAACGATGAGGTTAAAAAAACGACAGCCAACGGCTTTTGTAGGACCGGAGGATATCAGATGAGGAACAAATGATTAGTTATGTGATAGAAACATGTCTGATTCTTACGTGTCTTTTAGTTTTCATGACACGTGTCAAGGACGGCGCCACCTAACCAGACAATGGGAGCTGGATTGCAGGAGAAAAGACTTAAGAACATATGAATATTCCTCTGTTTTACTCTTTCTCTTTGTTTTTTCTAATTTATAAACACGATTCGTCATGTTTTAATGGCCAACGTTCGTTCCTTTATGTATACTATAAATCTGAAAATATTTGTTTATAGATCTAGACTTTATTTTCAGTTTTATGAAATTATTTTCAAGTTTTTTGTTTTAACTAGTGGATCTAGACTTGGGATTTTGTATTCCCTATATGACATTATTAAAACTAGATGGGGTTGTATATTGAGTGAGATTTACGTAGTAATCTATAAATGTACATGCGTGTAAATCCTTTCGATGTTGAGAGTTATAGACTTATTAGTTAATCTATTTATCTTCAACTATTTCTCCTTACGTTGGGGTTACATATTTGTTTTTAAAAGACATATGTCAGTTGCCAGATCCAGCAAACATATACCTAACATTTTATCCGATTTATTCAGCGCTTTGAAATGTTGGGGGTTCATCTTTGGTTTACAAATCCAGTCCTTCATCAACTATATATATACGTATATTTTAACTGGGTTTCTATTACTTATTATAACATCTTGTTATCTTACATGATACAAGAAAAAGCTAAGACTGACTTGACGAAGATATTTTTAAAATTACTCAAAAAAGCACATTATAGGAAAAGAAGTTTTACATGTTCATAATGACATGAGGTCTTTGGCATGTGCAATTGGTGTATTTGAACATGACTTTCGATTTTTCTTTCTAAAAGCTTAACTTTCTTTCAATACATATACAAATACAAATTCTAAACCCTATATAAATTTTAAATTGTAGTACATCAAATATAATTTTTTTTAAATCAACTCTAAATATACGGAATGGTCTTAGTAGACATTATCCAAAGAAAAAAAAAGGTCATTTAAATTGAAGGTTTTAGGAAATATTCGGGACATTTATTTGACCCAAGGCCACATAAGAATCGAATATCATATGCAGCTTTGATAAATATATAAAAAGGTTAATAATGAAAAAAAAATGATTTTATCTTGTGTGATGTAATAATCTAATAAGCAAATAGACAAATAAAAAAAGGTTGGAATTGTGCAGTAACTGCCGGTAAAGTGGAGAAGATTGGAAAAACTTTAAACAAAAAATTGCGGTGTGAGAGAGAGAGAGCCGCCGACCAAAACCAAGTCGTAGATGTCTAATCCCACGCGCAATCAAATCCTTCCTTCATCTCCTTCTCCTTCTCCTTCTCCTTATATCATCATTTTGCACCCACATGACACACACTTACCATATATATAAATGAGCATGCTCACATAAATACACATAAACCTAAAATAAACAGTCTAATATCTCTAGATGGTCCATATTAAACCTATATATAAACAGTCTAACATCTCTAGCTAGATGGTCCATATACATGTGATCTAATTAAAAGCCAAGCTCTTGTCTTATTATATATAACAATCATTCAATCCATTCTGGATATTTCAATCTTCCTTTAAACTCTCCTCTCCTTAATTCTTCCTTTTTACTACTCTCTTTTAGATCGTGCGTGCTACTGGAAATCACTTGCAAATAACATATTTTTCTTGACAAAGCCCTTCTTCGTCCAATCTTATATTAGCTCGTAAGTTTCAGTCCATTGTTCCTTTTAATTTGTTCTTTACACGTAACTATATACACGCATGAACTATGATGATGCATCATGCATGGGCGTTTCTGTTTTGCATTTTCATCATATATACATATATATACGTATGCTATGTGATCATTGTTTTGTATATGGGTATACGTATATAGTTTCATATCTTGAATAGTATATATGTGAGTGTATGTGGGCATTGGCCCACAAATTTAAGAGTAAACGAGGAGATAAATTGAAATGAATGGTGGGGATTTTGGAATCAATGTTTCTACGAAATTATTGTTTCTTGGAAATTAATAACTGCTGTGCCATTATAATTAATAATATATAAATAGTATATAGGGATATAACTCAAGACAAGAGTGTGTAATACACTCAAAGGAACATCAACCTTAGTGACTTCCAACCGTCAAGCTTTTCGGCTATTTATATATGATTAATTTACATATACATATTTTACAGAGCTGTATATTTTTGGTCTTATCAAACCACCATATGTCATATTATATTGTACATATTGTATTAATTTGTTCGTTTATAAGCATCGTTCGGTATGTAGAAGGCGAAACAAACCCTTAAACCTAATGTTCATCTGAAATATAATAAATTTCAAAAGCTTTCAATATCGAACTTTGTTATTATATATATATATTTTTGTAAAAATAGAAAGAACTCCTCCATTTTTGGGTGGTCCCGTTACAATACATCATAACCATCATCAGCAAAATATAATAGCGATAGCCTTAAGCTTAAAGATCCAAGCTTTTGGATATAATATCCAACTACATGTTCATTCATATATTTGTGTGTTTGTATATTTATAGGCATATAATATATTATCGTGTGTGTCCGTGTGTAACATCACTATCATTACTCAAGTAACCCAATACAGCTTTTGGAATTTCATTGGACCCAAGAGCCACCCGATCCCTTTCTTATAATTAAATATAACGAAGCTTGTAATAGGCTTTGGTTTTGGTCCCAAAGACAAAACTTTAAGGTTGTGTCTTGTTTGTCTAAGGTTTTCGCAAGAGCTTCCAAAAAGACACGCTTATGTTTATATATACATTACATTTTCCTTCATATCATTCTCTTTCTCTGCCATTTCTCCATCTCGTTTCTTGCTCATTTCTCTAACAATTTTCCGATTTAAATACGTTTTATAGGATCTTCGTGGATGGATAATATAATGCAATCGTGTATGCCACCGGGATTTCGATTTCATCCGACAGAGGAAGAGCTTGTGGGTTATTACCTAGACAGGAAGATCAATTCAATGAAGAGTGCTTTAGATGTCATTGTAGAGATTGATCTCTACAAAATGGAGCCATGGGATATACAAGGTAATCAACGTAGATTTTGTATAATGATATATCATTAATTAAATTTTTGCATGCTATGGCAGTAAATTTTCTAGTTGGAATATGATTTTTGAAAACCAATAATATATATGCGATGAATTTGGCATGCGAAGTGAATGAGAAAGCCTACTTTCTTTGACTTGTAAGGCTTTTTTCATAAACGGAGTGTGAAAAGAATATTACACAGAAAAATTAAGAGTTGTGTAGTACAATCATCAATCATAATGCCTCTTTTGAAATTAAACCAGTTGATTTTTTGTTGAAAGTGAGGAAGTAGAATCATATCATACATACATGTGTCCAGATAAAACTAGTTGATTTTTTTTTGTTGAAAGTGAGAAAGTGGATTCATATCATACATGTGTCCAAATAAAAATTCACCACATTTTTTTTTCTCTCTTTTAACATTAGTTTCCTAATATTTTGTGATGTAAGAAATTTATGACATTATAATTAATATTTGATGTTATACATTGCAGCGAGGTGCAAACTAGGGTATGAAGAGCAAAACGAGTGGTACTTCTTTAGCCACAAGGATAGGAAGTACCCAACCGGGACTAGAACCAATAGAGCCACCGCAGCCGGGTTTTGGAAAGCCACCGGTAGAGACAAGGCGGTGCTTTCAAAGAACAGTGTCATAGGAATGCGAAAGACACTTGTGTACTACAAGGGTCGTGCTCCTAATGGAAGAAAATCCGATTGGATCATGCACGAATATCGCCTCCAAAACTCTGAGCTTGCCCCGGTTCAGGTATGCATTTATAGACTCTTATTGATACACGATTCACTATCAAATCAATCATTCACAAAGTACTAGTAAAATAGTTCAACACTCATTCATATCAACCTCACTAACTCTTATAGCAGCATATTGAGATCCAAGAACCTATACTATTTCTAATAATTAATGTTAAACAAACCAAACCGGATCAAATCAATAACCGGTTATCTTAATAGTAACTTTATATGTTTGTGGAACTATAGGAGGAAGGCTGGGTGGTGTGTCGAGCATTCAGGAAGCCGATTCCAAACCAGAGGCCATTAGGGTACGAGCCATGGCAGAACCAGCTCTACCACGTCGATAGTAGTAACAACTACTCATCTTCGGCAACAATGAACACAAGCCATCATATTGGTGCATCTTCATCGAGCCATAACCTTAACCAAATGCTCATGAGCAATAATCACTTCAATACTAATAATGTACCCTCATCGATGAATCAATATGGCAACATCGAGCTCCCGCAGCTGGACAGCCCAAGCTTGTCACCGAGTCTAGGGACGAATAAAGATCAGAACGAGAGTTTCGAGCAAGAAGATGAGAAGAGCTTCAACTGTGTGGATTGGAGAACATTAGATAACTTGCTTGAGACACAAGTCACACATCCACAAAACCCTAATGTTCTTATGTCTTCGTACGAAACGCAGTCGTATATTCCGGCGCCGAGCTTCCCTTCCATGCATCAAAACTACAGTGAGGTCGAAGCTAATATGCATCATTCTCTTGGATGCTTCCCTGACTCGTAATTAAAACAAAAATAAACTTTCTATATTGATTTGTATTCTAAAATTTAATTGTTCCATCTGGAAAATAACATTTATAACTGTCTATTTGTAAAAGAAGTTTGTGTTTATTACTTAGAAGTTTCTTGGTGAATTTCACAAAGGTGGGAATTTTTTTTATAATTAGCCTTTGTGTTTTTCAAATCATTTTTTTTACTGTCCGAATTTGTAATTGTAACTCATCCATTCTATCCCCATTAACTAAAAACATAATGTGCTAATAAGTATATCACACTGTTTCAACGCAGAATAGATGGATGGTGGCCAATTAGTTAGGAGAATATCAAGCTTCAGAATCTCTGTAACAAACTCGTGAGAGATAGAGAAGAAGCTAAAGATTGAAGATGAAATAAACCTGACTTTTCTCATTAACTAGAATCTGTACATTAACTTCAGTTTATATACACAAGTGTCCTGTTACTAACATAGGCTTAGTATATATTCACACTAACATATATCCAGGGCCGTGCCTACCCCCATAAAAATTAAACATTGGCTTAGGGTCTTTACTTTAATTGTTACTTTTTAGGACCCTAAATACTTAATAAAAATTATAGTTTATTGATCAAATCTGACCATTAATTTCATTTATGTATTACGTTTGGTACTCATTTCACTTTATAATTTTTTTTGTTAAAAATCAATCTTATTATATTATCTTTTATATAACAAAAGTTTTAATTTTAAAAAATTTGCCTAGGACCTCATTAACTTTGAGCACGGCACTCCATACACCAAAAGTTTACTTTATTAACTTGAGCCCATAATAGTAAAGTACACTCTAATAGAGTGCTTGTATTTTAGAGACTCTTAATTAAGGTTTCAAACCTCTATCGATGACTACAAATATATATACAACAAACTATGTCTTGATTTATTTTTTACTTTATTGACATCAATTAGCGTTGGTATATAAACCAACATCACACATCGAAAAAATAAAAAATAAACGACTAATATATACGTTAAGTCCTAGTCTAATTAGTATAAGAAAAATTTGATAAAATAACTTTTAAAACGGATAAATATCATACTAATGAAAAATTAATTTGAGTTTGCAGAAACACAACAGTTATATATACTTACACATGTGAAGAACTTGATGAAAACAATAAAATGAACAAAATGTTTACGTAATTAATGAAACTATTACATTCGAGTCAACCAAGAACCAAAAAAAAAAAAAAGAACCATATAATTTAAAAAAAAAGGACGACAATTAACGTTAAGTCGAACCCTCTCACTGGTCCAGAGTTTTCGATCTTCAAGTCTGAGTCCGAACCCTCTAGACCATTTAGAAGGTCAAAAGATCCACCGCCAACTTCGTCTGACTTCGATCGAAGAGGGAAAAAAAACAATGAACACGTTTTCCGTTAAAATATATTTTCCACCTTCTTTGTTCGTTAATCTGAAGAAGAAAACAAAATAACTTGAATCGTTTCTTTTGGTAATCTAGGGTTCATCAGTGTGAAATTGAAATGCCATTGAATCTATTCACAAGAACCTAAATCTCTCAGATCTAAATCATTTTCCGATATCGTTGTTGTTTCTTCGCCTTTACCCCCAAAAATGAATTAAAGATCGATCCCACCACAAATCGAAATCCAAGTCGTACGCGTTGGTTTTGTTGTTACATTTTGGTGATGGCACCGACACGAATCCTAATCAAAGACGAAGAGCTTGGAGCTATATCAGACGATGATGATTCACCATCTGGAAAACGATCTAAACTCGATCGCTTCCCTCTTAGCCGCTGGGAGCTCGCCGTATCTCTCGGTGTCTTCCTCGTCTTCTCATCTGGACTCTGTTGTATCTACATGACCATGCCTGCTGCTGAATTTGGCAAACTCAAACTTCCAAGAAGCATCTCTGATCTCCGCTTACTCAAGTAAAAATTTTCTTCTTCTCCTAATCAAAGATTCAATTTTTTTTTAGAACAGTAAGGAATTAACTGGTAAAGATGCGAAATTGTTATGATTATAGAATTTTTTGTCCTTGGATAATCAAATTTGAGCTTCTGTTTATAGATGGTAGTGTTCATATTGTGATTGGAATTAATAAAGGTGTAATCTTGTTGTTGTTGTTGTTTCAGAGATAATCTAGCGAACTATGCGAATGAGTACCCGGCGCAGTTTGTTTTAGGGTATTGTGCAACCTACATTTTTATGCAGACCTTCATGATTCCAGGGACGATCTTCATGTCATTGTTAGCTGGAGCTCTCTTTGGTGTATTCAAAGGTGTTGTCTTGGTTGTTTTCAATGCAACAGCGGGTGCTACTTCGTGTTTCTTTTTGTCTAAGTTGATTGGTCGGCCATTGATTACTTGGCTTTGGCCTGACAAATTAAGATTCTTTCAAGCTGAGGTGATCCTTTTGTGGCAATGATGATGACCTTATGAAAGTTCTTCACTTGATACTGATTAAGTTGTGGTTTATGTTTCAGATTGGTAAACGTAGAGATAAGCTTCTGAACTATCTGTTGTTTCTGAGGATAACACCAACATTGCCAAATCTCTTTATCAATTTGGCTTCTCCAATAGTTGATGTACCTTTCCATGTCTTCTTTTTGGCGACATTGATTGGTCTCATCCCCGCAGCTTATATAACAGTCAGAGTATGCCCTTTTGCTTGTGTTTCATCGCTTTTTTGGCATCTGCTTATAGTGTGTGAACAGAGCTTAGTATTGGTTCTTTTTTGTTGTTGTAGGCTGGTCTTGCTATTGGAGATCTCAAATCGGTGAAAGATCTGTATGATTTCAAGACATTGTCAGTGCTTTTCCTCATCGGGTTTATCTCTATACTTCCAACGATATTGAAAAGAAAGAAGATATATGAATAGCCGAGGCGAAGTATCTTTACAATACACAGGCTTTAACCTTCCATGCCATAGCCTTACAGTGGACAAGGATATATACTATTACTATGTAACTGGTTAGAAGACACAATGAGAACAAAAATGTTGATTCGTTTACATGGCACTTGTCGTAAAGATTCGTTTGTAGTTTTTTCTACTTTTTTTCGTTTCTAATTGAAAGTAGAAGTTGAGGAGAAATACATTTTTTTGTTACCTGATTTCACAAGCGAATATTTTGGTTCCGGTATAATATTATTGTTTTCTTGTCAGAATTGATGCATATGAAATAGGAACGAGGAAGAACCATCTCTCTGAAATTATTATATTGAAGAAAATTCTCAACAACAGAACTCAGAACCAAAGCAACTTCATGACATTTATTTAAGTTAGGTACTAGTTTCAAAACCAACAACATTACAACAACAGACTAGTTTCTGTAAAGTAAACAGGTTTAGTTCAGAAGTTGAATACACAAAGTCAAGTTAAGTCAACTTGAAACCACCACCACCAGGTTTGTGCAACTGATAAGTTTGACTCGGAACAACTTGAATCACACCTGGTTGCTCTGCAAAATCCAAATCCCCAAAAGCAAATGAGAAAAAACAACAAGAAAAAAAGAAGCATTGGTCAAAGTTGAGAACTTTATCTTGTTCTTCCTAAGCCTACATACTCAAAACTCTATGATTCTATTCTACCAGTTTAGAAATCACATGACCCTATCTCAACCTGGCAAACACATTGAAATATCACAATCTAAGGAGATGTTATCAGTCAAACATGTTGTGGATTTAGCCGAAAAAAAGGATTTTACACAAAGTGTATTCACAATAGTATCTACACAAGCCATAACATTTTCCATTGCTTAAGTCAAGTCCATGATCACAAGTTCACAACCAGAGAAACACTTAATCTTAATCCAACTAACATTGTACTTTTCACATTTACAAATCAAACAGCATTCATTGGGTTTAAGAATTGGAATGACAAAAATTCAAATGTGTAGACAAACAAAAAAAAAACGTACTTGAAATCTCAGCGACTTGGTCAGGTGTGAGCTTAGCTGAAAAACCAGAAGCAGCTTCCTTGTAACTGTAAATCAAGGCATCCTTCGCAGCTTCCTCACTGAAATCAATATAAGAATCCATCATCATTTCTTACGAATCTGATAATCAAAGGACAAAATATATCATCGTTAAACAATTCAAGCTACTAATGAAAAAAAAAAATCCCCAATTTCAGAAATCATTAAATCAAAGCGATCAAACCCAAAAATCATCTTATCTAAGAAAAAATTCATCTCTTTCCTGTGAAAATCGAAGGTGAGAAATTTGATTACAGACCTGCCGAGAGCAGAGGAAAGGGTACGGAGATGATAGGTTTTAGGTTCCTCATCGGTAGGTTTCTCGGTGTAGATGATGTGAACCTTCGCTAAAGACGAATCCGTTGATTCTCCGGTTGATTCAGCCATGACGATCGAAGCGAGAAGCGATGTGATGACGATGAGGCTCAGGTTAAGGTAGACTCTTCTTCCAAGACCAATTGTTTGCATTTCTCTTTATAGAATTTGAGAAACTCAATCCTAGAAGACAAAGCCATAAATACGCGTGACGTGACATTTCCATTTATGTTCAGTTTTTTTAACCGACTCAAAACGGACGGCCTCAAATGATTTAATCATAATCTGACGGTTGATTTTTTGTTGGCTTATATGCGTTATCTTTTGTTTTATCCATAATTGATTAATCTCCATAAATTTAACCATGGTTATTTAGCATTAAGAAAATCATAAATCAGCCAATTATCTCTGATATTCCAGGATATTATCTAATCGATTTTGTTTTGTGAACATTTGGTTTTAATTAAAACTTTTTATAGAAAAATAAATAATTTATGGTATTTAAAATTTTAATATTAAGTCTTTAATGTTTTATTTATACAAATAGCTTCGATGAGATTTATGTATAAATGTTTAATGGCCCTACTGGTTTTCGCAATCAAGAATTATATATATAATGTATTCACAAATTTTCACCTCTTTGATAAAAACTATTCAATTTTAAATTAAATAAAATTAGATTTGAGAGACCATTTTTTATACTTCAGATATTTATTATTCTCTAACAGTATCTCAGGGAAATAAATTTAAATAATTGCAACAAACAAAACAAACTTTTGAATGACGAGCCGTCAGATTAAAAATAGTAAAACCAACGAAACATTAAGCTCTAAACAAGCCCATAGAGCAAGGGCCACAAAGAAGATTCATCTCTTCAATCGGCCTAGTCAAATGGGTCTTTCACAAATCAATACACACATTTTTTTTTTTAAACCATGCAATAGATTTCATTTACATTTTATTAAAATCAACTAAAAATACTTTTCATTTTTCATTTCACATGTTAAAAACTTAACCATCCATGACTAAACCCGCTAACCCATCGCCAAATTGCAGAATTACAACTTAGCAACGGCTTAATATTCCGAATTAAAACCTAAAAATTAATTTTTACCCACTCATTATTTATTTGATCCCCTCCCCCTCCCCATACTCTCTCATCTCATTTAATGTTTAATACGTCTTAACGCAAGATAAGCCAATACTCTATACCCAAAAAACATCAAAAACAAAGCGCCAACACTCGTCCACAACCCAATACCTCCGATCACTTCCTCTTCCACTAACCGGCACCGAGCCATCGTCGCCGATCCTTGTGTTCCCTTCAACTCGCATCCAAACATCCGCAACATCTCCTCCCCATTACCGTATTGGACCGCTATTAAAAGACGGTAACAATAAAACGTTGTGGAAACATATTTCATCCACACCATTCCAGATGGTACTTTGTTGACATAGTAACCACCGGTTAAGACAAACGCTAGCATTGTCACAGTTACGATTGTGGACGCTTTTTTAGCGTCCATGATCGCTGCGCCTAGGGCAAGTCCAAGTCCTTGGGATGCTAAAACGTATAGTAAGAGTACAGTGAGGGTAAGGAGGAATGGGACTATCCTTGGGCGTAGATCAACCATCCAGTAAGTTAGAGTCAAGAACGCCGCCGGGAGAGCAAGCTCCATGGTGAGAGATCCGAGCACATGAGCCATGAAGTACGAAGAGAGTGTGTACATACCAGACGAACGTTCTCTAGAGAAAATCGCACGTTCTTGAGGAAATGTGAATACCGCATTAAATGACGGAAGTACCCCCCAGAAGATTGTTATGAAGAAGAGTAAACCTAGTCGGTCCTGTTACAACATTGTTAGTAGGAAAAAATGCCAATAATGTGATTAATAATAATCTTTGATACTTACATGTACATCGCGATAATCAGAGTGCCACCACATGAGACCACAAAGCAATGAAGCCGCAACGACTTGGAAAACGCGAAGTGCGTCGAAGGATTCGTGACGACGTTCTTTTAAAAGTCTGTGGAGGAGAATGCAGAGTTGGCTAAACCATGTTGTGAGACCAGAGATGATTCCACTTGCGGTTGCTGCGTTGCCTCGCGTTTTAACAAAACTCGCGTTCTCTAGAGAAGTATGTGACGCGTCGATGCAAGTCTTGACTTGTGGGGCTAGCAATGTATCATAAGCTATGGCTAGCGTTTGCCTCACGTTTGGCTTGTCCCGTTCCGTTACACTGTCAATCTGACTAACTCCTGCATAATAAAATCAATCAGCTTAAAGTATAATCAATAACATTAACATATATCTATGGCTAGCCACTTGGATGATAAATTAATAATTTAAAAATATCCTAGCGGTTAATTAATTAATCAACGAATCAAGTTATAGTTTATATAAAGTTATAAACTAATGAAAATGAACCACTCAAGTTATCATCCAAATAGACGAAAGTTAATTGGCCAGTGAAATAATTAATTAGTTATGCTAAATATAAGAAGGAAAAGACAATTGAAAGTGGTATTGAACCGAACAGATGCGAGAGAGAATCGGCCGAACAGATGCGTGAGCGAATCGGCCAATCATGTTCTTTGAACCGACCAAACAAATATATTTAAATAGGTTTCGAGTCTCCACTATATATTGGACCCATTTTTTAATCTAACAAAAGTAAACATCTTTAAGATAATAAATTGACTAATTAATAAGTAATGGAAATCAGATTTGCAGTAAAGCTGACCAATCAAGGTGGAGAGACGACAGAGTCCACCCAAGAAAGAATAAGGTCGCCACTACGATTCTTAAATTTAGCTTCTTCATCGATTCCAAAATTTAAAAGAATGAGAAAGTTTTAGAATCAAATAATCTATTTTTTAAAAAACAAATAACTTTCCCTAAGATAAGCTTATGCAAAATAAGGTGAATATTTATCAGTTCATAACACGTGTTAAGCTTAAATATCAACAGGATTAAAATTAAATTTTTGGGGAACAAAAGTTAGAGAAAGTCAATAAATAAATGAACAATGCATAGTCAAATACTCGACAAGTGTAATCATCAAATGTCATAGCCAGCTTTTGAAAAGCAATAATTTTGGAATAGAAAAATTAATTTCTGTTGTTCTTTTGTTTCAAATTGATCAATAAGTTAGGGCAAGTGGAGTTTTACTATTGTAATTTGACGTTGATGGCAATATCTAACTAACATTTTCTCATGAAAAATAGCAACAAAATAGTTGAACTTAATTAGTCAAAGACGATTCTTGCTTAGTAGATCATGTGTAAAAGAAAATAAAAAAATCATGGATTATCATCTTTCCACCCATGGAACATCACATACATGCACACATAATATAAAATATATTGTTATATATTCGTGAAATAGATCGAATTTGTCATGTGGATGGTTGGTTCAATAAAATGAGATTTCTTCTTTTCTCAAAAATCATAATACAAAGAAAGATTGAATGTGAAGCATATGGTTCGTGGAGACAAAGAACATAATACCCACCATATTATTAAATTAAATCTAATAGTACTGTATATATGTCATCGTGCGCAACAAACTATTTTTATGTGGCATTTCTTATTCCCCCAGCCTATTAATGTCTTCTTACTCTACCAATTGCGTCACTAAAATATACATGCCATGTGCGTGCATACATACACAGATTGTGTGAAACGCTTGTCCTAATTTAATACACACCAAACTGAAACGAAAAGTCAACGAAGAAGACATGGGATTTGTTTTGGTCTTGGGTATCACAATTAGTCATTAACTCTATTAACAATCCCCAAAAAAACATTAAATCATGTGTATGTATGTGTGTGATGCATGTCCCTAGCTAGCTATATTTTATATTTTTATTACATGGACTATGAATGAATATTATCATCAGTACCAAATTACCAATGACCGAATGACTAAACGAACCTAAGTTTGGTCCACACTTTCAAATCATATATATATGCCTAAAACGTCAAAACACTCGTACCATAATATGGTACTTACTTCCTTGTTTCGGATGAGCAAGGACGAATTCGGATAAATTAATGTGACCTAAGGATATGTCTCTTTCGGTTTAAAGATCGTAAATTTCACAGAATTCATTTTAGATTTCCTATGTGGGAGAGAGAACAAAATAGTCAACTATGTGAAAGAAAAAAAATGCAAATACCATGAAGATATCTTGTAATCACAAATTCACAATGAGACTTTAAAAACACTGATTGAGTTAAGTTAAGGGTACATGAATATTCCAATTCCCAAAGCATAGGTTTAGGCCTTCGATGAAGATCTATAGATGGAGAGTGATAACCACGCGCTAGATGCGAGAGTATGATTGGGTTCAACTTTACTAAGTAAAGTAAAAGTTTCGATGCATGAAAAAACAGAAGTGCAGACAATTAAAAACACGCGCCTGAGTCGACGCGTGGAGTTTAAATGCAAAACACAAATTTTAATGAAAAGGAAAGAAAGAGTGTAAGAAGACTGATTTGATTAAAATAACTAAAAAGGATGTTTTTTTTAGTTGGCTAAAAAAAGAGAATAAGAAATATTGAGTAAACAGAAAAAGATAAAATGAAAAAGTTTAGATAGTGCAAATAAAGAAGAACTAATTTTGAAAAAGTTGGATAAAGAAGAAACAGAAAACACAATAGCCAGGGCTAAAACCATACGTCATCTTGTAACACTCATAAGACACGTGGTATTTGTCTATAAAGCCGTTTAAAAAAAAAGAAAAACATATATCATTTCTTCTATTTTTTTATCCCCGGGAAAAAAAAGAGGTATGGTTTAATAGTGTAAATGTATAATGCGATAAGTTCTTATATAAAAGTAGGGAATAACATTTATTCAGATGATATAATATGCCAAAATTTAGACCCAAAAATCTGTGGCTTACATATCATACTCAAAAAGATATAAAGAAAGACATAACACGTATCCCAATTGCCATAATTATTAACATAAAAAAAGCCACCCTTTAATTATCAACTTTTATTTTAATTGTAAACTTTAGAATAAACAATTCTTGGAAAAAAAATCGGTGAGAAACAAATTAAGGATGCTAAATATAACCCCCATTACCATAAAATAAGTATACATATTATTAATACTCCCTCCGTTCCTTAAAGATGAATGTTTTAGAAAAAAAAATTGTTTCACAAAGTTGGATGTTTTGTATTTTCAATGCAAAAATTATATATAATTTCTTGTTTTGCCCTTAATAATTAGAGTTAAAGTAAATAAAATAATTAATTTTTAATAAAAAGATAGGAGTATTTTAGGTTATGTAACAAGTTTCTTAATATATGTGAAAAATCTTAAAAATTAATTTTTAAAGAACGGAGGGAGTATAATGCTAGACCCATACTATGAAATACTCCTTATAGCCAAGCCAATAGATTATGCTAGTTTAACTCCAAACACAAAGTGATAATCAAGTAATTAATCTCCTTATCAAAAAAAAGATACAGAGGTTACTTAATTTATAGCCACCACACGACGACCAGCGTCAATAAGATGAGAGACGCATCAAAGCTTTAGACTTGTCTAAGGTCTCAAGTCTCATCGTACGTCGTCGGCTATAACGATCATAAATATGCATTTATTACTCTCTTTTTTTTGGGGTCGAGCTGTTAATTTCTATACAAATATCTAACTTCTCCATATGAGTGCTATGCATAGTTACATAGGAAAGATCCATATATGTATACATACACAAACAAACAAAAAAATAAAGGTAAATTTCCTAATTTTAAAAGTCTTTTTTATCTTATCATTAGTCAATTCAAGTAAGAATACTTCCAAGTTTTTTTTAAAAAAACGGGAATCATTGGTCTAGCTAGGCATATAGTAAGATATTCGAATTTTTTTCAATCACAGAATGATTATACATTTTAATAAGTTAATTATCATGTTAGTGCACTATATTTATATGAAATAATTAAAAGGTGACTTTAAAATATTTTTAAAAACGGAAACTTACCGTTAGCAAGGTCGAGAAGGAAATCAGCCGGATTCATTGGAAACGCCGGCGAGAATCCGACGGAATCAAAATAAGCCATGGCGTCTCTACCTTTTCCGACGAACAAACATCTCCCTTCACTCAAAAGAAGCACAGTATCAAACATCTGAAACACACGGCTCGACGGCTGATGAATCGACGTCACCACCGTCTTCCCTTTCACATGAGCTAATCCGGCGAGAGTTTGAACCAAACGTTGAGCCGCCGTAGCATCAAGACCCGAGGTTGGCTCATCAAGAACAAGAAGACTCGGGTTTATGAGTAACTCATGAGCTATACTCACTCGTTTCCTTTCTCCACCTGAGATCCCTCTAATGAAAGTGTTACCGACGACTGTGTTCTCACATTTCGTAAGACCTAGCTCTTTTATAACCGATTCAGCAGCGTTGATTTTATCGTCTCTGGTTAGAGTCCGAGGGAGACGAAGCAAGGAAACGAAAACTAGGGTTTCACGTACGGTTAAGTGAGGGTAAAGAAGATCGTCTTGTGCGACAAATCCGGTGCGTTTTAATGTTTGTTTTGTTATTTTTCCGTCGTTAATGAGTATTTTTCCGGTGAGTCCTGATCCATGGAGTCTCCCTGCGACTGCATTAAGGAGCGTTGATTTACCACTTCCCGATGGTCCAAGAACGGCCATAAACTCGCCGGGAGATACCATTCCGGTGACTTCGGTAAGTATCTTTCTCTCCTCCGTCGATCTTGTTTCATCGGACGGTTTATGATCTAGTCCAAACAATTTCTTGATCTTCCCTGAATCAGCACTCATGCTATGGATCTTTACTCGGTAACACACATCTACGAACTAAAATTCAAGAAATACAAAAAAAAACGAGTCAAGAAAGAGTCAAAACGAGTCAGCAAAAATAATGTTTTATATTGAACAATTTGGATTAAAAATTGTAATATGGGATTAGTGTTGTTGTGTATTATTATTACCTTGAGGGTGATTGGGAAACAAGGAGATGATGATGATAATAATGAAGGAGGATCTTGAGAGAGACGAGGTGATGAATCTGGACCGTTCATTTGATTTTCAACGCCGTCAAAAGCTGACATTATTTCTTCAGACGGAAAACTTAAACGGAGTTAAAAAAAAAGAAGAGAGAGAGGTGTGAAGTGAAAATGGAGAAGGCTGAAGATCGGGGTGGTGAGAAGCTGAGAGAGCTGTATTTAAGGAGAAGAAGAACTAGAGAACGTAAAGCAAGTGGGTGCCACGTCAGCAAATTAATGCTCATTGAGAAAAAAACACGTGGCAAAACGTATAATGCCAGCTGGCGACTGTTGAACGGACTTGTGTTTTTTTTTTCTGGTAGTGTTAAATTTGCCACTTTAATATTTATGTTTTTTTTCCAACCCTTCTTTTTTTTCGGATCGTTATTGTGTTTCTTTTCTCTTCGAATATACTCCTCTTTCTTTACACGATACAGAGCTCCTGTATTACAATGTTTCAATTAGTGTGTTCCAGTCTAATTGTCAAATTCGGTATCTACTAATCTTTTGTTGTTTAGAAAAAGGAAAGATATATTTGGAAAACGAGCTATGTATTTTCTTTTTCTGTTAGAGTTAATGCATAGTGAGCTGTTGTTTTTTTTTTTTTGGGTTTTAATTAGTGTTAAGTTTTTATTTTTTTTCTTTTGTAAACTGTCAGGGCAGTAAATTCATTCAAACCTTTGCATTAACTGTGTTATTTTTCTATCGATCATGTTATAATTTTTGTCTCCACGACATTTATTTACTGATATATATGTTTCTAATGAAATTACTTTATTTATATTCCAAATATTGTAGATTGAGTAAAAACTGAGATAGATTATTTAATATACATTTTTAATTTTATTTTATAGATACTTATTTTTATTTTATTTTATTTTTGACGGCATATACACACCTGATTAGATATAATCAAATGAACAAATCTAATAAAACGTGTAAAAGTGAAACAAAATTTTCGAATATGACAACCACGAAATTACACGTCAAACTTAACTGATACTTTCGAATCGATTCGTTATAGTTCCTTAGAACCGGCGGATCAATTCAAATATGGTACAATTGTACAAAGACTCTCGAGTTGGATCAGAGTTCATGATAAAGATGTGCACACAACAAAACATAGCTGTATTAATATTCTGCGTGGTTCAATTTGACAAAAGCATGTGTAGTAGTAGTAGCTGTCTTGGGAACATTTTATAACTATCCTCCTTTTTTGTTAATTTTCTAATAAGCTTAAAACGTACGTGCATGAATCTTGCGAATGGTGATCATACTAAATCATAACCGATTACATTTTGTCACATTCTCTTAATCTTTGTATGCCGTATAATAGCAAAAGAATCACGTATATTGTTAGTTCTATTCGAGTAAAAATAAACAATGTATCTAATCTAGTGAAGAAGACGTGCGTTTACGGGGGATGTACGTGCGGTGGTGCGTTTTAGAGCCGTCACGACATCGTTTTGAAGACCGTTCTTTATATTATTTGCTATGGAAAATATCCCTCGATTGAGTCAGAGCGTTGACTGTCTGACATGACTGTGATTGAACATATTAATCAAAAACTCAAAAAAATCACTCCAAAGTCAAAGAGGCTATATATATAAAAACAGATTTCTAGGGATCATCATCATCAAAGTCCTCCGTCAGAGAGACAAATGACAATCACATTAAACAAAACGTTACACAAAACAATGAAGGGCTTAGATCAGTTTTGAGACAAAAACAGTTTCAATGGTGGGGTCCACTCTAAAACTGATGACGGCGACGCGTGTCGTTCGCTCGCACGTGATCAACCCACTCAACAGTACTGTCCTGTTTTTTTTTTAATTTGTTCTCTCAACTCAGATCCAATTTTTTGTGTCATTCATGATTCATCACTCTGCGACTGAGCTGTTTATAACTTTCCTTTCTTCAAAGATGGGTTTGCTTTACTCACCTTTCGACGACGGCGCGTGGATTATACGATCTTTGTTATTAAAAATGGTGTGAGAGATAATGGAGGATTTTAATTTTTTAGTGTACAGAGAATTTGGACCACATGAGCCATTTACGGTCATGACGAACGAACGAGCATTCGCTTTTTCCATTTTTCTTTTTTGATTTACACTTTATTATAATATGACAATTACGTCACGGCAAATATAAATTGATTTGGATTCTTCTTTTTATTTCATACGGTTTCTTTGTTAGTCTGTTTTAGCTTCTTTACTATATATAGATTATACCATATATTGAGTTTAAATATTCGTTGAAAAAAGTATGCCTCGTGTAGTGTACCCCTATCCTTTAAGAGTAAACCTACATTTTCTGTAATTTTGTGTGTGCTTTTTATATTAGTTTTGAGAAAGTTTAAAATTATTCTTTATAAAAAAGTGAGAAAACCTACATATCTATCTATTCGTGTAAAAAAAAAAGTTAAGACGCAACAACTAATAGCAATCAAATTTCTAAATTAAAGTAATAGTTGTCAATTTGATTTTGTTCAAGTCTGGTAATTAATTTTCTTAAAAATTTATTGGACTGTATAATTAAAAATTGACATCCACAACCAAAAAAAGTGTACAAATGTATAATGAATCTCGACCAAATAATATGTATAGTGAACTCACTATAGAAAAGTCGGTTTATAGATGTAAATCATGTAATGAGTGGGCTATGGAGTCAAAAAAATAAGAATATAGAAAGGGGTTTAAAGATGTAATTCCCAATAGACTCATTGACCCCAAAATGATCCGACCAAAAACATAAATCTCCATATGATTCGTAACCTTATATAGTTATATTACATCTTTGAGAAACTTTACTGTTAAATAACTTCGTAATCATCTTTTGGGTTGGTGCATTTGATACTGTACTTGTAAAAATTTCAATAAAGCAAAACTTTGTTTATATGGATCATAATTACAAACATACAACAGACCAAAGTTACAAACTTAAAACGATGGGCCGATGAAAACTTAAAAGAAAAAACAAATAACTCATCAAGGCCATTTTTTGCAGTACCAATTTCACGAGGCCCCGTACTTAGGGCCCATGAGATGATATACATCACGTGCCATTAGCTAAGCTTCTATTGTTGCACGTGACCGACAACATAACGCTCCCAATCTCCCATACGGATGGGTAAAGGAGTGGGCAAAGTCATATTTATTCAAACTATGTTATTGTTTTAGCATCTAGTCAGAGTCAGTGGCGGCTCAAGAATATTATGGGTTCTATTTAAAATTTCAAATATATCATATTTCTATGTAAATATTCTTTTCACAAACATTAGATTTTAAATTATAGATAAGTTTTATTAATTTTGTTTAGGGTTATTTGCACATATGAACACTCTCCTTGCAAATTAGGACTACTCAAACACCAACCTAGCAAAACTAGACTTGAGCAAAAGATCCAAACCTGAAAAATTCAAACCAATCCGAAAAATAAAAATCGAACCAAATTGAAAATGACAAAATACCTAATTGTATTTTAGATTTCTAGATACGAAATACTAAATTTGAATCTAAATTAAAATTTTAAAATATCCAAATGGATTATAAACTCCAAAACCCGAAATATCTAAAATCTGAAATAATCGATCCGAATCCAAACTAAAACTCTAATGCAAATGCCTCAAATAAACTACTATGAGTAATGAACCTTTTCTTTTTCTTTTTAGCTCATATAATTTATGTTTGAGACTTATCAAATTCAACCAAAAAAAATGTATACGTGAACTAATAATAAAAAAATGCATATGATGCACTGCAATCACAATCCATCTTCATTCTTTTAAGTTATATAATTAACACAAACCGCACTGAATAAACTAACCATATTTATTTTTTATGTTTATTTTGTCCTAATCATGCCATTCCCAAGTTTGTAACTTAACTATATTCTAATTCTACAATCTACTTAGTTACAAACTAATTTTCTTGGAACTGAATAAACTCACAAGTAGATTTGTCAACATACTAATTTTCTTGTTATCGTGGATCATACATATACTGCGCATTATTTTAAAAAGTAATACTATATATCCTACTTATGGTACTTAAAAGTTCATGTCCCAAAGTCATTTTCATATTTTACGTCTAAGCCCATCAAATCCCATGGGGTCGCCACTCGCACTCTAAATCCATCTTTACTTGCATCTCCATATCCACTAATACAATCATATCTACCAAAATCTAATCCTCTGTTTAATTTTCCGTGCGTATTATTTTTCTTTACCTAAAATTCTATTATTATTATCCCACAAATTCAAAATAAAAGTATCAATAGCATGCAAGCGTATAAATAAATCAATCGGAAAGAGTTATAGATGAGTAGAAACAAAATAATAAGACTTAGATGTCATAATTATGTTTGCCCTTTATTGTCACTATATAAATTATAATTAGTTGAAAGAACTAAAAATTAATTGGACGATATTGTCCTTTTCCCCCCCCCACAGTTTATAAAGAATTATCATCAGAGAACAAAAACTAAAAGCCAAATATTAAAGTTTCTCTCTGGATCACATTATCTCTCAGCCTCCTTCATGGATTCTTCAAGAACCCGAATTGTATCAAAACGATCCGACCCGGTTAACTTTCCGACGAAGAAACCCATTTCATCCCGGAGATCGTTATCTTCTTCTTCCTCCTTCTCCTCATGCTCCTCTAGCTCCCTCGTGTTTCCCGGCGACTCTCCTTTAAATTCACCGGCGACTCCTCTCCGTCTCCTCGGCGTCCCATTTTCATGGGAACAGCTTCCCGGAAAACCTAAAGACTACTCTCATAAACTCAACCACCGCCTAAACAACGAATCTTTAAATCTTTTACCCCTCCCTCCTCACCGGAATATCCAATTTCAGACCACCGGAAAACACTCTAAATCTAACCATTCAAGTAAGAAGAACAGCTTCCCCGTGACCGTGAGAGATCCCTTCGCGGCAGCGTTATTGGAGTGTTCAAAAGACGAAGGAAACTGTGAAGACGACGACGATGACGTCGACGGTGGTGAAGAAGTAGATCGGAAGTTTAGAGAACATTCCGGTGGATCAAGCAAGGTGTTGTCAAAAAGTACTAGCATCGGGAACAAGTTCGGGTTAGTGAATCTTTACGGTTCATGTCGGAGAACTTGTGCAGTTTCAGAGTCCATTGTTTATCTTCCAAGATCAGCAAAAGCTGCTTCGTATGATCATCTACTTCTTCCACGTCGTCGCCGTTGATTTTTCGTATTTCTTGATTTACTATATATATTTTTTCTGTGTTTTTGTTATATCTTAATGTATAATTTACTCTGAATGTGACATATTATGGGTTAGGGGGGTTGTGTTTTGTTTCCTTTAGATCATAATTAGCACGAATGCAAAAGTCTGAGAGATTTATTTACTTGTAAGTTATATGTAACCATAAATCCATATAAGGATATTCACTTACATGTCTACTTACATATTCGTGTGTGATAATTTTTATAAACTTTAAATTATATTATTATTCGTATTCAATTATTTAAATTTTGGTGGAACCAAGTTTGAAGAGATCTGTGATGTCTAGCTAGTTTCCAATCCCATCCCATGTGAGAGCAAGCTAAGCTAAGCTATATATATGTGCAAATACGTACAAAATAAACATTGATTAATTTGTCATAGGATTTCAAAAAGGACGAGTTTGCACTGACATATGATTTTGTTGTTTTTTACCTCTTTAGAAAATGCTGTTATTTTAGCATGCCTAGGGAGTAGGCAGTATATAATAATATTCTCTAAACTAGAAAGAGTTTTTTTTTTTTTTTTTTTTTTTTGTGTACTAGTGGAAGTCTCAAAGAAATGGATCTTTTGTAGGCCTGTTACGGAGCGGATATCCGGCCCATTTGGGGATATCCGTATCCGTCCGATCAGTGATTTCATTATCCGTATCTGGATCCGTACGAAAATGGATATTCGCCGGATATCCGTATCCATTTTTTTTAAATTTAATATATTTTAATAATTATTTTGATTAAAAATTAACAAATATCTGGATATCCGGGTTTTCTTAAGGATTCTGGGAAAAAATTAAAAAAAAATGGATAATTTACGGATACGGATATCCGGTCCGAAATATTTTCATTATCCTTATCCTTATCCGGGCACCCCGGATATCCGTTTTTTCGGATACGAACCCAGATACGGATCCGGATATCCGGCGGATACGGATATAAGCTAACGGGCCTAATCTTTCGTTATTGTTATTTGCATAATTAGGGAATAAAAATAAGAAAGTTGTTGAGCAACCATACATGTCTTTGCACCAAGTATATTATAGGTTTTAAATTATAAAAAAACTTTCCTCTTTGAAGGAGGTTCTATCTTTATTTGTTGTTTATATAAAGACTGTCTCGTCTTGTTTGGGACAAGATCGACCCCATTTCCTATATTTGTGATGTCAAAATGACTTCCCTAGAAAACCAATATCCCATTCATACCAAACTACCAATCACTTATTGATTTTTAATTTTCATTATTTTGATAAAAGTAGATTGAATGTCCAAAAAGTTCTCATAAATTACAACAGTGTTCAAATAAATGATTAGTTTCGAATACTGTCATATCAGTGTTTATAAATCACTAGATGAAATTGTGAATGTAAAATTTCTGGCCACAGTAAAACTTTTATAAATTAATGTATATATTATATCAACTAGAATATGATACCTTTTCTATTTCTAGCGTTGAATAACAAATTTTTAAAACAATATATATATATATGGTGGTCAAATTATTGAAAGTTTCATTATGGAGTTGAGACACTATAGTTCAATTTTTAATTGTAACTTAAGTTATAGTTGGCGACTACGGACGACTTAATTGAGAAAGAAACATTCGATTCTTACATACCTCGTGTTATAATCTGATTTTTGGTTTTAAATTCTCCGGTTACTAGGAAAACTACTTAAAACATAGGTAATCTTTTACTTCTCTTTGTGTTGAAGTAGTTTTAGATATAATATCATCGACTAAACATAGCGAATAAAATATATTAAAACATTATGCTTCATTTATTTACGTTTCTTTTTCAGTTTTTCCCCAATACGTAATTGAGCTTCTGTTTTTTTTTTTTTTTTTTTTAATTGAGCTTCTGTTGTGTTACCTATATTTTTGGTGGTTAAGGTTGTTATGTGATTAAAACACGGGACCCTATAGAAATAAATTGCACACATATATATAGTACAAATAGATAATAATATAGTAATATGCACTATGCAGTAGAAAACTAAAGTCAATAGCCAAATATCAAGATAATTCAAATTTCTTACTCAGATACTGTTTCTACATCTGAATGCGAGGCAACTCACACGATGTATTATTTGAATAGTTGTTCATATTTATGTCCCACGCTGTAGTTAACATGTCTTGATCATGCTTAATATAGATTATGAACTGTTTTTATATCAAATTGTTTGGTTTAGGCTTAGCGTACAAATTTATAATGTATATTTGCCACAAGATCGTTCCATTTTAGATTCTCTTTGTATTTTAATCCGTCTTTGTATCAATCATATGGTCATTAGTCAACTTGCGCAAACATCCCCACCCTGCAAATACAAAACATCGATTTTTTACATCAGTAAATGTTAAATTCAAGTCTTTTTATCTTCTTAATTTACACTGGAGACAATTAATTATATTGGTTCGTTAGAAGTAAGTTTGGAGTCCGAGCACCGAGAGGAATTAGTGGGGAGCCAAAGAACCTAAAAAAACGTGGGATATTAATGATGACCAATTTCTAGTAATATAATTAGACATAATTTAATATGAATTACATTACTTTTCACCATTGTATTTGTCTGCTTTGCATTCGCGTGTGCGCTTCTACATTATTGACTTATGTCTGAATATTGTAGTACCAAATTGTTTAAAGAATAATAACCCATAAATGTATCATGAGCTCATTTTAATTTGAAGTAGCTCATTTTTTACGGCAAATCAATGGAATTAAGTGATAATTATCTCGTTTTTATTTGTACATTTTTAAGTGTTAGTAAGTAGCGATTATTTTTACCGGAAAATATGACTTATACATGTAAAATATTCAGTACGTATTCACATATGTGTAGACGTGGGCATGTGCATAATAAATGAAAATTGGATGAGACAAGATGGACGGCTAGAAGTGATTGAGATGTAGCTAGCTTGCGACTTAAGACACCATTATCATCATCCACCATCATGTCCTCTTTAGCACATGGAAAAACAAAACAATTTTATATAGATCAGGCATACGAATCAGAGTTTATTTATAGGCGAAGCATCATATCCAAATGAATCAGTTTAAATCAAGATTCTTGAGCTACAATCAAGCTGATATATATATACGATTCTTTCACTTGCTTTATTTTCTACAACATAAGCCGGTAATATAATTTGGTAATTTTACGTACTAATGTTAGTTGAATAGCATACATTTACGAGGGAGTGTCTCATGTCTGGATGGTAACTAGAGAAGCTATAGGTCATTGGTTAACAATATTAAATGTTTTGTTTGTTTTCTTTCTTCTTTTGAGCCTCAAGTGTCACAAAACGTAAACATCAAGATTTAATACGACATTAATATAAAAGATAGCCTTGAACCATGTGAATGTGATTAAGCCCCAAGTTAAGCTAACAAACACATGTCACACATGCATTGATCATACATACGTATTTAGAGTATATAACTCCTAGAGTGTCGAACCAAAAGCCATAGTCTTAGAGATCTCTACCAATCAGAATCACGTAGGTGGTTCCAGAAAATTTGTATGTTAGTGAGTGACCCACTTGGAAATTGGAAAGCTGATACATGTTCTGGTATTTATCAGATGAAACTGAATCCTTTTGACTTTTTTGTAGTCACTAGTCATATAGAAACATATTCTCAAATTGACACGGATCCTCATGTTTTTAGAGAGACATGAGCATAAGAGCACCATAGCCAGCCACCACCTAACACCTATTAATAACATTTTAATCCAATCACTATATATCTAATCTCATCTACGAGGAACTCCGCATCAATATTGTAGTACATGAGGAAACCAAGAAAATCAAATCAAAAACTTCACCACATTTTTGGTAAGAGTTCATACAAAGCTATCCTAGAGTTCTGTTTTTCTTTTTCTGTTGCAACTTCCAATTAAGAAAAGTTGTGATTATTTTGTTTGTTTTTAAATGGGCCATGGGGTTTTAATATGCTTATGTGGCATATGCAGTTAGTGATTCATTTTGTTCATGGGCTTTGGTAAGGCCGACTCAAAGAAAGGACTGAAACTTGAAAATAGGCCCATTATAGTGAAATCAACGACAGTGGCTACTTTTTAATGTTTTTAATACAGGGTACTTAAGAAACAAAAAGTAAATAAAGGTTAATTTTTAATAAAATGATTAATACTTAATACCATCAGAACCAGAATCCAGGGTAGCAGCTAATTATGGTTTTGAATAGCAATTTATTCAACGTAATAATTATATTTTGATAGGGACCATCATGTCTTGCTGTCTAAAAGCTCCAAAATCTTACAAACAGATAAGAGCTCTCTAGAGAATTAGTTCAAAATTACAAAATAATGTATAAATACACCTTTCCACATATAATGTTGACTGTTTAATTTATTCCAGAAGAAACAAAGATAACACCTAATTAACACCCAGTACCAGTGGGTATAAATTAATAACGTTGAGATATTTTCCATTTAATAAAACAATCTATGACCACATACGTTTTATATAAAGAACCCTTTTATCAAAAAAAATAAAATAACGAATATATAAATTGGTTAATCGTCGATAAATTTGGGACGTTAAGACTTTGAACCAAAAACAAAAAAGTTTCGGACGTTTCCCTAAAAATAAATCGCACTAGGTTACGTAATAATAAGTGGTAATGGTAAACCAACGAATCAAACCAAAGAATCCACAAAAACAAAACCATGAGCTCATTACTCACCTGATCTTACGTGTGTAGATGTCTTTAAAAAAATTAAATATAGTCTAATATTAAATTATTTGAAAGTTTCATCATTTATTTATCTGATTATCATCTAGTAGATACCAATAGCCTAACAAAACTCGAATCAGAGAAATCCAGATCATTTACATAAAGACAATTTTAGTAATAATAAACTTCCAATTCTCATCTCTCTCTCTCTCTCTCTCAAGAACCCTAATCCTCTCCAGAAAAAAGATCCTAAATTTCGATTTTCCTCATTTCCATATTCGCCGATCTGAGTCTCCCCGGTTTAAATTTTATTTCCTTAAATCTCCTGATATGGTTTAGAATTTGTGATCTAAATGGAAGCTGACGTGTCAATTTCCTAAAAACCCTTATCGCTCAAATTTTCCCAGAAAAAAAAAGTTAAAGTTGTAGTTTTTCGGTTTTGTTCGATTTGTATGAAGAAGAAGGTAGGGACGATGAATCGTGCTTTGGTCCTACTATTATACGTTTTTACTGTTTCTTGTTTAGCTTCAAGCAAAGTGATTTTGATGAGAAACAACATCACTCGTTCTTTTGATGACATCGAAGCTAATTTCGGTTAGTCTTCTTAATCCAATTCTCCGATTTTGCTCTGTTTTTTTTTTTTTTTTTTTTTAAATTCAAATTTGAGGTTTTTTTTTGAATCTGATTGTTTTCAATGGATCAAATTTTGTTTACAGCTCCGTCGGTGATGAGTACAGGTGAAATTGGATTACTTTATGTAGCTGAACCTCTTGACGCTTGTCAAAATCTAATGAATAAACCAAAACAGAGCTCAAATGAAACTTCTCATTTTGTGCTGATCATAAGAGGAAGTTGTAGTTTTGAAGAGAAAGTTAGAAAAGCTCAAAGAGCGGGTTTTAAAGCTGCTATTATCTATGATGATGAAGATCGTGGAGTCTTGATAGCAAGTAATAACCATTTCTTGATCCTTTTGTAAAATTTACACAAAAAAATGTAATCAAATTTTATAACTTTTTGGGGGTTTTTTTTCAGTGGCAGGTAACTCTGGAGGTATAAAGATTCATGCGATTTTCGTAACGAAAGAAACAGGAGAAGTGTTGAAGGAGTATGCTGATTTGCCTGATACTAAAGTTTGGTTGCTTCCAAGCTTTGAGAATTCGGCTTGGTCGATAATGGCGGTTTCATTCATCTCTTTGCTTGCAATGTCAGCTGTTCTAGCTACTTGTTTCTTTGTTCGTAGGCATCGTATCAGAAGGCGAACAACAACATCTAGGTCCAATAGAGTCCGTGAGTTTCACGGTATGAGCCGTCGCTTGGTTAAAGCAATGCCTAGTCTTATATTTAGTTCAGTACATGAAGACAACACTACTGCATTCACTTGTGCTATTTGCCTTGAAGACTACACTGTTGGAGATAAGCTCAGGCTCTTACCTTGTTGTCACAGTGAGTATATATACATCAATCTCGTAACTTGGCTCATTCAGAACAAACTAACAGTTCAGTGATTACGTATTTGTGTGTGTGTTTTCAGAGTTTCATGTTGCGTGTGTTGATTCTTGGTTAACTTCATGGAGAACCTTCTGTCCTGTGTGTAAACGTGATGCAAGAACGAGCACAGGCGAGCCACCAGCATCAGAGAGCACGCCATTACTCTCATCCGCTGCATCGTCTTTCACATCTTCATCATTGCACTCTTCCATAAGATCATCCGCAATGTTGATCGGTCCATCAATGGGCTCATTACCATCTACAATATCTTTCTCACCCGCACAAGCAAGCTCGTCCTATATAAGACAATCTTTCCAGTCTTCCTCTATCCGACGATCACCTCCAATAATCGTAAGTCGAAGCTCAGTGGATCTAAGGCAACGAGCTGGTTCTCCATCACCATCACAAAGATCATACATTTCTCATATGGCTTCTCCACAGTCAATGGGTTACCCAACTATATCGCCTTTCAACTCGAGGTACATGTCATCATACAGGGCTAGCCCGAGTAATGCATCGCCTGCACTAGTCGGATCATCGAATTATCCGTTCCATACACTACGTTATAGTGAATCAGCTGGAACGTTTTCTCCATATGCGTCTGCAACCTCGCTACCAGACTGTTGAACAGTCCATGGAACGAACCAGTCTGGTTCAGGTCGTATAAGATTATTTCTTTTGCAATTGAGTTTTTTACTATGAGACGTCGTAGCTCGTGTGCGTTTGTGTGTGTATTTATAACGATGCTTTTTATAGTCTTTTGGTTGAGATGAACATCTTTGGGGTTTAGGTTATAGAGATTTTAATACTTTCCACTATACACAAACTCTTTTCCTTTGTAGAAATATGAGCTTCTGTTTCTGTATATACGACACAGTACTCTTTTCTTGTTGCCGTTTAGCTTCAAAAGTCAAAACAAAAGTTTATGGGCTTCATGGGGCTGTACCTATATTATTTTAAATAGGCCCAATATAAAACGACATCGTTTAGGGAGTTTTGTAATTTGGTAAGTGGGACCCAGTAGAGAAACTGACTACGCCTAAATGAAATGAAGAAAACTTCATCTCACCGTTGGGCGGATTCTCTCCTCCGGCGTCGAGAATCTCCGGTGGTTTTTTGAGGAAACAGTCTCACCATGATAATGAGGCACCTCAACGCGATGGTTGTTTTACTGATGATGTTCTTTACTCTGTTGATCCTCTCTTTCACAGGCATTTTAGAATTCCCATCTGCTTCAAGTTCGATCGAGCATCGTATAGACCCGGAAGCGAAACTGCGGGATTCATCGGATCCGTTCAGTGATGTCATCGTGGCTTTTAAAAAATGGGACTTGCAAGTGGGTTGTGCTCGGTTTAGGGAGAATCACAAGGATTCGATCCGTGGCAATGTTAGTTCTGGTTCTTTACAAAATTTTGGTGGTGGGTTTGGTTGTGGTAAGTTGAAGATGGAGCATGTTAAGGTTTTGGTGAAAGGGTGGACTTGGATTCCGGATAATTTGGAAAATTTGTATTCTTGTCGATGTGGGATGACTTGTTTGTGGACTAAATCATCTGTTTTGGTTGATTCACCTGATGCTTTGTTGTTTGAGACGACAACTCCTCCGCTTCAGGTAATTCTCTTCTCTTCTCTTATTTTTGAGCCAAATTTTTCGTCTTGAGAACTTGCTTGATGCTAATTTTGTTAAAGCATGCATTTTGGGAAGATTAGATCACACTTTCTCTTATTTTTGCTCCCTAAATTGGATGTGATCTTGTGATGTCTGCTTCACTTTAGCTATTATGTGGTGTGTTTAGGTTATCTATAATTCGAATAGCTGGGTTAGAGCTATGGATTAGTCTCCAGGGTTGCATTTCTTTATTTAAAATCGTTTAAGTGGTGTGTTTAGGTTGTCTATTATGTACTGTTTATGGTGTTTTTGAATTCAAGCTACGAGAGAAGATTGTTTAGTTTTAGGATTCACTCAAATATACGAAATTGTGTGCAAAGGGTTCTTGTTTGTTTTCATGAATTTTGGTTTGATAAGTGGGAAAGTTCGGAGTTTCATAGGCGAGTGTATTTGAACCAAATGAAACTTTGTGTAATGCTATTCTTGTTCTTGGCCAAATATTTTCCTGACTGGCAAAACTTGTTTGATGCTTATTTGGTTTGGAGATGGAGCTGCTTGTGCATTCATTTTTGGAAAGTGTGGCATAGATTTGGATGATCAGAGCAAATAAAATCTCATATGCACTTAGTTTCCCTCAAATTTTGATGTATGATCTTTCAATGCCTGCTTCACTATAGTAATCTTTCAATTTTTGGATCTCATTTGATGCTAAATTTCTTGCTTTTTCCTTAGAGACGTGTTGGAGATCCTCTCCGTGTGTACATGGAGCTAGAAGCCGGAAGAAAACGCTCAGGCCGTGAAGATATATTCATAAGCTACCATGCCAAAGACGATATCCAAACAACTTACGCGGGTGCACTCTTTCATAATAACAGAAACTATCACATCTCTCCACATAAAAACAATGTAAGTAAACCTCTCAAACTCCAATTCCATACGTATCTTCTTTCATTTCATTCGATCGATAAACCTTGCGCAGGATGTTCTTGTGTATTGGTCTTCTTCAAGATGTCTCCCTGACAGAGACCGCCTCGCCAAGAGCCTACTAGATCTCATTCCCCACCACTCCTTTGGTAAGTGTCTAAACAATGTCGGTGGCTCGAACTCAGCTCTCTCTATGTATCCAGAATGTGTCACTGAGTCCAACACTGAACCAAAATGGTACGATCACCTTCACTGCGTTATGTCACACTACAAATTCGTCCTTGCAATCGAAAACACAGCCACTGAGTCATATGTGACCGAGAAGCTTTTCTATGCGCTCGACTCGGGTTCTGTTCCCATCTATTTTGGAGCCTCTAACGTGCAAGACTTTGTTCCTCCACATTCCGTGATCGACGGTAGCAAATTCAGTTCGATGCAGGAATTAGCGGCTTACGTGAAGCGGCTAGGTAATGACCCGGTGGCTTACGCGGAGTACCACGCGTGGAGGCGGTGTGGACTAATGGGGAACTACGGTAAAACCCGCGCGATGAGTCTCGATACATTGCCGTGTAGGTTGTGCGAAGAGATTAGTAGAAGAGGTGGGAAGAACGCAGGAGCTTGAGTATAGCCACCGTTGGTTTTATAGGTGTGGGATCATTGCATAATTAGCGGTTATGTAAATGTGATTTCATTGGCTGTTTCTGTTATATGTAACACCTTTTATAATTAGTAATTACCATTATTCATAACTCCCAATTTTTATTATTATTTGAAAAAAAAAAAAAATGGTACCACTTTTGTTAGTCTACTCTACTCTACTACGTACCACCGAGGAAATAAGCCAAATGGAGTATAGGAGCCATTGACTATTGACCATTGACGAATCAAAGTCTTACAAGACACAATCCGACAGAAACATATTAGGAAAAAAAGAACACTGTGTACGACCTTTCGATTAATATCATGTACTTATGTAACCCCACAAAGTAAAAGTTGCCACTATTTTGTTCATTAAATAATAACCTCATACATAGCGAAATACAAAATGAGCAAAGCCTTATACTATATCCTTATGGTTTAGGGTTTCTGATCGTAAATTTTCTGCTAAGTTCATTAAATACTGGAGGAAAAGAATCCTACATAATCATATTTTCTCTGAAATTTATGATCTGAACATTATAGTATTAAAAATTTAACTATTGGATCGCACTTTGTTTACTTTAGGCTTGACGGAGTCAACGAGTTGCTTTTATCTCCTTGTTTTATTCCAGATTTTCGGCCATTTTTTTCTATTTTTTTTTGGGTGGAAAAAACGTTTTCAGACGGTAGGATCTGTTTTGTTTACTGTCGTTAATTTGTAGCAATTATAAATATAGTGTCTTCATATTTACAATTATCATGGACTTAAATGCTGAAACCCAAAAATTAGTGTTGACATAAACTAAAATGATATGTTTTGAGCTAAATAAATACGAGCCTCTCCAATTTTACCTCATATACATCTCGATTTTGACCCCAAAAAATATTCAACATAGATAAAAGTTTCCAGTAATATCTAACTTTTTTCAAATGGGAATAAGAATATTAAAAAGAAGGCAAAGAGGTTGTTGAGTCGACTGATTAACATGAATCACCGCTCACCACCAGTAACGTCTTTATCGACAAAAAAACAAAAAAAAACAATTAAAATAGTATTATAGTAGCAACCACCAAATAGAATTAATTATAATTAAGATTAATTTATATTTCTTGTCACTAAGATAATTGACCTAAGTCAGTGTACATAATTTCTTAACCATATATCGTCATTAATCTCACCGCGGGGTTGTATATCTAATCTATCGTAATTAGGACTATAGTTTTCAAGTATGAACCAAAAAAATTAACATTGGATTTCTCCTTCGCGTTTACACAATAAAATCAAAAACAGTACACATCACGTAGTCCTTATCAAAACACAGAAAAATCAAAGAGTTAATTAGGTGAATGATCACCATATTGGAATTTAGTTGAGAAAATATAATTATTAAGTAATTAACTAAACCTGATTAGGTGAGAACACAAAATATATTTGAATGGTATAAAAAAAAAATTACAAATGGATTTACAAAAATTATATGAAAAAAAAACAAGAACAGTTTTAAGAAACAAATAAGTCAATAAAGGTTGAATAAGATTTTTCAGATGGATCGTTTCCTTTCTCCCCAGCAATTACACCATATCCACTTGTTTTTTTTCCTTCAATCATTCTTCTTTTTCTCTTTCTCTTTCTTCACAAACGCCATTATAGCAACACACCACAGCTCCGCTAAGTTATTAGATCTCCAAGCTTTCACTTCTGCCACCGTTCTTGATTCTTGAATCGATTGCTTCAGATTTCCCCTTATTCTTTATCCAGTGTCGGAATTCGCAAGAATTAACTTATTTTCAGGCAGATTTATAAAGATATGGAGATTCGTACAAATCAGAATACGACGGCGGAAGCGACGTTACAGCTCAATTCCGTTGAAAATCCATCGCCGGGACAAGGAGGAGGAGGAGGAGCTAGCTCAACGTCGAATTCCACTAGCACGAGCTCAGGCACTGCTTTAGCCGTAGTTAAATCCGCCGTTAAAAAACCGTCTAAAGATCGGCATACCAAAGTCGATGGCCGTGGACGACGAATCCGTATGCCGGCGATGTGTGCCGCTAGAGTTTTTCAGCTTACGAGAGAGTTAGGTCATAAATCCGATGGAGAAACTATCGAGTGGCTTCTCCAACATGCTGAGCCAGCTATCATCGCTTCTACAGGGACCGGTACGATTCCGGCGAACTTTTCAACGCTTAACGCCTCTTTACGCGGCGGCGGTGGCTCTACGATCTTTGCTCAGCCGTCGAAGTCTTCTTCTTCTCCGCTTTCGTTTCATAGCACTGGAATGTCTCTTTACGATGATAATAACGGAACTAATGGATCATCGGTAGATCCTTCTAGGAAGTTACTGAACTCCGCCGCAGCGCAAAACGCCGCCGTTTTCGGATTTCATCATCAGATGTATCCGCCAATAATGTCATCTGAGAGAACTCCGACGAACTTAACAAAGACTTACAGAGAAGATTACTTCAAAGAGCCGAGTTCTGGAGCGGAACCAAGTGAGAGTTCTCATAAACCGGGTCAGTTTCAGGATCAAGAATTGGGTCCGGGTTCGGGTATGGGTCGTGGGACGGCGAATGTAGTGCCTCAACCTATGTGGGCGGTTGCGCCGGGGACTACGAATGGAGGAAGTGCTTTTTGGATGCTTCCGATGAGTGGTTCGGGTGGGCGAGAGCAGATGCAGCAGCAGCCGGGTCATCAAATGTGGGCGTTTAACCCGGGGAATTATCCGGTTGGGTCAGGACGTGTTGTTACTGCACCAATGGGGTCAATGATGTTGGGAGGTCAACAGCTAGGATTAGGAGTTGCTGAGAGTAACATATCTGCTGCAATGCGTGGTGGTAGTAGTAGAGGAGATGGTTTGGCTATGACGCTAGACCAACATCAACATCAGCATCATCAGCAACATCAAGAGCCAAACCAAAGTCAAGATAGTGAAAATGGTGGTGATGATAAGAACTGATAATCAATTCTTATCACTTGCTATTAGCAACAACTACAATTGTAAAACATGTTTTGGCGGTTGAATGCTGCTATGGCTTAATTATCAAATATGATGAAACAAAATATGGTTTTAAGCTTTTGAACAGATTTGTCACATATCATTTATGGGTTTTTTTGTGTGTGGTTTCTGGGTTTCATCTTTTCTTTTGATTGTGGTTTTGATTACTAGTTGATTAATATATATGTGAATATGTTGATGTTTCTTGGTTTTTGAGATCTTTCTACGATTCATATGGATCACATAGGTTTGCTCCAAGCGAAAAAAATATCCAATTCCAATCAAAGTATAAAAACATTCATTATTGCAGCATCAAAGAGCCAGTAAAGAAGGAAGAATTAGGGAAAACAAAAAACACTTTACCATAACGATAAAACTTGTAGCTAAGATCCAAAGGGAAAACGAAACTCTCTAACAAGAGTTTGAGAATTCATACAAATTATTCAAGCTGGGAACAAGAGTGTTCTGAAGGACTCAACCAGATGCGGTCTTCCTCTGCTGGAAGACAACTGCAAAGATAGGAACCCCGACACCGATGCTGAAAGCGGTGAAGACCCCGAGAGACATCTTGAGAGCTTGGTACTTCATGCGATCCAAATTGTACATGTGCTTTGCGTGGAGGTAGTATGGCTCATCGTGGCCATGTCCTCCGCTCATCTTCTTAACTCCAGTCGAGTGGAAGCTTCTGCTCACTGTTGATGATGATCACAAAAAGAAGTCTTAAGCAAGTTTTGAAATCTACCAATCAGGCAAAATGGTTAAAACCAATACGTATGACTAGGCCTAACTCAAGCATTGCTAAATCATCTTATAGCTCATTTGATTTCAAAATTTCAAATACAACACCGAAACCGAACTAGAGCTTTGCTGCTTAGAAGCAGATGAATATCATGTAGATACATAGAGCTACGTAAATGTATGGGGTCTTGAACAATGGAGATGATAAAAATTGTTCAAAATCGAAATTATGTTCTATATCATATTTGCAAGCAGAGATGTTTCAATCAAAATTCAACGCTTAAGCAATCGACGAAGAATCGTATCAGAAGCAATCCGAAGCTAATCAGAAACATCAAAATCAGGGAACAGAGTATTCGATTTCTGAGCAACCAAACAAAACCTAGACTACAAAAGGGGGAAAAACAAAGAAATGCAAAACCAATCTATCAGATTTTTGTTGAGTACTGACCAGATCTGGAGACTGATGATTGAGAAGAAGCTATGATCTTTGAGACAGATCTGAGGCTGGTGTTCAACGCCATGATCAGAACTAATCGAGAAATTGCAAATGATAGAACGACTTCTGGAAATTTTACGGCGAATCTGTTTTGAGGGATTCCAATTGAAACGATATACCAACAATCACACGGAAGGCTGCGAATAGAATAATATCACACGTGTGAGCGACATCTAGTTTTGGGCCAAGCCCATTTACATTCACACTAGGCCTTTATTTAACTCTACTACTTGTAGTAGTATGACATCGGCTTCAAAATAAAGCTGACTAAAAACGTTACGATATTATATTCGGAAAAAAATACTTGGGAAAGTTCTTAGGAATCTAAAAAAAAATCATATGTCATTTTCTATGATGAACACGAAATATACTTAGATGATTCAAATCTCCTCGTGTATGGCCTTAATATCTCCACGTGGCTTAATTATACTATCTTTTTCTAATGTTGTGAAAAAAAATCTCTGATGGTCCTCACTCCTCAGCTAGCAATGGTTTCTTACAATTTACAACCACACAAAAAAACAGACGATGGAAGTAAGAAGCGTATCTTATCTCTAACATTTGAGATTCAATATCATATAAAAACGCATGAAAATGAAAATAATAAAGTTCTTTTTTTATAGAAAAATGCTAGAAAAATAACATGGCTCACTTGCCACAGAGTCTCTACTCCCTCGCTAGGCCAGAGTTTCAATATCCTGTAAATTCCGGCCAGGGAACAACATGGAGCCACTTTCCGGTGATCGTACGGTGCGCATCAACCGAGTCGTTAACGAGTTTGACTCAGAATAATGCGGCGGAGATAGAGTTAAAGTATTTGGTGAGTCAGCATGGCTGGGGCGTAAGGAGATTGAAGAGAGACGACGAGGACGAGATCAGGAGAGTGTCTCTGGTTCAAGCCGAGGCTTTCCACATCCCTCTCGCTCTTTTTAATGATTTTTTCTTTCTGTTTTTCCAGGTTAGTTTTACTATTTTACTTCTTTGTTTTATACAAATATTATAGCAAAATTTTCAAAGTTTGTGGGAAAGAAAACTTCATTATGATTTTCACATAGGATTATATGTTTTGATTTTTGGTATGTGTATGTCGCTCATATATGTTGTAAAACACTCAGAAGGAAGGTGGGGTAAATATAGATTTGAGTTTAGTCATAGATGCATAAAACGGTATTATCAACTGTTACTGATATAAATTTTGGACCATCCTAAGAAAATATGAAATGAATACACATATTGCAGGCAGAAGTTTTATCAGGGCTTCTCTACAAGCTAAAGAATTCACCATCTGACAGGTAAAACAAAAAAAAAAAAACTAAACCTCATTTCAATAAAAGTAAATTTAAAATGTAATTTTGTAATTTAAAGAAGTTAAAAATGCTGTAGATATGCATGTCTCGTAGCAGAGCAAACGAGCGAAGCTGAAACTTCTTCGTCAAGCTCAAGTGTTGTCGGAGTAGTTGACGTCACAGTTCAAACGGAAAGCTCAATACTACGTCATTTACCCGGCGTCGAAGAATATCTTTATGAAGACGATGCAGCCGCTAGAAATCTCTACTCAAACGCCGGTTACAACGTGGTCGCTTCTGACCCACCGTGGTCCTCTACTTGGATCGGTAGAAAACGCCGCGTTCTTATGACTAAACGCTTTTCTTGACATATATGATTAGCCTTACAAATTGCAATAGCAGTACAAAGACTTGAGACAATAACTGAATATTAAGATTTCACAAGAAACGAAACACCTAACAAATCATCTAGAACTTTTCTCTACAAAAGGGTTAATTAAACGACACGAACATGTTTCGTTTCTACCATCTAAGAGGGGACAAAAGCAGTGGTAGATGGAGATTTTTTTCCTAAGCAAACGAAATATAAAGCCGATCATACCTATTGACATTCTGATAAACCTGACAATGCTCCTTAGAGCTAACAAAAAACAAGAGTCAGTGGACGAACACACAATCACACGGATGGTCTGGTCAAGAGCGACATCGCCTTTCTGATATCTAGAGACGGGAGTTCTAATCCCGTGACATGATTGCCTTCTGGACCCATCCAGAGACCTCCATTATGGGGCATCAGCACTGGCGACTGAGTGTTGCTGTTCTCTGTTGATGTTTCTTGCTTCTTCTTCACAAACTCAAAGAACTCAGCAACCTGGCGTGCATACCTTTCATTTCATCAACAACAATCAAGAAAATATCTGTTAGATTAGGAATTCAAATAAGTTATAGTGACATTTCAGTAGTGTGAGAGAGAACTTACTGTTGCTTTGCTTCAATATCTCGGCTGAAGTCGATATTGGGTTCACAGTCCAAAACTAGAGCAGGGACCTGTTCAAACCAATGAACTACACTAAGCAAACTCTATATTCAAACTTTTAGCATAAAGAATGCAATAAAGAGACAGCTTTACCTTCTGGATACTAGAATGCATATGATTTCCTTCCAAGTAAAAGACGCGGTCTTTTATATCAGGGTGTAGAGAGTTGTCCATGTGTAAAGACGGTTTGCTAACAGACAATACCCCGTGGTTTCCGCTCTCAAACGGAAGCAGCCAGCTCTCGTGCTTCTCGTGTAAATCTTGGAGGTATTTCAGCGAGACTCCACCTTCTTCTGTTCGTTTCCTAAGCATCATTCGCTTGTGGCAAGTGTCTGGACTCGCCCTCAAGTATATAAACCCATCAGGAACAAGTCCAGGTAAACAAGAGACAACAGGATCAAACCAAGAGTCATAGATGCTAATCTCCATCTCGTTCATCCATTTGGCTTCATGAACCGCTCGCACAAACACCTGAATACCAAGTTCCATAACTGATTAAATTTGCAATCACACATTTCAAAACTATCATTTAACCAAAATATATGCTTCCAAATTACCATTCTATCACTGAAGACACTCCTTTCCATCAACCTGAGAGGTTTAATTCCAGAAGCAGACTCTTTCTCCTGCATCAGCCGAGTGACAAACACATAGTTCTGGAAAGTATAAGCATACCTCTGAGGCTCAGAGTAGAAAGCATCCAATATATTGAAATGATCAGGTCCAACATCTTGCCACTTAGCAACTGGCTCAGGAACAATCTCAACAAGATCTTGTAACTCAACAGTCTCATTAGCTATTTTCTGAAGAAATGTTGATTTACCAACACTTATGTTCCCTTCCACACAAAACGTCAAACGTTTCTTCACATTTAACTTAGGGTCAGAACTAGAATCCTTTAGCTCATCATCCACACTCTCTTTAATAAACGTTGTTATACTCTCAGCATGGTTTCTATGTATAATCCCAACAGAGCTCCTAAGATAATCAACCATCTTCTGACTTGCTTTCCAAAACTGAGATAACAAAAAACCAATCAAACCACAAACAAAAAGAATGAAACTTTTTCAATTATCTCAAAAAATCTACAGTTCAAAAAATACCTTATCTTTGTAAAGCTTCTTGAGCTCAGCAACATCACCAATCCCATTATCAACAAGCTTTCTCTGATTCCTTAAACCAACTCCAGGAATCTTCAACAAATCTGGATTACCAACAAATTCACCACTGCTCCGATTTCTCCGGCTCATCCTCACTGGCTTCTCATCCTTATCCGTAGACTCTTTCTCTCCTTCATCATCTTCTCCATCAGATGAGCTTTCAACTCCCTCAGCCACAGCTCCAACAGCATTAACAGTGCTTAAACCACTATTAGAGTCAGAACAGAAAAACGCACGCCAAGTCCCGGTTTGACCAACCCAAGCTCGACTTGTATTACGGAATCTACAGTCGATTGAGCACCGGCAAGGTTTGTATCCAGCTGTAGAGAACCGTAACGAAGTCGTCGTTGAGTGAACACTGTTCCTCTGTAGATAAGCAGATAAAGCAGCACCGGCGGGAGAAATAGAAGCCGTTCTCGTCGGCATAGAGGAAGTAGAGAAGAAACAGGAGGAGATAAGTTTGGGAGTGGAAAAAGGAGTGAGATTCTTGACGGAGGACTTAAACCCTAAAGAGATAAAGCCGGCGGCGAAAGAGTTCACCGGAGTAGAGAGAACAGGGGTTGAACTAGTGGTACTTTTGCACAGAATCTTCTGCATATTTTTTACTTAACTGAGCATTTCACATCTGTAAGCTCTGTAAAACTTAAGAGAAATGGAAACGAAAAGGGGGAAAATAGAAAAACCCTAGTTTCAGAGAGAGAAGGGTTTGTGGGAAAACGAGACGATAACAAAAAAAAGAGGGCTTTTGTGTGGGTTTTGGTTTGGCGCAAAGACAGAGGAAGAAGAAGAGAGAAAGTTGCGTTTTTAGGGTTTTAATTAGATGATTATAACATTAATGTCCACCGGTGGATTCCATTGTGTGGTGTGGTTAATTATTTAATTAGTAGAGATATGATTATGGCCGAGTAAATACGTTTTTATAATCGTTTATATTTATGGGGAAAATACGTTAAAAAATGGTGATGTGGTGTCTCAGTGAGGTGTTATTTGTCATTGTTCCGAATTGTTTATCACACGTGACACGTGCTGATAACAAATACTGTATGTTTGTATTGGACTGGACCGACTTGTCTTTTATTTGGGCCTAACCTTTGTTAAAGCGAGACGTAATTGAGTTTATCAACTGTAATTAAAAAGAAATGTTACAGATGTAGTGTTATACTGTTATTTTTGGATAAAAAGAAATGTTACATTCGTTTGGAAAAAACGTTAATTCCGACACTAGCAAATAGTGTTATACTGTTATTGTTGTATTTCGATGGGCTTCAAAAGCCCATTATATAACTCGAAAGCCCAAATAATTTTTAGGTTAGATTTCTCATTCCGGGAAAAAAAAGAAGGTGACATATAAATTGCTTTTGTTCCTCCATTTACTTGAGCTCCTACAGTGCGGCGTCTGAGTGAGATAAACCCTAAATTTTTGTGTAGACAATCAAAGAGAGATGGCGGAAGAAACAAACATTGATGTGAAGACAACGAAGAAGAAGGATATACGGAATTATCTCTGTCAGTATTGCGGAATCAGCAGATCGAAAAAGTATCTCATCACTTCACATATCGAATCTCATCATAAGGTTTGTGATCTCTCTCCAATTCGATTCCAAATCTAATCCGTTGCATCGTGATTCGTTGTAACGCAATATTTGTGGAAGCTTCTGGATTCATGAATAATAAATCGGTGAAATAGACTGTACGATTGCGAGTTGTCTGATTGTTTTTTTTTTCTGGGAATTTTCGGTGTTTGTTTTTAGATGGAAGTTGAAGAGGAAAAAAATGATGAAGCTTGTGAGGTTGAGGAAGATGGTTCAAGTAAACGCACTTGCCAAGAATGTGGTCTTGAGTTTAAGAAGCCTGCTCACTTGAAGCAGCATATGCTGAGCCATTCATTCGAGGTAGATTGATGCTTCCTCTTCAATTTTATGTCATGAGAAGTCGAAATGTTCTCTATCTGTTTTGTTACAACAGCTACTACTACAGATAGAGAT
Source organism: Cardamine occulta (assembly GCA_028015245.1). Lineage (NCBI taxonomy): Eukaryota > Viridiplantae > Streptophyta > Magnoliopsida > Brassicales > Brassicaceae > Cardamine > Cardamine occulta. Next base: position 18,270,602 of record CM051366.1, read on the forward strand.
GCGTTTAGATACTCGTGGGTTTTGTTTAGCTTTGAGTTTTGTTCTTATTGTGAAACTAAAAGTTTATGCATTTGCAGGAAAGAAATGGCCTTTTTGTTTAATTTCAAAAGGTCTTGCTTATATAATTGCGTGAGGCATTGGATCCCAAATAAGAGAACTCCAAAATGCAAGGCTACATGTTATGGACTAGTATCAGGTTGGGAGACCTCCTGAGAAGCTCCAGCAAGTAAGCCTCCATCACGCTAAAAGTTTGAGGTCTGATGTTCATTCAATTGCTTGTTTTGTTTCTAAATGCTATGGATTTTGTTTTTTTCTGATGTTATGTTTCTGATGGTTTTCACTTTTACTGAGTGCAGAGACCTTTTGAGTGTTATGTGGATGATTGTGCTGTCAGCTATAAGAGGAAGGATCATCTCAATAGGCATCTTCTTACCCATAAAGGAAAGCGCTTCAAGTGTTCAGTGGAGAATTGCAAGAGTGAATTCTCTGATCAGGGCAATTTAAGTACCCATGTTAAGAAATTTCATAGTAATGGCGATAGTCATGAGGACAGTACTGGTGACGACGGTGATTGTGGTCAAAAGCTCTTCAAGTGTCCAGTGGAAAATTGCAAGAGTAAATTCTCAGGACAGGCAAATCTCAGGAGGCATTTTAAGAAACTTCATAGTAATGGTGATTCTCAAGCATCTGAATGTTCAACTGGTCAAACGCTGCATGTCTGCAAAGAAATTGGTTGTGGAAAAGCCTTTAAGTATGCTTCACAGTTGCAAAATCATCAGGATTCTCATGGTTAGTTCCCAGCGTTTTTCACTATTTCTGTCTTACATTATTGTTGAAAAACCAAAGACTATTGTGTTAATGCATTTCAAATTTTCAATCTCTAATGCTTCAGATTTACATATGCAGTGAAATTGGACTCTGTGGAGGCTTTTTGTTCTGAGCCGGGGTGTATGAAGTACTTTACAAATGAGGAATGTCTCAAGGCACACATAAGATCCTGCCATCAGCATATCAACTGTGAGATTTGTGGTTCCAAGTATTTGAAAAAGAGCATCAAGAGACACCTAAAGACTCATGAAGAAGATTCCTCACCAGAAAAATTCAAGTGTGAAGTTGAAGGTTGCTCTTCGACATTCTCAAAGGTAAAGAAACACCCTTTTAGCCAAAACAAAGTATTGCTTTCCAGACTGTTCAACATCCCTAACTACAATTATAATGATTTCTCTCAGGCTTCAAATCTTCAGAAACACTTTAAAGCAGTGCACGAAGATATCCGTCCCTTTGTATGCGGGTTTCCAGATTGTGGCATGAGATTTGCTTACAAACACGTCAGAAACAACCATGAGAATTCCGGGTGCCACACATATACCTGCGTATGTTCTTACCCAACTTATTTTTGTTCTAAATTCAAAGACTAGAATCTCACATAAACTGTGGTTTCAGGGTGATTTTGTCGAAAGTGATGAAGTTTTCACTTCAAGACCAAGAGGTGGACTAAAGAGAAAGCAAGTTACAGCTGAGATGCTAATACGGAAGAGGGTCATGCCTCCTCAGTTTGATTCAGAAGAACACGAGACTTGCTAGTTGATTACACGCTCGCCCTTATTATAATTTTTGTCTTATGATAAAAGTAGTTTGTACTAGGCAGGTGTTATGTGTATAGGTTTGTCTTTGTTTGTGTGTCGGTAGAAGAGAATATAGAACGACAAAAATTGAATTAGTAATTTAGCTATGTAAAATTGTGGTTGATTTCGGTATAATTTTTCTTGTAAATCTCAATGCCTTGTTAGAATATTAGTAATGTTCTGAACCCAACATGTGAAGATAAGCTTTTTGTTGAGGATAAAGTCCTAATCTTTTAGTCTCTCTTTTCGCCTACCCTATCCAAATTATATTGAACCTTTAGTGGTTTGGTCAAAGTAATCAAAGGCTTTGACTTCTTAACCTTTACAGAAAGTCAATGGGTAGGAGAAAACAATTCATGTTTTGCAATATAGTGACTTCTCTATATAAACTAGGAGAAGCAAGATTATAATTTCATCACAAAGCATGGCTACATACAAGATTTGGGTTATGACTCTCATAATCGCAGGTAAGGCTTTTTATATAGTAAACAATACAAACTCCTATCCTCAATTTTGTTAGGGAATTAAACAATGGGAACTTGATCATTTTAAAATGTTTGAAAAATCTATTAGGAGCGATTCTAGGAGGAGTAATCCCTGGAGACAGTACAACAAAGATAGTGAGGGCGTGTCCTCTCTATTGCTTACAAGTAGAGTACATGACATGTGCTTCCTCCGGCGATGACAAGCTTCCTCCAAGATGTAATTGTTGTCTTGCTCCCAAAAATTGTACTCTCCATCTCTCAGATTCTACTTCTATTAATTGTAGTAACAAATGATTTGTTTCTAGTAAGAAACTCCTGATGGAATCCCTCCTTCGAATCCCATCCACTCTTCCCATTCATCGATTTCACCCATTTCTGTAGATGTAATCTCTTCTTCATCTTCCTCAAACTTTTGCATCAAACACTGAAATGTTTATGAATATGTGAGAAGTAATAAAGAAATAAATAAAATCACAGAAGCAACAAAAAAAGGGATTCTAATTGAAGAAATTTTAATATAACTATAAAAATGAAGAACAGAGAAAAATAAAACCTCGTAAGCGGATTTGATCTCCTTAAAATCTTTCTCATGTCCCTTGTGCACATCTGGATGGTACTGTAATTACTCAATTTTGTCTATTAGTTACTTATAAACCTTTTTTTGTTTTCTTGATTTTGATTCGGCAAATATGATAAAAGTTTTGAACTTTCTATTTAAGAACAACAAAAAGACAAAAGGGAACATTTTATTAACCTTAAGAGCGAGACGTTTGAAGGCTCGTTTGACTTCGGCTTGAGAGGCAAGAGAGATTAAGCCAAGAATCGTGTAATGGCTGAGATCTGGTGGTGAACATCTCGTCGGAAACCGGATTAACCGGTGGCTGTCTGTTTGGATTATGGAACCGGTGTGATTCGTCAGAGCTCTGAACCGGATATTTCGTATCATCGTTCTTCACCAACCAAACTATTTAGGTATTTTTATTACAAATCTTTTTTTTTTTTGGTTCTCTTTTCCTTTTTGTGGGAAGTTGTAATGGATTTTTTAACCTTGTGGCCGAAGATATGGATATCCAATTCACATTCCCCAATGTCATGTCGGTGATTATTTTAAAATTTTAAAATTTTTGTATTCTTTTTGTCTAGGTTTAGGTGTAAATGTATTAGTTATTTCTATTTTTTTTTGTCTGTATTCGTTATTGTGTTTTTTTCACTACACATTTCATTGATCATGAATTATAAAGTCCAAATAGTGCAATTTATAAGGTAACAATCGATTAATCATTTTAGAAGTCCAATACAAATTAAAGCCCAAATAAATGGATAAGTTTGATGGTGTTCACTGTTCAACTTCTCGTTTTTTTCGACATGGGATTCGTCTATAATTCATTTTTAAGTTTTGTAAAACGCATATGCAGAAGGTAAATTGAGCCCAACTATGTAATACTTTTGGTAATAATGTTTGTCTTTTTTTTTTTCTGATAAAATGTAAATTATATTACCAAATGGAACATGAGTTTAATTACATAAGCTTTTAACTAGCAGCTTCTTTGGTAAAAAAATAAAAAAACCAAAGAGGGTAAGAGTAACTAAGAGTAAGCAAACCAAACTTGCCCCAACGGGATCTCCTAGCAAGTAAGAATGTTTGTTTTTGTAACGACCATATTTTATTTGTTTTTTATTTTATTTTTTGAAAGCTACTAATTTTTTTTCCGGTATGTTACATCATTATTAGATATTTTTTTTTGATATAATCCTATTATGATTATATTCGACTACCTACAACATATGCGATTACGATGAACAACTTCATCGAACAACAATTATACGACGCAAACTCTTTCCAGCAGACGGTTCTACATGTACGACATTTTCATGATAGACAAACTCTCTAGGCAACATTTGATCTATGACATACGATTTTGCATCTACGACATCTTTATGATAGACATGCTCTCCCTGCAACACTTGAAACCACGATGGTCGGCTCTCTTTGCAGTTCTCTGGAACTTCGATAAGTTTTGCATCCATTAATCTGCAAGAAACTGTATTCTCTAGGACTCAAACCCTATACTTGGTGTATAAGCTTTTAAACCCTTAACCAATAAGCCCACAAACTACTAAGAAGAAAACAAGTTTAACACAAGCCTATAAAATTCAATGGTTCGTGGAAGAGCCCAAACAATTAGCCCATACATATTAAACCCTTAAGAGACTCGATAGAAAAAAAAACAGAACTGAACCAGTTTCTTGAAGTTGGTTTAACCCAAATCGTGATTTTCACCAGAGGAAACCGGACTTGACCAATCAATAGTGATATAATAGGTTTGGACGTTTGGATATTTGGACCCGATCGGGTTGAGTCTTTCGGGTTTTTGGATCTTTGGGTTTAGGGCTAAAGGTTTCATTCGAATATTTTTAAATTTCGAATCGAGTTCATTTCAGATAATTTTTGATTTGGATTTGTTCGAGTAAATTTTCAAAGAACTGATAGTTACCTGAATACCAATTGGCTATTATTCAGATTAAGTACTTTGTACCCAAAATACTAAAAAAATATCCGAAGTAACCAAAAAGTACTCCAAATAACCAAAAAAGTTATCTAAAATAATTAAAAATAAAATTAATTAACTTAAAAAGTATCCGACGTAACCTTAAAATTACCCAAAATAACATAAAATGTACTCATATAATTTAAAATATACTCGAAGTAACCTAAAACCAATCTAACTTAACTTAACCATATGGTTTATACATAATGTTTCGGTTACTTGTTCGGGTATTAGGTATTACTCGAACCCAACTCAAACCCGAAGTAACTCAAATTTTAGTTCCATTCATGTATTCCTAAAAATTAGATCGGGTCAGGTTCGGATAGTTTCAGGTCGGGTCTTCGGGTCCGATTACTTACGCCCAGGCCTAGTGATACTGAAACTGAATTCGTGCGGCTCTAACCGACACTTCGCTTCAGAATTAGCAAAGAAAATGAGGAGGCAGTACCCAAAGAATTAGAGTTGGAGGATCGCTGAGGCCAAAATGGGATTTGTACCATGATCAGATTGCGTACTTTTCATTTAGAGTCATACCTTCTGAATTTAACCAACTGAATCTAAAAATAATCACAATGTAATATGTTTTAAAAAAATACTATTTTATCCGATAAAAAATTGTATCAAACGAATAAAGAGTACAATATGCATAAAAATACTAATAAGTAATAATATAGTTGGTAGTTTTACCAATAATATAACACTATTTCTTAGTAAATATGGTTTGTGTAACATAGTTATTAATTAAAAACATCTGATAAACCGGTATACCAAATTCATACTTAAATAAATATTGCTCTCTGAAGATGATGAATCCTCTAACAGGTCGATGAAGATTTCGAATCTTTACATATTTCAGCATCAATGTTTTTGGCTTGATTTAAATCACTACTAGGACCACTCGCCATATCTGTATCTATATTAGGAAAAAGACATTATCACGTCAATCTTAATATTATTCTATTATAGAAGAAACTACTTCTTCTATAAACACAATACAATTACAAATCACATTCTTTTTTCTTTTTTTTTTCCATTCAGATTTGTGAACATTAATAATACATTTTCATTACGTTATTGATATCTAATACCTCATCCTTTTTCTAATCTAAAAAGTGTTAGTCACCAAATATACACAATATATTAGATATATAATTTAATTGTACAAACCTGATTTAACATTGCCCAATTCTGTAGAAACTTGTTCATCCTCAAACGAAATGTTGATGTCCTGTTCCTTTTCAAAATCTACAAGATAAATATATACATCCATGATCACAAAGTTAGATAATATTTTATTTGTATATTTTATTTGGAATATAAAAGAGTTGAATGAAATTTTATACAAACCGAAATCATGAATTGATAAAGTTGGGGTCTCCTGCTCAAATGTGATATCTTCCAAGTCTTCAAAAAATTTCTCGTCTTCATGTTTGATAAAAACTGAAACCTTGTCAATTGTGAATAACATAACATATCATAGTTTAACATATCATAGTTTAACATTTTAACCTGATGAATCACCCTGTAAATTATTAAATCCAACAACATCATTGTCCTTATCATCATCCTACATGAAAAAGAAAACTATGATTTATTGATATAAACTATACGTTTTCATGCATGATTATAGTATACAACTTTGATACTCATTGCGAAAATATATAGAACTGGTATATAAAATACGTGAGAGAATGCTAATATTAATCAAAGTTCGTAATGTACCTCAATGTTGATTGTGGTTGGGGGTGGCTGAATTTGTAAGGTCAGATGTCCCTATGAATTTTTATTATTTAAAACAAATGGACAATATATATCATTTACACATAACTTAAACTCATTAATATAAATTTTACTTTTCTAGTAACACACCTGATCTCTAGATGTAGAAGAACTTTCTCCTTGCCAGAGATCTTCTCTAGAAGTAGTAGGACCACCATTACCCCTTGCTAGTCCTCCATCATGGCCACGATTACAAATACGTTTACAACTACGATCTGGTTGTTGACGAACACCATGGTTATGGTTAGGACCACGACCTCGACGACGACTATACATATGTAGCGTAGAAACAGTTGGAAGGGCAAGAACCTATTTGTTTTTGGAAAAAATGTCATTAGCATATCACAGTGCAATCAAAGTTACATGATTTTTAAACTTAAAACCTAAAACAAATTGAAAGATGAAAACAACTCTATTTTTTTTAATTAAAGATTTGAAGCAACAAGAACACCACAGTTTGTATAAATTATATTTTAAAATGTCATTCAAATCAACTTATTTTGGTAAATCAAATTATATATTAGATTGCTTCGCGCGCAAACAATTAATAGATATCATTTAAATTTGGCGTGAAATTTTAAACAAAATCTAAATTCTCTACATTTAAAATGAATTTTAAAAATCTAAAACATATTGAAAGATGAAAACAAATTAATTTGTTTTTTAATTAACGATTAGAAACACACAAAAGCATCCCAGTTTGGATAAATTATATTGTAAAATGTCATTCAAATCAAGTTATTGTCGTGAAATCAATTTATGTTAGATTGCTTCCGCGTGCAAATATTTAATAGATCTCACATAAATTTGGGCGCGAATTTTTTAAACAAAATCTACATTTTCTTCATTTAATGGTTAAAACATTTGATTAATCATATATCTTTACACAAAGACAAAAAACTGAATCCAAAACAAAACAAAGACAAAATGATGATATGATAAAATTGTTTAGGGTGAAAACAATGAAAATCTCATTCAAATTTCATGTAAAAAATAAAAACAAAATCTTAGATTTTTTAATCAATCATTACACTTTTGATTACTCACACTATTTTTTAATAATAAAACAAAAAAAACTAGATCCAATAACAAATCCAATAGTAAAAACAAAATGAAATAAAAGCAGTTTATAGTAAAGTTTGGAAAATACCACAATTAGTCGTGGCTGATCTGAAGGAAGATTCGAGGGATTCGACATTTTGGAGATTTGGAGCTATTGATTATATATATATATTATGTTGTTTGAGACCAAAGTTGAAATTTTGGAGGTGAAGTGACAAATGAGGGTATATAATATTTATACTTTTATGTATTTATATCATTTCTCACTATTCATGTACATGTAAATTTTGGAGGTGAAGTGACAAATGAGGGTACAATATATATTCATGTACAGTCTGATCGTAATCTTTATTAGTGGAAATTTTTAATTTCAAATTTTATTTTTTACCATTAGTGTCATCAAATATAAATTTCCATATAAAATTAATTTATTTTCAAAAAAATTATACCATAAACTGACTTAGAACATAGTCTATAATCATTTTTCAAAAAATTTATACCATTACCATTAGTTACGTTGACTGGGAACATAGTCTCATAGTATTAAGTTATTAACTAAATAAACTATGATAAAATAACTGGGCTTTAGTTAGATACAGATCTATCGGGTATTTGTAACTGAATTTGAACCGGCCCAGGCCCATTAACTCCCACAGTGCCAGATTCGCTCCGCTGCACAAAAAAACCCCACTCCATAGTCAGCTCTTCTCCTCGTTAACGCGCCGCCGTAAGAGAGAATGGAGGATATCGAGGATTTGTTGGCCGGTGGAGCCGGTGGTGCACCACCAGGTTTCCGATTACCGTTGAATGCGGTCCGAATAAATCCGAAGACTAATAAGAGCAAACGTAGTAGCTCGAAACAAGATGAAATCACTGCTTCGAATCGTGACTCGCTTGCTCCACCATCTTTGAAGATTCCAGGAACTCAGGTCATTCTCCTCTAATATTTCTCTCGATTTCATCTTCTCATTGCTTCGGTTTCCATATCCGTGCTTACATTTCGTCTAGGTTCTCTCGATGATTTTCGCAGACAATATACATCAAGACGTTTGGATGTTCTCATAACCAGGCAAGTCAATGAATGAATCTTCAGTGTTCGATTGTAATTTTGGAGCTCTTAGTGTTTTGGTGTTGATAGATTTCTGATTGCCTCATCAATATACACTTGCATATTTGTAACTCTAGTGATTGAGATGAATATATCTTTTAGCTAGAATACGTTAAGCTAATAGTATCTTGTTATTTATCGGTGTTCAGAGTGATAGTGAGTATATGGCTGGTCAGCTTACTGCATTTGGCTATGCATTAACAGAAGTCCCAGAGGATGCTGATCTGTGGCTTATTAACACGTAAGCTTCAGCTCCTGGTTATGTTTACCCAATTTGCTGTGGAGATATTCATGAGTAGTGTGAAATGTTCTTTTGATGTATAAGAATTTTAGCAAATAGTTCACTTGCCACGGTTTACAGCGCAGTATTCTGCTCCATATAGCTTTACTTTGTGTTCTCAATGTCTCTTATGTGGCGATTGATGCAGCTGTACTGTGAAATCTCCAAGTCAGTCTGCTATGTCGACTCTGATAACGAGGGGTAGAAGTGGGAAAAAGCCTCTTGTGATCGCTGGATGTGTTCCTCAGGGTAGTCGTGACCTTAAAGAGCTAGAAGGTGTTAGTGTAGTTGGAGTTCAACAGATTGATCGTGTTGTTGAGATTGTTGAAGAAACTCTTAAGGGTCATGAAGTGAGGCTTCTGACTCGGAAGACTTTGCCTGCGCTTGATCTTCCAAAGGTGTGTATAAGTTTCAAGTTTCTGATTTATTTCAACTTTGATGTGTATAAGTATGATAATTCCTGGCTGTGAATAAGTAGAAGCCAAAACCTGATTTCGGTACAGTTCGTTGGTCCTATAAACGTGCTTAGTCTTTTTCATGACTTGCACAATTTCTTGTTCGACTTCATTTGGGTTCTATTAGTGGGGCTTAATGAGTTATTTGTCCACTGCAGGTGCGGAGGAACAATTTTATCGAAATTCTTCCCATTAATGTTGGCTGTTTGGGTGCCTGTACTTATTGCAAGACCAAGCATGCTCGTGGTCACTTAGGAAGCTACACAGTCGATAGTCTTGTAAGAAGATTCAGCTGCACAGAAAAGAGTTTTGATTTGTATCCAGCATTTTTCCCTTTCCTGTTTTTCTGCCAGTTAAAATTCCTAAATTGCAGGTGGAGCGTGTGAGAACTGTAATATCTGAAGGAGTCAAGGAGATTTGGTTGAGCAGCGAGGACACTGGAGCATATGGTTTGTTTTCAGTAGTTAAGACATATTTTTTTGTATTTTCCTTCTTATTGGTAGCTAATATCCCTTGAATGTTGCAGGTCGTGACATTGGAGTCAATCTTCCAATACTGCTTAATGCTATTGTCAAGGAGCTTCCTTCTGATCAAAGCACAATGCTAAGGATTGGGATGACTAATCCTCCCTTTATTCTTGAGCATTTGAAAGAAATAGCAGCTGTTTTACGTCACCTATGTGTCTACACTTTTCTTCATGTTCCTGTGCAGTCTGGCAGTGATTCTGTGTTGACGGTGAGTCCAGAATTGTGTAGCACTGCCAATATCTTGTTCTAGTCTTACCTAAATGTTTTCTATCGCAGGCTATGAACAGAGAATATACAGCAAGTGAGTTCAGGACTGTGGTAGACACCTTAACAGAGCTTGTGCCAGGAATGCAAATTGCTACTGATATAATATGCGGCTTTCCTGGTTAGTGTTGGATAAATCTGAAAGTCTGCATTTGTTGTTTTATATAGTGTTATTTTTTCAAATAGTATAGTCATCTTCATGTAAGTGTTGAGAAAGAAACACGTCACACCGCCATGCAAAAACACATTAACCGCGTACTTTTGTTTGGTGTGGATAGTTAGATTGTCTAACGACTTAAGCATGTTGATTGTTCATATAATTGGAGTGTGTTGTGAAGATACGTTTGTCATTTTTCCCAATTTCAGGTGAAACAGATGAAGATTTTTCTCAAACAGTTGAGCTTATCAAGGATTACAAATTCCCTCAAGTTCATATTTCTCAGTTTTACCCCAGACCAGGTAAGCTCAAAGTTTTGGTTATGTAGTTTGGAATTGGGGAAGTGTTTCATTAGTTCTAACATTTTACTGGATGTGCCGTTTTGTGATATAAGGGACCCCAGCAGCAAAGATGAAGAAGGTACAAAGTAAAATAGTGAAGCAACGAAGCCGTGAATTGACTTCTGTCTTTGAGGCTTTTGCTCCTTACACCGGAATGGAGGGCAAAGAAGAGAGAATATGGATAACTGAAGTAGCAACCGATGGAATTCATTTGGTAAGTCTCATTCTAGTTTGTTTTATCTTATGCAATTGCTAAGGAACTTGCTTCTGTTTCACTTGAAAATTCTTACTTAGTGGCATATGAGAGAATTTGTAGGTTGGGCATACAAAGGGATATATACAGGTGTTAGTTACTGGACCAGAAAGTATGCTTGGGACTTCAGCTATGGCGAGGATAACATCTGTAGGAAGATGGTCAGTGTTTGGTGAGGTGATTGAGACATTTAGCTCTGTGAATAGAGAAACACAAGCCCGAGATGAAACAAAGCCGCCTTGTTCGTCTGATGTTAGTTCCTGTGAGACTTGCGATTGCTCTGCTGAGAGTTGTGGAGAAAAAGAGAGATCAGGAGAGACCTGTAACATTTCTGGAAATATCTCAAGACAGGATCAAAACATGAGCGACTTAAAGAAAGAAGAGAAAGCGATGATGCAAAAACTCAAACCAAGAAGCAGCGTAGCAAATTGGGGTTTAATTGATAAGGCACTTGTGTGTGGAGTGTTGGTAAGCTCACTCACCATTCTTGTTTTGTTTATTAGCATCGCATCTAGAGTTTTGTTGCGTCAATGAATCTTCCTATGTCAGATTACTTAGTTGTACAAGAACCAATATCTGTCTTTTGACTATTTATTTGCTTTCATTTGACTTAGAAAGAATAATTCCGTCTTGTATTTCACTAAATATATCTTGATTAGATTAGTATTGTGCCTAACCCATGTAATGTTGTTGAGAAAAAAGAATGGATCCTTGTTGTTTCTGATTTTACAAAATTGATTTAAGAATCTTTTACAATGCTTGATATGATTTATACAATACTTTGGGCCAGATTTATACATAAATGTATAGTAGGCCTTAATGTAGCAAAATCAGGCCTATTATGTGGTTCCTTCTAACTAAATTATAAACGACCGTTTTTTTTTTTTTAAACGACCGTTTTGGTTACTGTGCAAAACCATCGTGGAGAATTCGTTTTTATTCTCATATTGGCGACACGTACGACCACGTGGAGACACGTGTCGGTCAGAAGCTAAAAAGTAAAACGTGGAGACACGTGTCATGCAGAAGCTAAAAGAAAAAGAAAAGGTGGTTACGGTTTCACTTTCACATCCTCCCAAAGTGTTTATTATGGGACTTAGTGTTAGTTAAGAACAAAAAAAAAACGATAAGTAATGACGAATCTTTTAGCCTTGTGTCTTGTCTTCAGCACTTTACTAGCGGCGGAGATATGGTCTCCGAATCCAACCATGCCCACCTACCTCACGGCGTCGGAGGGAGACGTCATTGTCAAAGACGGCCACCATGTTGTGGTGGTTGAGTACGATCACGATGGGAAAACAAATACCAGAGTCTCGATTTCACCACCATCGGTGAATCAATTAGGAGAAGAAGAAGAGAAGGGGACTAGTTTGTTTAGAAATGCCAAAGAGAAAGCGAAAGAAACGGCCTCGTATCTCCCACAAGTCGGCCAAGGGATCTCGCAGCCAGTGGTGACTACCAAAGAAGAAACAGAGGAGGCGCGTGATCACCATGCGACGGCTGGGGAAGTTATTTGCGACGCGTTTGATAAGTGTAGGCAGAAGATCGCGAGTGTGGTTGGTCGGGCTAAAGACCGAACTGCTGATACAGTGGAAGAAACTGCTTCCGATGCCGGTGACGCCGCCGCTCATAAGGCTCAGGATGTGATGGAGACTATTGGAAGTGCGGCACGTGACGTGGAGGATACGATTGCTGATAAAGCCCAATATGCTAAAGAGAAGGTAACAGAGAAAGCTCATGAGGTGGAAGAGTGTGTGGGCCACAAAACCCATGATGCTAAAGAAAAGGTAAGTGGAAAAGCTCATGAGGTGAAGGAGAGTGTGGGCCATAAAGCCCATGATGCTAAAGAAAAGGTAAGCGGAAAAGCTCATGAAGTCAAGGAGACTTTGGCCCATAAAGCCCATGAATCGAAGGAAAGAGCTAAAGATAGAGTGAGGGAAAAGGCACATGAATGGAAGGAAACGGCGGCTCACAAGTCTCAAAACGCATGGGAGAGAGTCAAAATTGTGGTGCGTGGCTTCGGGTCAGCGACGGCAAGGGCGCTTAGTCCGACAAAGATAGCGAGCGTGGTGGGGCTAACGGCGATCGCGGCTGCGTTTGGAACTTCCGTGTGGGTTACGTTTGTATCGAGCTACGTGTTAGCATCGGTGATAGGGAGGCAACAGTTTGGGGTGGTTCAGAGCAAGTTGTATCCTGTTTACTTCAAGGCAACCTCTGTAGGAATACTTGTGGGTTTACTTGGTCACGTGCTTAGCCGACGGCAGAAACTTCTCACTGACGCAACGGAGATGTGGCAAGGTGTTAACCTCTTGGGCTCTTTCTTTATGATTGAGGCTAATAAGTCATTTGTCGAGCCACGTGCCACCAAGGTTCATTACACTTCTCTCGCTTATGTTTCATTTTCTTTAAAAATCCTGAGTTTTGGTTTTTGGATTTATCTAGTAAAATAATGTGTGGTTATATAGGCGATGTTTGAGAGGATGAAGGCGGAGAAGGAAGAAGGAAGAGGAGGAGAAAGGACGAGTGAGCAAGAGCTAAGGAGGAAACTGGAGAAGCTGAGTGAGAGGCTGAGCAAGCTCAACACTTACTCATCTTGGTTAAATATATTGACGCTCATGTCTCTAACATGGCACTTTGTTTATCTCGGCCAGAGACTTGGCACCGCTTGTTGATCCATGATGCTTTTCTTGTCTGAAACCCTAACACTTTTGTTGTTGTTTGCTGACGTACTCTTCACGTTATCAGGTTTGTGGTTGTCGAATGTTAATATGTAGATGTATCTTGTAATTAGGTCGTACCTTCACTTTTGGGTTGAACGGTTGTTTTTTTTTTGGTTTTGCCTATGTATAAATTGAAGTTCCAGCGATTAAACTCAACAATGCACAAATTAAATGATCTGTATGTAACTATTACCTTAAAATCTCGTAAATAAAGAAAGAAAACAAACGTAAATTTGGAAAGCCATTTTAATTCGATCGAAGGGATTCAGTATTCACTCCCAAAAATATAAATATGGGGGTCCTTCAGTAATAAGTTCCAACATCGTCACGTTTGAAACATAGCAGACTGTTAAAACACACGTACGTTCGTACAAACAATATTTATGGATGATGAATTATTGTAGAAGTGCTCTACAAGTCGTTGAAACTTTCTAAATTGTCACACACACACACAATATTAATAGTCTAGTACATATATATTAGTCATAATGAGATGTAAGTAGACAAGGTATTAAAAATAGTTACATGCTCAATCAACTGTATAAATTGATCTTACATGTAAATATATATATATATATATATATAATTTTCCACGCTTATCATTTCGTTTAAACCTCTGAAGCATGAAAGATCTTTTTTGGAGCAGCAGAATTCATCATGCGGAGAGCTTCAACGATGAGATCACAAAGGTGATGAGGGTCTGGAATCACGTCTACATCAACCCCAATGTTGATTATGAGTTTGTTCACATAGCTTTGAATACTGATTATGAGCGCCTAGTTAAAAATATATATTGAATTAGTTTATTCAGTTAAGGTTTCACTAGATGAAGTCCAGAGCATGCACAAATTAATATCATGTTCTAAATACCAAATAAACTATAAAATATTATTTCATTGTTGAAAATTGCTAATGGTGTTTGCTATGACTTTTAATTTTGTCTTTGTTTAGCTTCTTTTGGTATATATTAAAAAATTTTGATTAATGAATAATAGTATCTATCTAAGCATGATCTTATATGGATGGTTTTGTATAGCCTAAGATATTCCAAGAGAAAAAATAGAGCTGTATAGAATAATTATTTAACTTCACTTTCTCTACAAATTTAGTATATAAACCATATTTTTAATTATTTAATAAAATATTTTATTTTACGGAATTTTAAAATTTTGATTTTTTTCTACAAATTTATTGTAGAACCCATATTTTGTAATTATTTAATAATGAATTTCGTTTCTGTGTTTAGTTCTTTAGTTTATAAGTATATATCATTTTCTTCTGGTGTTACTCTTCATATTCGACGAGGAATGATTTCTTTCTAAAATTCTTCAAGAGAAATAAATTTGAGGCAAAATGGTATCTGTATGTTTATTGATGATTGACTTGTTTGCATCTAAATGGTTAAGTTTTTTTAAGAATAAAGCGGAATGAGATATTTTAACCCATTAGTAGCCCTAATTGATTAAATCAAGGTGATTTTTGATTATGGCATTTCAAGGTCTGGTTTGTATGTAAGAGAGTACCTATGGGATACCAAATGAACTTGCAGCGATGTAAGCTATTTGATGGCCGAAAAAGCTAATTTCTTCTGCTGGACCAGCCACATTTGAGAATATCATTGTTATGCTACCAAAAACTCTCTTTACAAGAGTTTTAAGTGCCTGTTTCAACCCACACATCCATAAGTATGTACAAAATACATAATTAACTACGTATATCAGGATAGTAAATATTGATCTAGTATCTTACCCTTAATCCAAAAACATCCATGGTTAATTTGAGCAACCCATAGGAAAATAGAGGTTCGAGGGCGAATGTTTTTTACGGTCCATAATAGTTTTGGCTTGTCGAACATATTCAAGTACGTCATCCTCTGACTTCATCCCCAAAGGAATCAGAACATAACCTATTGAGTTTCCCCATCTATACACTTTGAACCTTTTGCCATCATATTAGCCAAATCCTGTGTATAGATTTATGTGTTAGATTCTAACTAACTTAACTGCAAGATAACAAAAAGCGATCGATCTGTGTGTTTAAAAAAACAACACCATGAAGTGATATTTTTTCCTAGAATATAAATCAAAACTGATCTGGAAATATTTTCAAATTTCATAGGAGTTTTATGCATGCCCTATATCTCTCGTAGTTGTATTCATGAGAAATTTCTCCTATACTAAAAATTAAAGAATTAAATATCAGTTTAATACTCCTCGTGAAAGAATAAGACACAATTAAAAGGAGTGTTAGTTCTGTGAATTGAGAAACTCTCCACCGATTTGTACGAATTGATGTAACATTTAATAGCATAATCGCTCATGCATTCACTTAAGTATCCACAAGATATATTCTAGTATATCCTAATAAAGGTCTAACACGCCAGTAGTTGGAGAAGTTGCTCTGAATAGCAACCCTCAAAATTACATTTATTGTTCACAATAAATGCATGTTTATACTAATCCAAACTTGAATTTGAAAATTTATATTAGGTTATAAGATTAATTCGTGTTGCTCTTTTATGTGTGCTTTTAATAACATCCGATATTATTTTTAGTCCATATCGATGCAATTGTTTCCGTGAGATCTTCAAGATCCTATCTTCTATTTCAATACATGTAATTTTGGATTCATTGATGTAAACAGTAACATTCCAAGCATCTAATTCCAAGATTATCTTCTGTTGAAAACACTCATGAGAACAAATATTATGTAGAGTATATTCAAATAATCGGGAGTTCCGGACAACGACGTCTTCCAATCCGGACCAATAAAACAAATAATGTGGGGTAGTAGTAATAAATCCAGTGTGGTTAGTTAAATTTAAAAACTTGGACTCATATATGGCCCATAAAACCCGGCAAAAACTGACAATTCATTAAAAACGTTTAATCCATTAATTAAAACAATAATAATAAAAGAAGTGTTGAAAATAAGAAAAATTATCTAGAGAGATAATGAGAAATGAGAGTTGAGAGAGAGTAAACAAGTTTTTATTTATTTTTGTTGATTTTGTGTGTCATTTACATCTTCCACATACATGTATTTATAGTAGAAATATAGTGGGGATAGTTGGTGAAACATAACACAAAAACATGTGTGTTATAGATAATCACATTTTTCTAACACTCCCCCTTGATTATCTATACTAATAATATATTACGTATTGCCTCGTTAAAAACCTTTCTAGGAAAACCCAGTGGGAAAAACCATAGTAGGTAAAAAGAGTACAACCACGCAAACTCCCCCTCGAGTGATCAGGTGTCACCTTGTAAATTTCGTTGATGACGCATTCCAATATTATAGATATGTTTCCTGAATGTAGTGGTAGGTAGAGACTTTGTGAAGAGGTCTGCGGCATTGTCACATGATTGAACATATTTAACTTCAATGACTTTAGCCTTCTCAAGTTCTTGAGTGTATGAAAAGAACTTCGGAGGGATATGTTTGGTTCTATCACTTTTGATATATCCTTCATTTGTTTGAGCGATACATGCAGCATTGTCTTCATATAAGATAGTTGGCTCCATGTTTACATGAATTCCACTACTTGATTGGATGTGTTGACTTATTGATCTTAGCCATACACATTCTCTACTTGCTTCGTGGAGCGATGATTTCAAAGCATGGTTTGAGGAAGTTGCCACGGCGTGCTTCGAACGCCAAGATATAGCGATGCCTCCGATCGTGAATACATATCCTGTTTGTGATCGGGCTTTATGTGGATCCGATAAATATCCATCTGCAAAACCAACCATCCGACCATTTGAATTATTAGAATAAAATAATCCTAGATCAGTAGTTCCTTGAAGATAACGAAGGACATGCTTAATCCCATTCCAATGTCTTCGTGTAGGGAGAACTAAATCTGCCAAAAGATTAACAAGAAAAGAAATATCGAAGAGTACAATTTGCAAGATACATAAGGGCTCCAATTGCACTTAGATATGGTACTTCAGGACCAAGTATCTCTTCATTTTCTCCAGATGGTCGGAATGGATCGTTCTCAATATTAAGTGTTCTAACAACCATTGGAGTACTGAGAGAAGTTGCCTTATCCATATTAAAACGTTTTAACACTCTTTTGGTGTATGTGGATTGATGTACAAATATACCCTTTAGAGTACGTTCTATTTGTAAACCAAGACAATATTTTGTCTGTCCGAGATCTTTCATCTCAAATTCTCCTTTCAAATAATTTGCGGCTTTTTGTATTTCCCCTTGAGTTCCTAATATGTTTAGATCATCAACATACACCGCGATAATCACAAATCCGGATGTTGTTTTCTTAATGAAAACACATGGGCAAATAGGATTGTTTACATATCCTTCTTTTGTTAAATGCTCACTGAGACGATTGTACCACATACGTCCAGATTGCTTTAGCCCGTATAATGATCTTTGTAATTTTATTGCACATAACTCTTTGGGTTTAGATTTTAATGCATCTGGCATATTAAACCCATCGGGAATTCTCATATAGATATCTGTATCTAATGATCCATATAAATATGCTGTAACGACATCCATGAGACGCATCTCTAGATTTTTGTCAGCCGCTAAAATCATTAGGAATCTAAACGTTATTGCATCCATAACAGGAGAATAAGTTTCTTCGTAATCAATCCCGGGTCTCTGAGAAAATCCTTGAGCCACGAGACGAGCCTTGTATCTCGTAATTTCATTTTTCTCATTTCGTTTTCTAACGAAAACCCATTTGTATCCAACCGGTCTCACATCTTCAGGTGTGAGTACAATAGGTCCGAATACATTTCTTTTATTGAGTGAATCAAATTCTACTTGTATTGCATCTTTCCATTTCATCCAGTCATGTCTATTTTGACATTCATATACAGACTTTGGTTCTGGATCCTCGTTTTCCTCATCTATTTCCCTTGACACAAGGTATGAGAAAACATCATTAATATCAACCATTTTATTTCGATTCCATATCTTTCCATTATGGATATAGTTGATAGAAATCTCATGATTTCCTTCAGGCTCATGATGCTCAACATTGTCATTAGATTCATGATTCGTTTCTTCCAAAATGCTTTCTGCTATTTTGGGCATATCATGCTTTTCAGCTTCCTTTCGTTTTCTAGGATTTTTATCCTTAGAACCAACGGGTCTACCACGCTTTAAGCGTGTTCTAGACTCACGTGTATCCTCTGCACCTCCAATTTCTTTTGGAATTTTAATTCATGCAGGAACATTTGCAGCTGGTATATGTGATTTA
Source organism: Cardamine occulta (assembly GCA_028015245.1). NCBI lineage: Eukaryota > Viridiplantae > Streptophyta > Magnoliopsida > Brassicales > Brassicaceae > Cardamine > Cardamine occulta. Next base: position 18,289,443 of record CM051366.1, read on the forward strand.
GTTACCGTCTTGGTATCTGCAAATGCATCAGGTAGCTGATTTGCTATACTCTGCAAATGCATAATCCGTCGAACTTCTAGTTCTGACTGTTTTGTAGGAGGATCAAGATATAACAAAGATGGCACACACCATTCTATATCTTTTCCTACTTGTTTATTTTCTCCCCCTAGAACCGGGAATAATTTCTCATTGAAATGACAATCGGCAAATCGTGCCGTAAAAATGTCACCAGTCTGTGGTTCTAGGTATCGTATTATTGATGGAGAATCACAACCAACATATATTCCCAACCTTCTTTGTGGTCCCATCATTGTACGTTGCGGTGGTGCTATAGGCACGTATACCGCACAACCAAAAATTCTTAGATGAGAAATGTTTGGTTCTCGACCAAATGCTAATTGTAATGGGGAATATTTATGATACGCACTTGGTCTTATCCGAATGAGTGCTTCTGCATGCAAAATGGCATGTCCCCATATAGAAGGTGGAAGTTTTGATTTCATTATCAATGGTCTTGCAATTAGTTACAGACGTTTAATTAATGATTCTGCCAAACCGTTTTGAGTATGAACATGAGCTACAGAATGTTCAACTTCGATTCCCGTTACCATACAATAATCATTGAAGGCTTGGGATGTGAATTCACCAGCATTGTCTAGTCTAACTTTCTTAATGGGATAATCAGAGAACTGAGCTCTTAGTTTGATTATCTAAGTTAGAAATCTCATGCAATGCCATAGTTCGAGATGATAATAGACAAACATGTGACCATCTGCTAGATGCGTCAATTAATACCATAAAATAGTGGAATGGTCCACATGGTGGATGTATTGGTCCACAAATATCTCCTTGAATTCGTTCAAGGAATTTTGGTGATTCTTTATCAATTTTGGTTGGCGATGGCCTTATGATCAATTTTCCCAGAGAACATGCAGTACATGTCATTTTATTTCCCTGATATATCTCTTGGATTTTCAGCGGATGACCATGTGAGTTCTCAATGATTTTTCGCATCATCGTAGTGCCTGGATGACCGAGTCGATCATGCCATAATATGAAATCTTCTGGATTTCTTTTAATCACTAGATGCAATTCAATTGCACTTATATGAGTATAGTGCAATCCTGAAGGAAGTTTTGGAAATCTTTCCAATATAAGCCTTTTTTCTGATTTTTCAGAAGTTATATACATATACTTCTTTCCATTCTCAGTTGCAGACTGAGTATCATATCCTTGAAGGTATATGTCTTTGAAACTCAACAAATTCCTTTTAGAATTTGGAGAATATAAGGCATCATCTATAGAAAACTTGGTTCCATTCGGCAATACAAATGTGGCTTTGCCACTTCCTTCAATCAGGTCTGCAGGACCTGATATTGTATTGACAATAATGTTTGTCTTTTTTAGACTAGAAAAATAACTCTTTTGTCTCAGAATAGTGTGAGTTGTTCCACTATCTGGTATACAAATTTCTCTATCATTTTCTTTAGATATCGCTTCATTTCTATCGTTGTCTATTTCTGCAATTAAGATATTTATCAAGAGAATAAAGTAAACTTCATTTATATAGGATAACATAATAATTATACATTAGTTTATTTAAAATAATATTATTTTTCAAACAACAAAAACAAAAATATATAAAATTATACATGGCATAACTGGAGACTTATTCACGAGTCTCGTTACAAATATTTTAGTTATCCGCAAAAGCGGTCTTATCGAAGTCGTTTTCAAAATCGGGAGAATCGAGGTATGATGTACCCTCAAAGCGTTCTGTGAGATTCACTTCCTTTCCTTTTCCTTTTAGAGATTCTTTGTATAATTTACAAAGATGTTCAGGAGTACGACAAACATGGGCCCAATGCCCTTTTGATCCACATCTGTAACAGATGCTCTCACGTTTTTGAACGGTATTTCCTTGGGGTTCTTTCCCTTTCGGACCTTGTTCAGGTCTAACCCAATTGTAACGCCTTCTGCCTTGTGGGTTATAGGGTTTACCACGTCCCCGATTAAATCGTCGACCGCGACCACGGCCACGACCTCTATGGGTTTGACTTCCTCGCTCTGGATATTTTATATCTGATGCATCTATTGCATTTGCTTCAGGGAATGCTATGGTTCCCGTGGGGCGAGAATTATGATTTTGAATGAGAAGTTCACTATTCTTCTCCGCCAACATGAGTGTCACCATCAACTCAGAGAACCTTGTGTATTCGCGGCTCCTATAGAGTTCTTGTAGGAGGCGATGTTCTTTATGAAACGTTTGGTACGTTTTTTCGAGCATTCCTTATGGTGGTTTGCCACAATATTTGAGTTGTGACACTATTCTTAAAATAGCGGAGTTGTACTCATTCACTTTTTTAAAATCCTGAAACCTCAGGTTTCTCCACTCTTCTAGAGCGTGAGGGAGTGTTATCTCTCTTTGGTTGTCAAACCTTTCTTTTAGAGATACCCATAATTCTGATGGGTCTTTTATGTGCGCATAGTCATGCGTCACATTCTCATCGAGATGTTTTTTTCAGAAAAATTATCGCCTTTGCCTTATCTTTGGCAAGCGATTTATTTTCCACCTTTATGGTGTCGGAAATATCTAACATCTCTAGATGGAGCTCAACATCGGTTGTCCATGCAATATAATTTGCTCCAGTTATTTTGAGAGCTGGGAACTTAAGCTTCTCAATATTTGCCATTTGATTTCTAAAACAAAATAATAAAATTTTATTAATACGATGATATTACATTATTAAAGTAAAATAATACAAGCTGATTATAAATAATATAATTAGAAAAATGATTTAAATAAAGGAGGTACGGGAATAAAAAAAATGATTACAAGAAATACAATTGCATAAAAAAGTAAAATAAGAGCAAAAACAAATTCTTCGGGAGTAAAATCTCTGACAAGTAATCCGTAAATAGAAGCGATTATTAAACCCGCGATAAACATCAAAAGAAGATGCGCCATTTTTCTTACAGAAATAAACGATTTTAGTGAGAGATGGAAATTTTGAAGTGAGATGAAATGAGTAGAAATGAAAGTATTTATAGATTAAAAAAAACACTATTTATTAACCGTTGGAAACAACGGTCGGAAACACTATTCTCAACGGTCGGATTTGAAAAGTTAAAAGAAATTTTTTTTTTTTTCGACCGTTAATGAGAAAAATCAATCTGAAAAAAATAAAAATCAATCCGATAAAAGTTTACCAATTTCAGAAAAAAAAATTATAAAATAAATTTCATTTTGTCATATAATAATTTATTAAACAATAATATTATGGTGACAGGGTCATCCACCTCAGAACGATAAAATATGGTGGTGGCATAGCTTTCCGGAATTATGGTGCATGAGGCATCCATAAGACATAATATAAAACAAAACAGTAAATAAATTAAGGCGTCTGAGACGTCCATTATTATGGTGTATAAACATCCATAATGTAAAAAAATAGTAAATAAATTATTTCCATAAATAAAGAGTATAAGTCTATCATATTTGTGATACGTGGTTACTCTATTGAGAACGTATCAAAATCGATTTGGATGTCGATTTTTACCATACTGGAGGTTCATGTCGGATGATACTAGGGTCTCCCCTTCACTCCTGGGAGTTTTATACCGATATATCACATATATTTTATGGATCTGATTTTGTAAAGAAACTCAACCTTTTCGGTATATTGAAGGATCGGATGAATGATAATTTTTCGGCGGTGTGAATAGTTACTCCGGCGGTGAATAGTAACTTCCGGTGATGAATAGTAATTCCGGTGAAAATCGTTTAGATTTGATCGGAGTGATCGTGCTGATAACGTGTTGAAAATAAGAAAAATTATCTAGAGAGATAATGAGAAATGAGAGTTGAGAGAGAGTAAACAAGTTTTTATTTATTTTTGTTGATTTTGTGTGTCATTTACATCTTCCACATACATGTATTTATAGTAGAAATATAGTAGGGATAGTTGGTGAAACATAACACAAAAAACATGTGTCTTATAGATAATCATATTTTTCTAACAAGAAGATAATTAACTATTAATTGATTCGCTGTAGTAGAATCGGATCAAAATCCAATTATTCTATACTTTTAATTCGTCTTCCGAGCCACTGAATTCTAATAAGATTATACTCCCCATTACCATAAAATCCATGTTATTAACATTTGTATTAATACTTTATATTTTCAAAATTAATAATATACTTAGTATGCAAAACTAAATACGTACTTTAAACCAAAAAAAAAAAAAAACTAAAAACTAAATACGTACTATACTATACCATAGTTTCTATAAACATTTACTAGGCGAAAAACGTTGAGCACAGAGAGTCCCAAGAAATTCAAATTCTGGAGTTAGTTAGCAAATCAATTTCTCGTTGAAAGAGAGAAGAAATGTCGTCTCCGTCAGAAATTTCTCTTCGTACAGATTACGTAACCGATACCGTTGACCACCGCGGACTTGCCGCCGGCAGATCCAGCACCGGTAAATGGAGAGCCGCCTGGTTCATCATCGGTAAATCAAACAAAGCTCAAATCATGAGCCACTCTGTTTCAAAATTTCCCCATTTTCTGAAATCTCTGAGTACATTGTTCAGGTGTGGAGGTAGCAGAGAGGTTCGCATACTATGGGATCATATCGAACCTGATTAACTACTTGACTGGACCGCTCGGACTATCTACGGCGGTCGCCGCCGCTAATGTCAACGCGTGGTCTGGAATTTCATCTCTTCTTCCTGTTCTTGGAGCTTTCGTCGCCGATGCTTTTCTAGGTCGGTACCGGACGATTATCATCGCTTCTGTGATCTATGTTCTGGTTCGTCTCGTTCTCTTTCTATTTTCGATTTGAAAGTTTTACAAGTAGGTGAAGGAATTGTAGAAATCGATTCTTTGGATTATGAATCAGGGTTTTGAATTTGATGTTAGGGATTGGCATTTCTGACTTTATCTGCGTTTCTGGTTCCTATCACTAGCGAGAATACTCTAGTGACGACTTCTTCATCACCTTCTACGTTTCTCAATGTACTCTTCTTCTTCTCTTTGTATCTTGTGGGTATTGGTCAAAGTGGACACAAGCCTTGTGTTCAGGCTTTTGGAGCAGATCAGTTTGATGAAAATGATCCGCAAGAGAAAATTGATAGAAGTACCTTCTTTAATTGGTGGTACCTTAGTTTGTCTGCTGGAATCGCCTTGGCGCTTTTAGTGGTTGTGTACATTCAAGAAGATGTTAGCTGGGCAATTGGGTTTGGAGTTCCATGTGTGTTCATGGTGATCTCTCTTGTTATTTTTGTGTTAGGGAGAAGGAGTTATAGGTATAGTAAAAGAAGACAAGAAGAAGAAATCAACCCGTTTACAAGAATAGGTAGAGTCTTCTTTTTAGCATTCAAGAATCAAAGATTGAGTTCCTCGCAATTGTGTGAAGATGAGCTGGAGGCAGAGCCATCTCAAGGATCTCCACGGAAGCTGCGGTATGTTCGACAGACTTGTTGCGGGATTAATTCATTATCTTGTGACAGGTTTCTCAACAAAGCCTTGCTTGTACCCAATGATTCTGCTGAAGGAGAAAACGTGTGCAGGTCTAGTGATGTTGAAGATGCCACAGCTCTTGTTAGGCTTATTCCAGTATGGCTTACAACTCTGGCTTACGCCATACCTTACGCGCAGTACATGACTTTCTTCACAAAGCAAGGTGTCACAATGGAAAGAACAATTTTTCCTGGTGTTAAAATCCCATCTGCTTCTCTTCAGGTCTTTATTAGTGTATCAATTGTCCTTTTTGTCCCCATCTACGACCGTGTTTTCGTTCCATTCGCCAGGTCAATAACTAAAGATCCCTGTGGCATCACAACGCTCAAAAGAATTGGAGCTGGAATGGTACTATCAGCTCTAACTATGGTAATTGCAGCTTTGGTCGAGTCAAAGAGGCTCGAGATTGCAAAAGAACACGGGATTATAGACAAACCGAAAGCAACTGTTCCAATGTCGATATGGTGGTTAATTCCTCAGTATCTGTTGCTGGGATTGGCCGACGTATTCACTTTAGTGGGAATGCAAGAGTTCTTCTACAGCCAAGTTCCCACTGAGCTGAGAAGTATCGGTCTCTCGCTTTACTTAAGTGCGTTGGGTGTGGGAAGCTTATTGAGCAGCTTACTCATATCTCTGATCGACTTAGCCACTGGAGGAGATGCTGGAGACAGCTGGTTCAATAGTAATCTGAACAGAGCCCATCTTGATTACTTCTATTGGTTGCTTGCGGTTCTTAGCGCCGTTGGATTCATTACCTTCTTGTTCATTTCCAGGTCGTATATCTATCGCCGGATGGAGTAAGTGTAGTTTGTAAGTTAAAAATGGAGGAGCTTTTTTAATTGGTGTATGATTCTTATGAAAAAAATCACGATTATGCGACTTTGTAATTACAAAGTCAAATTCTAGTTCTGCAAATTTGATGTTAAATTACTATTAGAATCTATAAAGTTACAATTACTATACGGCTTTACAATTTTGGTACTAATTCCATATTACGTATACCATACAAGTTACAACGATTCCATAGTTAGTAACTAAGTATAGTGTCTTTTGCTATACAACGACTCCTGATTGTGTGGTCCAGGACCTGCACTCAAAATATTATAGAAAACATACGTCTAAATATATAAACAAAACAGTAATGTATAAAATTAGAAATATATGAACAGTTAATATGATTACCAAGTTTGAGATTAGGCGCAGGATCCCCAATTTACTTATTTTTTAACAAAAGGTAAAAATAAAAAAATTATGACGATAAAAATAAAATTTATTGATCCGTATGTAAAATGGGATCAAATCCATTAAATTTATCCAATAATTCAAATACATTTTAGATTCCTCTTCCAGGCCAATGAATTAGAAAAACATTATCTGTTCCATTATCATAAAATGAACAATGATAAGTTGATAACATTGCGTTATTCATAAATTAACTATACTATAGGAGGCCAAAAAAAAAAAAAAAAGCTGTTTGTTTACTTCACTTCCCACAAGAGACAAAACAAAAATTCAAATTATGCAGTAAGTTAGGCCATGTGTTTTTTATTAGAGGTTATAAGAGCATGTGTGTGACTGTGAAAATAACTAAACATTATTAAAAATAGTTTTTTTTTGAAAATGTCGAGAGTCTCATAACTATATGAGAACCTCTTACGTGAGAAACATGTCTATTTATAAATGGTTAAAGTTTTATTATGATAAGCCAAATCCACAATTTTAAAAGTTCATTAAATAGTTTATATGTTATATTTTTTTTGTCATAAATCATAAAATAAAACTGTCTATCTAACAAGTTTCATTATGTATAAGACTAAATTATATATTAATATTAATTAAAATTACAATAATACTAAATTAATATTATTTTAGTTAATACTTTAAGGTTGAAATATTAGAAAATTATTTCTGAGATTTGAAAATTTTCAAAATATATATTTTGATATTCTTAATAGTATTTATGATTTTATTTTGTACTATTTATAATGTATTGTATTAATAGTATTTATGGTTTTATTATTGTTACTATTATAGAGTATATAAATAATAATTAATGAAATTGAATATATTTAAGATATAACTTGATATGATTTAAAAGATATTAATTAGAAATCTTCTAATTTAAGTTAATTTTTAGATAAATATTCAAATTAAATTACATTAAAAATAAATTATACTGAAAGTAAATATTATATTGATGAAAGACTTATATTGGTGGGAAACTCAGCTTTTTGTTTCTTTTCACTTCCCACAAAGAGACAAAAAAAAAACTCAATTCTGTAGTCGGTTACTATTGGAATTATTCATTTAGTATAAGTTGGACCAGGTGTTTTTTTATAAGAAGTTATAAAAGGCCCAAGTGTTACCGAACCAAGTTCTTGTTTGTAGTCTCTCTCATTGGAAAAGAGAAAATGGCGACTCATGCAGAAGAATACGTGATCGACGCCGTTGACCACCGTGGATTTGCCGCCGGAAGATCCATTACCGGTAGATGGAGAGCCGCCTGGTTTATACTCGGTAAGTCAAACAAATCAATCTCCAACGTAAATGAGATGGCGAACTAATACTCAGTTTCACAATCTCCGAGGAGATTAGGTGGGGAGGTTGCGGAGAGGTTCGCACACTTTGGGATCGGTACAAACCTGATAAGCTACTTGACAGGACCACTTGGTCAATCTACGGCGGTCGCCGCCGCTAACGTCAACGCTTGGTTTGGAATTTCAACTCTTCTTCCTGTTCTCGGAGCTTTTGTCGCCGACGCTTTTCTTGGCCGGTACCGAACAATTATCATCGCTTCACTTATTTACGTACTGGTTAGTCTCGTTCTGTCTATTCTCTTTCAAATTCGGATATGAGTTTATAACTATGTGAAATCGATTAATTTCAACTTCAATATTATGTGTTTTTTTCGATATTATGAGTTAATGCTTGTTTATTAGGATTTTTGGCTTGTTTGCAAGAGTAAAATTTATGTCAAAACCTTTTCCATAATCCATATATGTTATCTATTTCTATTCACTCTAGGAAGCAAAAAAAATACAAAAATCGATATTAAAACAGAGCAAATAACAAAATATTAAAACTTCAGTAGAGGATATATATGTTTCAACTCCCGTATATATATGTATACATTAAAAATTAATTTGAGCAGAATTTGCATTTTGATGTCAGGGACTGGCATTTCTGACTTTATCAGCGTTTCTGGTTCCTAAGACTACTGAAGTGACCTCTTCATCACCTTCTTCTTTTCTCAATGCACTCTCTTCTTCTTCTCTTTATATCTGGTGGCTATTGGACAAAGTGGCCACAAGCCTTGTGTTCAGGCTTTTGGGGCGGGCCAGTTTGATGAAAAAGACTCGCAAGAGAAAAGTGATAGAAGCTCGTTCTTCAACTGGTGGTTTAGTATGTCTGCAGGAACCTGCTTGGCCGTTTTAGTGGTTGTGTACATCCAGGAATACGTCAGCTGGGCACTCGGTTTTGGAATCCCAAGTGTGTTCATGGTGATCTCTCTTATTCTTGTCGTGTTAGGGAGAAGAAGTTATAGGTATAGTAAAAAAAGACAGGAAGAAGAAACCAACCCGTTTACAAGAATAGGTAGAGTCTTCTTTGTAGCATTCAAGAACCAAAGATTGAGTTCCTCGGAATTGCACAAACTTAAGCTGGAGGCAAATCCATGTCAAGGATCTCCAGAGGAGCTGAGGTATGTATAGTAATGGTAGGTTAATAGGTTATGGTTTGAATGATTTGTTGCGTGATTAATACATTATCTGGTGACAGGTTTCTTAACAAAGCCTTGCTTGTACCAAATGATTCTGCTGAAGGAGAAATAGCATGCAGTTCTACTGATGTCGAAGATGCCACAGCTCTTGTTAAACTTATCCCAGTATGGCTTACAACTCTAGCCTACGCCATACCTTACGCACAGTACATGACTTTCTTCACAAAGCAAGGCGTCACAATGGAAAGAACAATTTTTACTGGTGTAACGATTCCACCAGCTTCTCTTCAGGTCTTTCTCGGCATATCAGTTTTCCTCTTTGTCCCCATCTACGACCGTGTCTTCGTCCCTATCGCCAGGTCAATAACTAAAGATCCCTGTGGTATCACAATGCTCAAAAGAATTGGAACCGGAATGGTATTGTCAACTTTCACTATGGTTATTGCAGCTTTGGTTGAGTCAAAGCGGCTCGAGATAGCTAAAGAACATGAGCTTATAGACCAACCGAAAGCAACTGTTCCAATGTCGATATGGTGGTTAATCCCTCAGTACTTGTTGCTGGGATTGGCGGACGTATACACTATAGTGGGAATGCAAGAGTTCTTCTATAGCCAAGTTCCTACTGAGCTGAGATGTATTGGTCTCTCTCTTTACTCAAGTGCATTGGGTGTGGGAAGCTTATTGAGCAGCTTACTCATATCTCTGATCGACTTGGCCACTGGAGGAGATGCCGGAGACAGCTGGTTCAATAGTAATCTGAACAGAGCCCATCTTGATTACTTCTATTGGTTACTTGCGGTTCTTAGCGCCGTTGGATTCATTACGTTCTTGTTCATTTCCAAGTCGTATATATATCGCCGTGTGGACGAAGTGTAGTTTCTAAATGAGAAATATGATTATATAACTATATTATATATAGTTGTGAACAGTTATAAAAATATGATTAACACAAAACAGTCATGTATAAGATTATAAAATGTATGAACAGTTTTAAAAATATGATTAACAAGTTTGAGATTTGACGTAGGATCCCTAGGTTATAAAAATGACTATTGTGTAACAAAACTAAAAATACTACGTACATACGATTAAACATTTATTCAATTCGGTTTGGTTTGTTTAACTTTAAATGTTACTAATTTATTGTTGTGATGTCAGTTATCACTTGTAACATTTTCTCTTAATTAAAAAAAAATCACCTATACAAAATAAAAGAAACTCCTTGAAGCTTCTCAAACTATTCACGTGAGCTAAAGACATGAAATCTACCAAAATCCAAAATCACGCGGACAACCCTAAGTGTACGTGGAAAATGCATTATTACTTTTTAACAAAAAGTTGTATTACAAATATGAGACTTGCAGCCTTTGCAAACGAGTTCCACGTCTAATACAATAGTATTTTTTATTTTTTGTTAAGGATTTGAAAAAAACAATAGAATTTTAATTATATATATAAGAAATGTCAGTTTTTACCAATATATAAGAAATGTCATTATAACTATTAAAAAAATAGAAACATATAATTTTAAAAGAATATATATATATATATATATATATATATATCAAGCTGGTTCAGAGTAGGCATATTATAAATGTATAAATGTTGCTTTTATTATGTCATTGGATTAAATTAATCATATTTTTATCCAAAATATTTAGTCATACCATCAATATTTTCTGAATTCTTTTTATAATATTATATAATGAGAAAATTTTACCTCATATGTATAACTAAAAGTTACTTACAAATAGCCAGGGAATTTTTTTGGGAAAATACATTTTAGAAGGTGAGATTATGAGGAAATTAAGTACAATTCAAACATATTTTAATAAAGAGAATTGAGAAATTATCTATTTGTCGAGTTGTGTAAACAAATAATTTTTTTTTATTTACAAACTGTCGTCACTTACTTATGTCATAGTTAGGGGTGTCAAAATGAATTATGAGTGAGTAGTATGAGTTATATGATCTAATCCATAAACCATAATGATTGAAATTTTTTATCTATTGATAAGTCAAATAAGTTGATGGTTAAATGTGTTAATGGGTCAAATGGGTTGATGGTTAACCATTTAACCCATCAATTTTTAAAAATTGAATCAAACCAACTTAATCAATTTTCTCAATCTCTCAATTTTCTCGCTAAAATGTGAATATACAATTTTCCTATCAATATGCATATATGTAATTTTTATGCCAAAGTGAAGATCTACAATTATTCCGCCAAAATGTGTATCCGCAATTTTCCCGTCAAAACATGATTTACAAATTATAGCCAAAAATAAGAAATCCGTAATTTTTCCGGGAGAAAGCAGCTCCACATTTCTCCGTAAAAAACTTGATTATGCAAATTTTTCATCAAAATACAAATATGTAATTTTTCAGAAAAATCCGCAATTTTTCCACCAAAAACAGTTTCATCATTTTCCTGCCAAAAACTTGATTCAAGATTTTTCGCACCAAAATGTAAATTTGTAAAATGAGAAATCCGTAATTTTTCCGTCAACAGTGGTTTCATAATTTTTTTGCCATAAATTTGATTCCGTATTTTCCACCAAAAATATGATGATGATGGTGATGGTGATGGTGAATCATAGTCCATGCTGGTTCGATTCCACAACGTCACCATTAGTGTACAAGATATGAATACATCCCACTTAATAAAAAATATGGGTCCCAATTATTGTCAAATCTTTCGTAGGTTTTTTTTTTTTTCATTCGTAGCATTAAAAAAAGAGAGGATTTGGTAGAAAATTTGATGAAATTTTTAGATACATTAGCGATGATCTCTAAAATCAGATAGAATTTGTTTGATGTCTTAACTTTAAAATTTTACAGTTGTTGCCGATTTGTGTTATATACTTCTTACATTCCAATTTCTATAAAATACTAAATGAAATAAATAAAAAACAGGAAACAAGATTATAACGTCACTCCATAAAAAGTCGATGCCGAAACGAATAATTCGAGAAGAGAAGTTTGACAGTGGAATCCATCGTTTGAATAAGCTTGACATCACGAGTCGAATTTGCATAGACACAAAGTAAAAGACTAATTGATATCATAAGTGTGTCATGACTTGATAATAATTTACAGAATCAACAATTAAACTCATGAATACTTGGTGTGAACATTCTGTACAGCATCAAAATTCAAAAGTCAAAAGAAAGATAGAATTTTGCATTATTTGGTTACAACTACTTTCCATAAATGGAAATAGTCTCTTAATTTATACTAACTCGATACTGAAGTAAGAAGAAATGGAAAATGGTCCATGACATTCTACCAAAAAAAAAGTCCATGGCAATGAGTGTCAGGGTTGAGTCTACGCTGTGACTTTACATTTGCTCATTATTTAGTGTTTGGGTTTCGTTCTGGGTTTTTATGTTAACTTGTGTTAATTTTTTTTTTTTGAAAATTAACTTGTGTTAATTTTTACACCCTTACGAAAAAATATATGAGACTTGTCATTTGCTTTTCCTGCCGAAAAACAAATATCAACATTTTATAGTTTTTTTTTCACACCAATTGAATGTTTTGACTGTTTGTTTATATTGTTTTAATATTCCTTTAACAAAAATTATTGTTTTAGTATTCATAAATTAGAGTTTCTGACAAAAAAATATTATTTATTGTCTTTAGTAAATAATGAAAATTCCATTTGAATATCACTTCATCAATTTAAGATATTAATTTCTTACCAAATATATATTTTCAAATATAATTTAAGTTTTTTAATGCATATATCTTTCAAAATCTCAACACAGAAAGTACAAATTTTGGAGTTCTATATATGCATAACTTTTGTTGTTCAGTTATAGAATGGAGAAACTTTGGAGAGGGATCCAACTCATAGTCTAACATATATTTTTCTCAAATTTGGAAACTCATATTTATAATCGTAAATAATTGGAATATTGTAGCAATAGAAACAAATGAGTAAAACACAAATGTCAATGTTTTATACACTAATCGCGACGTAGTCGTAGTGTATGGAAAATGCGTGGATATAGACTTTAAAAACATGTAAATGAGTAATGTGGATGACATGAAAACCTGGATTAAAACTGAAAGATGGAGTCAGAAGTTACCATTTTTTTTGGGCAAAGCGACAAAGTGTTATCGACCGGTTACTACTTGGCACATATTTCAATACTTTCATTTATTCCATAGAAGAGGATGTAGTTTTAGATTTATATTTTAATTAAAATATGTTAGCTGTTTTATATATAAATTATGTGATATATCAATGTTATTTCAAAATAGTTTGTTTAAATTTTTATTCTAATTTGAGTTCTTCTTAGTTGAGTTGGGTAGCAGTTTTTACAATAAGAATGAGTTATCACAATTTACAATTTAAAATTAAACTGATGTTTTTACTTTGTTATATGAGGATTTGTTTTGTTTTACTAAATTTGATAGTAATATATTTGTTTCTTTTAAATATTGATGGTGATATGTCCTTTTTAATATTTTTGGTCTTGCAATCATTTTTAAACTTTTAAGATATCAGACATTTTTCTAATATTAACTTTATATTTTGAATTGTTAATCTAAGATCAATGTAAATGTAAATAGATTTATTTGAGTCTATCTTTAATAAAAATCTTAGTCCTCAGTTTCATATTTGTTAATTATTTGATCCATATATTTTATTTTGAATATTAGTATTTAATAGATCATATTTACTTTAAATTTCATATTTAATTTAAAGAATATGTGCCTTTTTAGGTTTTGTATTTTATTTTTTATTTCTAAAACTTAAATAATTTTACATAATCTATAGTAATTACTGTATTATTTAAAATAAATTATAAATTCACAAAATATTTAAAGCCAAAAATAAAACTGTTGATGTGATCCTGCATGGTAAAAAAAGAAAATAGATGCTTATGTGTCGGTGCTGGAGAGAGTCCATTCTCTCTTTATATATATGATATATGATTATAGATTAGGCCAAGTGTTACGGAACCCATCTCGTCTTTGTAGTCTCTCTCCAAAAATGTCTTCTACTACTGCAGAAGAAAACGTGATCGACGCCGTTGATCACCGTGGATTCACCGCCGGAAGATCTAATACTGGTAAATGGAGAGCCGCTTGGTTCATAATCGGTAAGTTAAACAATTCTCTAACGCTAATTAATGATATCGCGAGCTACTCAGTTTCACAACTTTTTGAATCTTTTCATTGCAGGTGTGGAGGTTTCGGAGAGGTTTGCGAACTTTGGGATCAGTTCAAACCTGATAAACTACTTGACAGGACCACTTGGTCAATCTACGGCGGTCGCTGCCGCTAACGTCAACGCTTGGTTTGGTATTTCAACTCTTCTTCCTGTTCTTGGAGCTTTTGTCGCCGACGCTTTTCTTGGCCGGTACCGAACAATTATCATCGCTTCTCTTATCTACATACTGGTTAGTCTCTTCTCTTTCAAAGATCTGAATTTAAAATAAGGTGAAATCTATTTTTTGGTTTTCTTGTTCTTCAAGAAAGAGTGTGCAAGAACTAGAAATTAACTTGGATTTTTGATGTCAGGGATTGGCATTTCTGACTTTATCTGCGTTTCTGGTTCCTAAGACTACTGAAGTGAACTCTTCATCACCATCTTCTTTTCTCAAAGCACTCTTCTTCTTCTCTATATATCTGGTGGCTTTTGGACAAAGTGGACACAAGCCTTGTGTTCAGGCTTTTGGGGCGGACCAGTTTGATGAAAAAGACCCACAAGAGAAAATTGAAAGAAGCACCTTCTTTAACTGGTGGTACCTTACTATGTCTGCAGGAATCTTCTTGGCCATTTTAGTGGTTGTTTACATCCAGGATAACGTCAGCTGGGCACTTGGGTTTGGAATCCCAAGTGTGTTCATGGTGATCTCTCTTGTTCTTTTTGTGGTAGGGAGAAGAAGTTATAGATATAGTAAAAGAAGACAGGAAGAAGAAATCAACCCGTTTACAAGGATAGGTAGAGTCTTCTTTTTTGCTGTCAAGAACCAAAGATTGAGCTCTTCGCAGTTGTGCGAAGATGAGCTAGTGGCAGAACCATCTCAAGAATCTCCACAGAAGCTGAGGTATGTGTTGTGACAAATAAACAAAACTTAAAATGAAAACAAGTGTTTTTTTTTTAATTAATTTGATAGATAAATATGGTGTATGGTATTCTCAATGGGTTATTCATCAATTAAAAAAAAAAAAAAAGAGAGAGAGAATCGTTTGAGAAACTCTACAAAAAATTTGAAAAACCAATTTGACACATGGTCAGATATAATTGGTTCTATTTCTTTTTAAATATGGTCAGATATAATTGGTTCTATTCAATTTAGTTAAATAGACAAAATACATTAAAAATATTAGTGAAAGCCTCAAAATGGGGTTCTCATTGATGGGGATGCACTCTTTTTATATAGATCTCAAAATCTGAAAATAATAAGAAAACAAAATCTGGAGAATCTTCTAATTTTCTATATGTTTAATAACATATGCATGAATCCCATGATTATGAATCTTATCTACTTTCTTGTGACAGGTGTCTCAACAAAGCACTACTTGTACCCAATGGTTCTGCTCATAGAGAAACGTCATGCAAACCTAGAGATGTCGAAGATGCCACAACTCTTGTCAGACTTATTCCAATATGGCTTACAACTCTGACCTACACCATACCCAACGCGCAATACATGACATTCTTCACAAAGCAAGGCGTTACAATGGAAAGAACAATTTTTCCTGGCGTAAAGATCCCACCTGCTTCTCTTCAAGTCATAATCAGCATATCAATCATCCTCTCTGTCTCCATCTACGACCGTGTTTTGGTCCCAATCAGTAGGAAGATAACCAAAGATTCTTGTGGCATCACAATGCTTAAACGAATGGGAACCGGAATGGTAGTAGCAAGTCTCACTATGATGATTGCAGCTTTGGTTGAGTCAAAGCGGCTCGAGACTGCAAAAGAACATGGGCTTATAAACCAACCGAAAGCAACTGTTCCAATGTCGATATGGTGGTTAATACCTCAGTATTTGTTGCTTGGAATGGCTGATGTATTCACTTTAGTGGGAATGCAAGAGTTCTTCTACAGCCAAATTCCTACTGAGCTGAGAAGTATCGGTCTCGCACTTTACTTCAGTGCAATGGGAGTGGGAAGCTTATTGAGTAGCTTACTCGTCTCTCTGATCAACTTGGCCACTGGAGGAGACGACGAAAACAGCTGGTTCAATAGTAATCTAAATAGAGCCCATCTTGATTACTTCTATGCGTTACTTGCGGTTCTTAGCGCTGTTGGATTCTCTACGTTCTTGTTTGTTTCAAGGTTGTATATCTATCGTCGAGTGGACGTAGTGTAGTTTCTAAATGAAAAAAATGGAGAAAATAAATAAACTTTTGACATAGTTTTAAAAGTTCTGGCGTCAAACCGAGATACTAAACAAAAAAATAGGGTTTCGTATTGTTAAAGATAGAATGCATAATTTTAATTTTGTCACCAATTATCTTTTTTTTTTTTTACGATAATCACCTATTATCAATAATGATATTTTAATGTCATGATTATATCATTATGTAATTGTAACGTCAAATTTCTGTTTTGCAAATGGGACCCAAAACTGCAAAGCTGTATGATTGTGATTTTAACGTTAGAATCGTGAAACACTGAAACTCGCAATGTTTTTTTTGTTTATATATGTTTTTGGGAACATATATTACATATCCATATTACGTAGATTTTTTCCATCAACGATTCTTATGTACTTTTAAATATATACACAAAAACAGTACTGATGCATAGATTTATAAAATGTATGAACAGTTAACTATAATTACCAAGTTTGATATTTGGCGCAGGTGATCATTAAAAAAATACTGAGTAACAAACTAAATTTTAAAAACAATTTTTTTTTAAATGACACTTAATTTATTGGATCGAATGAAACATAATTATTAATTGGTTAATAAAAATTAAGTGACAACATAAATAAAGAAAGCTGATATTGATTAATAGTATATGACTGATAGTGAAACTACACCCACTTGGACACAAGATTAATATTACAAGATATGGGCCCTGTTCTTTTCTTTGTCGTTGCGTCTGCGACTGCCACCAAGCAAAACGACAATGAACGTAATAAGTAAGCAAGTTAAACGACGTTCACAGAGACGTCGCCGTAGTGATCACGTAGCTAAAAGGTATCGTTGTAGTGATCGCGGTAGCTAAAATGTGTCGCCAGAAATTCCAGCGACTAAACAAAACATCAGGACTATGATATAATTAAATGCTTGGGTAGAAAACCGTAGAAGTACGTAAAGCAACATTTATTGTAAATAGGTACACATAGGTAAAATACTATAGGAAAACTGATAAGAGTTTTGCATGAGTACTAGGTTCTTCTCGATTTCGTTAATTTAAACGTTCAACTCGGCAGAATTTGTTTCTTCGGCAGTGGATTTCATCATGCGAAGAGATTCGACTATGAGATCACAAAGGTGATGAGGGTCTGGAATAACGTCGAGATCAACTCCAAGATTGATGATAGCTTTGTTTACATAACTTTGTATGTGGATAATGAGTGCCTGGTCCAATAAACAACATATTGTTAGTTTATGTCGATTCGTTTAAAGCTATGCAGTCACAAGACCAGGGCCGGTCCAACAATGACAAAACTTATTAGGGATGTCGTTTAATTAGTTCTTTTCTCTTTTTAAGTTCTTTTTTGTTAACGGATAAAAAAACTAATCCTCATTGTTATATCCAAGCCTGGCCCAATGATATTTAGTGCCTATAGCAAAAACAGATAAAATTATAAAAATACACATCCAAACCTTAAACTCAGGTTGATAATGAGACTAAGCATGAACAAACCACTGAACCATACGCCTAATTCTTTAAAATCTACTTCCCAGAATATATGTAATAACTTTGATGTCTAAAGCAAGGTGTTTATTGTTGTATGATTATTCGACATGATTGTTGTTTAAAGTCTATCCACAATATATCTACGCATTTTTTACTGATTTTCTTAGTTTATATTGGAATTTAATGACCATATTTATTTAGTAGAAACAAAATTTAATTAAAAATGTCAATCTTCCCTACTCATAATATATAGATATAATAATGGTAGGAGAATATATAAAGAAAGATGGATATATGCGTAACGCAAAAATGTCCATTGCAAAGGCCATCAAGTTAATATGACTTTTGAGTCTTTGACAATGGTTTTAAGGAAGATATTGGGTGTAATACCTGTGGAACACCAGATATACTTGCGGCAACATAAGATATTTGATGGTCGAAAATGCTTATTTCTTCGGATGGACCGGGAACATTTGACAATATGATTGCTGAGCGACCAAAAATTCTCGTCGCAAGATTTTTGAGTGCCTGTGTTTCCATATCCCCACAAAACCAAATGAATAGAGACTCATCATTCATAAATATATAATATATCTGAAATAATCAAAATAATTAAGATTGATGTAGTATCTCACCTTGAATCCGAAAACTTCCACTGTCAATTTGAGTAATACATAGGAAAATAGAGGTTCGAGGGAGAGTTTTTTCCGATCCATAATAGTTTTGGCTCGTCGGATGTATTCAAATATATCATTTTCAGGCCTCAACCATAGCGGAATCATAGCATAACCAATTGAGTTTCCCCATCTTGACTTTGAACGTTTTGCCATCATTTTAGCAAATTCCTATATTATATAGGACCCAAAAAAAAAACAAAAAATTTAAAAACATAGGGCATTGAGATTCCAATTGTCTTTATGGAAAATAAGTAAAGACCGTTTGGGTTATGTGTGTTTGCATTTGCACCTCGATATTTTTATTTGGTCTTAGGTTAAAAAATACAACACCACGAAGACATATATTTTCTAGAGATTTTCTTGACTTCGGATTTGTTTTAGAATCTGTTTGCAAAAGCAAAAAAAAAAAATGTAAGAAATGTAATTTGAAGATAGTAATAAATAATATAAAAATATTTTACCATATTTTTCACTCAAATATCGTGAAAGACCAGCTTGCACCATCCCAATCATAACATCGTTCACAGTCTAATATTAAGAGAGAACAAGAAAAAATAATGAAGCTCATGGTTTTTGCTCAACCAATAATTAATTAAGCTAGAATGAAAAAAAGAAAATCAAACAACATACCGTTTTCATTGCGTTCTTCACGATTTTCACATCATCCAAACTAATGAGTCTATGAATAAACTTATTAGGGCTAAGTGTAGCACTTGGTTTACCCATAAGAGGAGCTGAAGCATCGCGAGCAGAGCATAAAATGATCAAAAACTTGAAAACTTCAACAAAGGAGTGGAACAATAGTCTTACTATGAGCCACAAGCGAGTAACCAAAGACGAACAAACGTTGGTTACTTTGCTTTTTTTGGGGGCCAAGAAGGTTGGTAATGCCTCTGGATCACTTGATTTTCGACTACAAGCGAGTAAAAGAGACATAAGAGACATGCCATCACCCAAAGAATGATGAAATCTTGCCACCATAAGAGATTCTGCATCTAAGGTTTTCAGTTTCAATATGTGGATCTCCCATAACGGTTTAGACATATCTAGTGGGGAAAAAACCATATTTGATGTATAATCCTCTAGAAATTGATCAGGATTATCAATGGTGGGATCTATATCCGGAACAACTACATGATCTTCAATTTTTACTTTTTTGGGAATCCATTTCTCTTTGTGTTCACCTTGACCTGTCTCCTACAAAATATTACATAAAAAAATCGTTTCAAAGTTGCACACGAATATCGTTGCCATAATAAATATATGATCATGTGAACGTGTGTGTGCTAATTACTAGTATGCTAGAGAAGCGTGGATGGTTAATCAATGTGTTCTTGAAGCCTTCAACAAGTGCGCATGGATTGGCTTCATTTTTGAATCCAATGGTTACGATGTTGAAGCAATCGAAACCCTGTAAGCTGAACAGCCGTGAAAACGGGCTCACTGGCACCTCTCCGGCAGTCACTTGCTTCTCCATTGCCATATCTTTTTTTTGTTTGGCTGTTTATATAATGATTCTACCAAGTGCGTACCGTTGGTTTATATTACTATTTTATTTTGCAAAAAAAAACTTTTATTTAACAAATATGTGTCCTTAAGGTCCCAACTCTTTAATACTTCATCTGCCCCTGTTTACATTACATTTAAGGTTAATTATGATTTGGTGGCGGTGCGAAAAATTTTAGTAGTAGTACTGTCACAATTAGTACTAAATATTATGGCAAAACGATTTATAATGATGTGATTTATTAGTTGCTAGCATCCAATCCAAATAGTTATCTTAAATCGCATTTGCTTACCGTGATTAAGAACAGTAACAATAAAACTTTACAAGTCTTTAGTCGAATCTCAAATTTACAACGGAATGGTGAGAATATGGTTTTGCAACAAAATCACAAATTTGTTTAATCAACAATCTTTTTAATACAAAATAGTGATTTTGTGACTGCCTTGCAAAATCGTGATTCCACACAACAACAATGTGGTCACATCACAAAATCACTATTTTTTTTTAAATTTCCATTGTAATTGCATGAAACATTCATTTGGAGAAAGAGTCGTATTTAATTTCGCATCTGGATTATGATATGCAATGGAATTGTAGAATCTCTTTTTTTTGTTTTGAATAATTGCTAATATGTGTCAGAAAAAAACATGACTTTACTACCAAATGAAAGACTCTCGATTTTTCTTTAGATAAAATTTGAAAAAAATACCATATTTCAGTTTTTTTATTTGAAAATATCTTCTTTTTATTTAGTCTATTTTTAAAATAAAATGATGTTATTGTTTTACTAAAATACTCTTTTAAAAGTGAATATAATTTCTAGAAAAAAATTAATTAAAACAAATAAAATCGAGTATATATTTTTATTTTACAGAAAAATAAAGATTTTATTTGGAAAAAACATAAAGAAAATTTCTTAAATATCTCTTATTAATTGGCTAAAAAAAAATCTGAAAAATCACAATATTTTCATCTTCGACGAAACAATTATCTGGACCAATTTTTTAAAAACTCAATTAGCTTCTAAACAATTTTCTTTTAATGTGAGAAATAATAACTTTTTTTAATCAATTTTTATCAAATAGAATTCAAATGAAAGATTTATTATATGTT
This sequence comes from Cardamine occulta, assembly GCA_028015245.1. Taxonomy (NCBI): domain Eukaryota; kingdom Viridiplantae; phylum Streptophyta; class Magnoliopsida; order Brassicales; family Brassicaceae; genus Cardamine; species Cardamine occulta. Next base: position 18,310,824 of record CM051366.1, read on the forward strand.
GTTAAAGAATCCATATTTGATTCATGTTGGTTATGGGAGGTAATGCTCTTTTTTGCTTTATGTTTTGAAGGCAAAATCTTAGTTAGAGTAATCATGAAAAAACTTATGTTTTAATTTTTTATGATTCAAATGGTTATGTAAGTGGATTTTATTATATAAAATCAATAAAACATTTTTATCTTAAAAAAAATTAAAATAATAATAATTATTATTATTATTTAAAATTTTCATTTTTATTTATTAAAAATAAATGACGTGTAAATTAAATAAGGATAAAAGTATCATATCATATACATAAAAATATTAATTTAAAATAAATAAATGAAGAAGATATTTTTCAAATAAAAAAATATAAATAGTGTAATTTGCAAAAAATCTGTTTTCTTTAAATCATGGAATTGCGATTTTCATAATTTAAATTGGAATGGCTTCATATATAGCTCACTTTTTTTTTCATTTTCAAGATTTGTAATACTTTTCTTCTGCCAAAATTAAAGAAAGAAGGACGATTAAAATAAACTATGATGTCATTAATTCCAACTTAAAATTATGATCTTGACACGCAAATATGATTATTATTATGCCACCGGAACACACATTTTAATCGTTTAAATCATCATTCTCTCAATAATTTTGGCAAAAGAAAAGTAGTTGACAAATTTTATTAATTGGATAAATTTATTCTTCTTCAACATGATGAAACACGTACACTATGTTACTCCAACGTAAAATCACAATGTCGTGTGTATTAGACTTGGCAATAAATAAATTAGTTCATGTCTTTTATATATTATTTAAATTTTTATTCTTTTGATATGAGACATTATGTCCAATACGCCCTTCGATGATTTTTCTAGCCATATATTCTAGTATTTTCGGGCAATGATCGACATGCTAACTATTGGGTCGGACCGATTATGGATTGGATTGGACATATGTAGATTGAGTTCTGATATTATATTAGACTATGAGTTTCCAACTCAAAATCAATTAACAATAAATAGATTAATCTATATCTTTTATATATTACTTAAGATCTTTCTTCAATTTCCAATGTGACACATTTTGTCCAATAGTGTGTTCTACTGACATAGCGTACTTATATTGTTTTCATGTTCAATCAAAACAAATAAATTGATCCAAACAAGAGTCGTCAACTACTTTTCTTCTGCCAAAATTATTGAGAAAAAGACGACTTAAACGATTAAAATGGGTATTAATGTGTGTGTTCAAGAAATATCTATGTGTAGCGAGTGCCTTTTTCCTTTTCATTTTTAATTATGTCATGTGCATGTTTACCAGGAAAATAGGGAAGGAACTATATATATATATATATATATATATCTCCAATAAGTGTGCACATGTCCGAGTTTGAGTTTTACAATGCCAAGATCCAAAAAGGGTGGATGCTGTTACCAGTAGTACGATCGAACTTTAAAAACACATACGCATGCTGTCTGTGCATATAATCAAGAAAATACGACATAGGTAATTCTCATGTATATGTTTGTCATTTTCAAGAAAAAAAAAGGTATTGATCCGAATTAAATTTGTGATACTTTTCTTCTGCAAAAATCAAAGAGATAAGGAAGAGATGCTTGACAGAATAAGACACGATTGAAATGTATGTTTAGGAACTATCATGTCTGATCATGCAGGATTACCAGAAAAATATGAAAGGCATATATATATATATTGTTGTGGTTAAAAAAGGGAAGGAATACCCATAAAGTATGCTTGATGGCTTTTTTGAACAAAAAAAAGAAACATATCCGAGTACGAGGCTTTTTTTTTTGGACATCAGTACGAGTTTTTAACTGTGCACAAAAGAATTTCCGAAATTGTTTGATTAGAAGAAAAGTTCTAAAATTCAAAAATGTCTACTTAATAGTATGGGGGCATGTTGATAAAAAAAACAAAAAACTGAGGCAAAAAAATCCAAAACATACAAAACAAAACAAAAAATTATGTCGTAGGGCTATAATTTAAAGTCCAAAATTTGAGAAATCTTAAACCCTAACATTTATTTATTTAATAAAATAGATGTCCATACAAAAAATATGTAAAGAAAAAATTCATCAGTTCCATAACAGTTAAATGAAAGATAAACTATCCAAAAATATTAATTTCAAAAAACAAAACTATCCAAAAATATTTATAAATCATTTTAAAAAACTAGACGTCTTAAACTTGAAATCCTAAACTCTAAAATATGAGAAAAGTTTAATGGTTTTGAATTTTGATATGGTTATGAGTGCAATTTCGCAGAATTTTCGAGCCGCCCCAACCTTGCATAACATAAACGTTATGGTATAATACCATTGGTATTGACATGCTTCTTATCTGTAAAATACTGAGATCCATATGAGCATTTAATATGTTAGGTTGTTAGGTCAAATCAATTTAATTTCAATTGTTAGTTGTCCATAAAATTCTATTGTGTTAATAATAAATATGTACATTGATAAAATTGAATTTATTTTTAATTAGAATTGAGTAAAATATAAATTAAGATTTTTGTTTTAAAAATTACATTGAAATGTAAAACGATATTTTTTATGAAACAGTGAAAAATACTAATTTAATGATATTTTTATGAAACAGATAAAAACTATCAAAACATACTTTTGGATTATTTTTGATAAAGTAAGATGGCTTTAATTTTTATATATATAATAGTTATTTATTTAAAATTTACCTATACCACTTTTAACTTAAAGATAAAAATTTAATAACAAACTAATAGAAAACGATTGATTTGTAATTGCATATAATACTTTAATGGCAGTCCAAAATATCTAATTATATAAAACAGATGATATTAATACTAATTTACAAGGGAAATAAGTAATCGACAATCACTAAGTTCAATAAAGAGTTGCTTTTGAACACATTTGTTACAAAACATATTCTTGCAGTCCTACAATTGGCATATATTCATCATGTGCTGCCTTGTACTCTTTTAAACCCAAGTTTGAGGGGAAATTTTAGCGTATCTCCTTCTTTGCTCTTACAGAGCATTTGCAGTAGACTGAAATAGTAGATCAAAAAAATTTCTTAAAATTTTGTGTTCACAAACTTAATATTTTGGGTTATGTGCTAAATAAATAGTACTATTTCTTAAACCTTCTAATGAAACTTGGTTTAAAATGCCGAAAAGGAGAAGAAATGGGTTAAAACTTAAATCTATGAGCCCATATATTTTTATGGCCCAAACACTGGCCTGTGTTATTCAAGAACGAAAAGAATCTGACGCGGGCTTCTTATTTTTAAATTATATTTTGACTACTAATCTTTCCGACATGTTCTTATAACGACTCTCGATAAACAGAAAATTAAATAACATATGCTGCACGCGTCAACTAGTTAAATTGACTAAATTGTTATCTTGTTCATCAACAACTCCAAATGACTTGCCAGCGAAGCCAATGACGTGCCAAGATCCGATCTCTTATAATGACGTATATTTACAAAAACCATTTGTCTGTATTCATTCCTAAAGAAGAGTCAAAACCAATCAATCAAAACAATGGCTATCACCGACGCTTCCGTGGCCGATGAGATCCGAAATACCACTGATGGTTCTATTGACTATCGAGGAAACTCAGCTGTCAGATTCTCCTCCGGTGGATGGAAATCGGCGAGGCTCATCATTAGTAAGTATAATAAGCCTAATCGAGTTACTTACTCACACGGCCACACCATATAACATTTCTTTATCTAACAATTTTTGTAGGTTCAGAAATGGCGGAGCGATTTGCTTACTATGGAATATCATCAAACCTAATAATGTACTTGACAGGACCATTGGGTGAGTCAACAGCTACAGCTGCAGCTAATGTTAATGCTTGGATTGGAACGGTGTCGTTTTTGCCGCTACTTTGGGGTTTTATCGCTGATTCTTTTCTTGGTCGTTTTCGTACTATCATCATCTCATCTTGTCTCTATATCTTGGTAATCAAGCATATAACAATTTCTTCTCAACCATTACTATTACCAAAAGTTTCGTTATTGTTGTTGTTATAATTTTTTAGTCGAAACAAAAACAAACAGGGACTTGGGTTGCTGACGTTTTCAGCCATGATTCCGCTTCACTGTGAAGACCAAAGTCAACGAGTCTCATGTGCTTCTCAGCTTCAAGTGACTGTCTTCTTCTGTTCTCTGTATCTTGTAGCAATAGGACAAGGTGGTTATCTCCCATGTATGAAGGTATTTGGAGCGGATCAATTCGATAGAAATGATCAAAAAGAAGCAAAAGCCAAGAGTTCTTTCTTCAACTGGTTGATGTTTGGAAACTGTATTAGCATATTGATGAGTCGTGTGGTCTCTAACTATATTCAAGAAAACGTAAGCTGGTTCTTAGGATTTGGTATTCCAAGTGTTTCCATGTTACTTGCTTTGTTTCTCTTCCTCCTTGGAATTACCTCTTACCGCTTTAGTATTAAAAGAGAAGGAAATGAAAACCCTTTTGCTAGAATCAGTCGTGTTTTCATGGCGGCTTTAAAGAACAGAAGACAAAGAGATTTAGTTATAGCTAACACCAACGAAACCCTCCTCCTTACTCACCAAAGTTCTAAGCAATTCAGGTAACATAATTTAACTACTTAGTTAAATATGTTTTAAGTTTATGAACTGAACGGTTTCTCTTGGATACTATGCAGATTCCTCGATAGAGCAGCGATTTCATGTGACTTGGGTGACATCGAAGAGGCGAAAGCGGTACTTAGGCTTGTTCCAATATGGATGACTTGCTTAGTCTATGCCATTGTAACCGCACAATCAACTACTTTCTTCACAAAGCAAGGAGCCACAATGGATAGGTCAATCTCACCAGGACTCTTAGTCCCTTCAGCTACACTCCAAAGTTTCATAAGCCTATCAATGGTTGTTTCCATACCAATCTACGACCGTCTACTTGTCCCAATCGCAAGATCCTTTACTCATAAACCATCAGGAATCACAATTCTTCAAAGGATTGGCACAGGGATTTTCCTATCCATTCTTACTATGGTAGTAGCCGCCTTGGTCGAGACCAAAAGGCTCCAAACCGCTCGAGATGACGTCACAATACTTGTGAGCGTATGGTGGTTGGTTCCGCAGTATGTCCTCTGTGGAGTCTCAAACGTGTTCACAATGGTGGGTTTGCAAGAGTTCTTCTATGACCAAGTCCCTAGTGAGCTTAGGAGCATTGGTATGGCTCTGAACCTAAGCATATACGGGGTCGGCAGCTTTCTAAGCAGCTTCATAATATCAGTCATTGATAAGGTCACGAGCCAGTCGGGTCAAAGGAGTTGGTTCGATAACGACCTGAACCATGCTCATCTAGATTACTACTACTGGCTACTGGGTTGTCTCAGCTTCATTGATTTAGCCTCCTACTTGTGGTTTGCCAAGTCATATGTCTATAGTAGACCAAACACCTTCTAAAACATTGTTTTCTCTGTTCTGCCAACTGAATTTGGCTTTTTTTTTCCATTTTTGAAACTTCACAAACCAACCAAATTGGGATTACATACTAAGCATTTATGAATTGAAAAAGTGTTACGTATTTAGTAAGACAAGTTTGGAGTTACTTTTATAGAATGAACAACTAGGCTTAAGAAATCAATCATGTCAAACAATTGTTATACGACAATGCTTTATTGCTATATGTTGTGGGCTTATAACACAACACTCTATAAAAGTATATCAAATGAAAAAGAAAAAAAATTATTTTCTTTTGTTTTGTCTTTTTGTGAAAAATATGATTTAATTGGTTATTTTTGTTATTTGGATTAGATATGAATACGAACTAAACATTTAGATCGAAACTATTAACTATATGTACGAGGGTATATGTATTATAGAATTAACAACCAGACTTAAGAAATCATACAATTACATATTTTTAATGTTTCTGTTAACTCAAATATTTTGAACAGGATCTCATTTTTTATATCAATTTAAATCTCTAAAACCACGTTATTACCACATGAATTTCCAACTGTGAAATCGAATAACAATGGATCATCAGAGCACTACCTACCCCAGTCACTTTTTTTTAGTATATATATATAATTTTAATCAAAGCCACTTTCTAATAATTTTTAAAATCAATAAAAACAAAACACATACAATGCTGCCGAGAAATACTCAACTATTATCTTCTTTATCAAAAATTATACAACTTGGCACCTTTCCACATAAAAAAAAAACAGGATAAGAAACTTTTTTTATATATTTTGGAAAGACAAAAGCCAATGGCGATCGCCGACGATGAGCTTGAATGTATACTTCCTCCGGTCACCACTGACTCTGTGAGTTCCATGGACAAGTCAACCGTCAGATTATCCTCTGGAGGATGGAAATCAGCGAGGCTTATCATTGGTTAGTAACTCCGATCGCTCTCAACAAATTTAACTCTGTTGACTCTTAAAGATTCCATTTCGTTTTCTTTGTCCCTAGGTGTCGAAATGGCGGAGCAGTTCGCCTTTTACGGTGTTTCGGCTAACCTTATAACGTACTTAACGGGACCATTAGGAGAGTCAACAGCTTCAGCTGCAGCTAATGTCAACGCTTGGAATGGAACGGTGTCGTTTTTGCCTCTTCTCTGGGGCTTTATCGCTGACTCGTTTCTCGGCCGTTTCCGTACCATTATAATCGCGTCTTCTCTCTATATCTTGGTATGTATATAACTATCTTTATTAAAATCTGTTTCTTGCAAGAACAAGATGATGATATGATGAAACATACAGGGACTTGGGTTGCTGTCTTTTTCAGCCATGACTCCTTCTAATACCAAAGATTCGAATCCACTTCAAGTCATTCTCTTCTTCTGCTCTATGTATCTTATAGCAATAGGACAAGGCGGTTACAAACCGTGTATTACGGCATTTGGAGCTGATCAGTTTGATGGAAATGATCTGAAAGAGGTAAAAGCCAAGAGTTCTTACTTTAACTGGTTGATGTTTGGAAGTTGTGTTAGTATACTGAGTACTCGTTTGGTATCTAGCTACATTCAAGAAGACCTAAGTTGGTCCTTGGGGTTTGGTATTCCAAGTCTTTCCATGTTACTTGCTCTGTTTCTATTCCTCCTTGGAACTAAGACTTACCGCTTTAGCACTACAAGAGAAGGAAAGAAAAACCCTTTTGCGAGAATCGGTCGTGTTTTCATGGAGGCTTTAAAGAACAGAAGACGATCCGATTTAGATATATATAACCCTAACGAGACGCTCCTTCTCCTCTCTGATCAGAGTTCCAAGCAATTCAGGTATCATAACTAACATATATTGATGTAACTTTTCCTTAGAAATTAGAATCTTTGAGGCGATACTTGTTCTTATACCATCTTGGTTTGTCTATATATGTACTATGGAAGATTCCTTGACAAGGCAGCGATTTCGTGTACCATAGCTGAAGTTGAAGAAGCAAAAGCGGTTCTTAAGCTTGTTCCCATATGGATGACTTGTTTAGCTTACGCCATTGTATGTGCCCAATCCCATACTTTCTTCACAAAGCAAGGAGCCACAATGGATAGGTTAATGTTACCAGGAGTCTTAGTCCCTGCAGCTACACTCCAATGTTTCATAAGCCTAACAATGGTCATTTTCATCCCAATCTACGACCGTATATTTGTCCCAATCGCAAGATCTTTCACTCAAAAGCCATCAGGAATCACAATGCTTCAAAGGGTTGGCACAGGGATTTTCCTCTCAGTTCTTTCTATGGTAGTAGCCGCCTTGGTTGAGACCAAAAGGCTCCAAACCGCTCGGGATGACGTCACAATACTTATGAGCGTGTGGTGGTTGGTTCCGCAGTACGTTATCTATGGAGTTGCAGATGTGTTCATGGTGGGTTTGCAAGAGTTCTTCTATGACCAAGTCCCTAGTGAGCTTAGAAGCATTGGTATGGCTTTGAATCTTAGCATATATGGGGTCGGGAACTTTCTAAGTAGCATCATGATATCAGTCATCGATAAGGTCACAAGCCAGTCTGGTCACACGAGCTGGTTCGATAACGACTTGAACCATGGTCATCTAGATTACTTCTACTGGCTACTCGCTTGTCTCAACTTCATTGGTTTAGCCTCATACTTGTGGTTTGCGAAGTCGTACGTCTACAATAGACCAAACACCTTCTAAAAATAGTGTACATTACCTACACGATGCATGAGAGCTATATATTGGTTTGACCCCAAAGAAAAAAAAATGTGCATACCTATACAAGATTTGAATCAACCCAAACAAGTTTTAGAAAAATTAAATAATTTTTAAAAAAAAATCAACATCGACATATTTATTATAGTTAGAGGGTATATTGTAGAGTTTCGCTTTAAAAAATTTTAAAATTAAATAAGATTCACAAAGATAAGAAAATAATATCTCTTTTAGGCTTGTAGCTAATGATGCCTCAATTTGAAAAAAACCATTTTAGATCAACGGGATTCACTCATTCTGTCATTCACATCCAAAAATAATAATTAATGGGTCCTTCAAGTTATGGATGAATGTACAAGTGTTGTCAAGGTCGTTGATAATTTCTAAGTTTTAATCCACACCATAGTATAGTACATAGAGAACTGATAAGCTCAAGATGAGATCTAAATATTCACGTACCCTCATACCCTCATATATACCCAAACTTAATATTTTTGTTAGTGGAGAGAAATAGAACAAAGTTTTAAGTTTGTGTACATCCAATGATATATGAAAATTGTCACGTTAGAACACCCACATTAGTAGTTTTTCAATGGGTCTCTTATTTAATATAAAAAATTAAATAACAAAAAAAAATATGAATTTTTCAAAAAGTGTGAGAACCTCAAACCTCATGTAATAGTCTCTCATCACATTTTTTTTTTGTTATTTAATTTTTTTTATTAAACTAGACTAATACCCGCGTATATGCGCAGGTTTTGTTTTGGATTATTTTATCTTAATTTTTTAAAAGTAACTTATACTAATTTACTTAAAATTATCTTTTTTATAATAATTATCTTAAGTTTTATATGTTGCCCAAACATGGTAATTTATAGATTACATGTTAGTTATTTTTTGAATAATATATTATTTATATATATAATTTACAGGTCTGTAAATATTATTTAAATTATGGAGTTTTTAAAATATTTCTTATTCCATGAATAGGCTAATTTTTTATCTTGGATTTTTTAAAATTTTCAAATCTTAAATAAGCAAACTCACGTTTACTTGTGCATTGCATTAAAAATATAATAAAATATGAAAAGTCACATAAAATTTTAAGAACAGACATTCAATATTTATTTACCAATAGAGTTTTAAAAAAACTAAAAATTAGTCATATATAACAATAGAAAATAGTATGACATTTTATGAAGAATCCACAATCAGACAACTCTTACACGTCTCGGTTGCGGGTTCGAAAGTGCAAATGGAGATTAAATATGACTTCTGTCAATTGAGAGTCGTGTTCATGATTTCAGTTTAAGATGTAAATAAAACTAGAGTGATCGAATAGGTCATTCACTAATAAACCAAAAATAAAGTGAAAAACATAAAAAATATTAATTATGATATTAATTTTGGTTGGCTTATGTGTTAGAATGGGAGAAATTTCTTTTTTTCTCTTTTTTTTGTTTTAAATTTTTATGTTATAGTTAATATATACAATTTTGAGATATAATTATTTAAACTAATTTTATATTGTAATATATAAAACAATGCGATTAATTTTTTATCCCTAAAATAAAGCCAACAAATTCAGTCAGAAAATAGACACAAAATTAATATATTGATTTCATTTTTTATATAGAACATAAAAATAAATCATAAATTTATTGATTTTATAAACTAATAAATAGTGTAACTATTTAGATATAATTAAAAATGATAGTGAAAAATATGATTAAACATGTAAAAGAAGATGTTAACATATAAAATAAGATGATGGAAATATATGATAAGTTAAAATGTCGTATTATGTAATGTTTAAATTTTCTGGTTTTTAAAAATTAAATTTAAATTTTTAAAATGTTTTATATATTTTTAAAGTAATTAAATTCAAATTAAATGAGTTGTTATATAAAATTAATAATTGTTTACAAATGTTGAACTGTTTTGCATGAGCTGACATGCATAATAAAAAAAAAAGAAACTGATATGTCAAATTGATGTGTCAAGTTTATAGGAAGTCATTTCACTTATTATATATAGGATGAGAGAGATGAGAGATTCATTGAAAAACTAACTGGAGGCTCTTAGTCTAAAAAAAAATAACTAATAAACAATTAAAACAAAGCACACATGTTCCGCGTGTTTACTATTTAACTTGCCAGCTAAGCCAATTACTTCCGACGCCTTCATCACATAATCTTTCCGACATATTCTATAAAAACACACTACAGAAAAACAGACAACTCAAAACCAAACATACAATGGCTATCACCGACGCTGCCGTGGCCGATGAGCTCGGACATACCACCGAGGGTTTTATCGACTATCGAGGAAACGCAGCTGTCAGATTCTCCTCCGGTGGATGGAAATCAGCGAGCCTCATCATTGGTAAGTAAGCCCAATTAAGTTCCTTAATCTTATGGTTACACCTAATATTTACTAATTTCGCTTTGGTTTTTCTTCTTTTCTAATTATTTTTTTGTAGGTGTAGAAATGGCGGATCGTTTTGCGTACTACGGGATATCGTCAAACCTGATAATGTACTTGACCGGACCATTGGGTGAGTCAACAGCTATACAGCTGCAGCCAACGTCAACGCTTGGATTGGAACGGTGTCGTTTCTGCCGCTTCTCGGGGGCTTTATCGCTGACTCGTTTTTTGGTCGTTTCCGTACTATCCTCATCTCATCTTGTCTCTATATCTTGGTATATAAGTAACAATTCCTCTCAAACATTACTATTAAAAAAAAGTTTTGTTATTGTTGCGTATCTTAGATGATTAACTGAAACAAAACAAGCAGGGACTTGGGCTGGTGACGTTTTCAGCCATGATTTCTTCTCATCACTGTGAAGATCAAAGTCAACGCGTCTCATGTGCTTCTCAGCTCCAAGTGATTATCTTCTTCTGTTCTCTGTACCTTGTAGCAATATCACAAGGCGGTTACAAGCCTTGTATTAAGGTATTTGGAGCTGATCAATTCGATGGAAATGATCAAGAAGGAGGCAAAAGCCAAGAGTTCTTTCTTCAACTGGTTGATGTTTGGAAACTGTATTAGCATATTGATTACTCGTTTGGTCTCTACCTACATTCAAGAGAACCTAAGCTGGTCACTAGGGTTTGGTATTCCAAGTGTGTCCATGCTACTTGCTTTGTTTATCTTCCTCCTTGGAACTAAGAGTTACCGCTTTAGCACTACAAGAGAAGGAAAGAAAAACCCTTTTGCTAGAATCAGTCGTGTTTTCATGGAAGCTTTAAAGAACAGAAGACAACCAGATTTAGATATAGCTAATCCGAACGTGACCTTCCTTCTCCTCACTCACCAGAGTTCCAAACAATTCAGGTAACATAATTAACAGATATGTTTTTTTTTTTTTAGAATCGTTGATGTCGCATTGTGTTCATATCAATAAGTGTAGGGAGGAAAGTGACAATTTATTATGAAATAAATAAATGTTATTTTTTACCCCCAAAAAAAAAAGAAATATATGTGCTGCCAAAGAAAAAAAAACATATGTTTTTTATTTAGACTCTTTGAGGTCACAGTGTGTTCATATCAATAACTGTGAGGACAAGACAATTTATTATGAATGAAATATATGTGCTGCCAAAATATATATATATATATATATATATATCCATCTAATCATATACCAATTGGTTTTGAGATATAAGTATGAACTTTTGACAATTCCTCTTTAAATACTATGCAGATTCCTAGACAAAGCAGCAATTTCATGTAAATTGTCTGAAATCGAAGAAGCAAAAGCAGTACTTAGGCTTGTTCCCATATGGATGACTTGCTTAGTCTACACCACTGTATGCGCGCAATCTCCTACTTTATTCACAAAGCAAGGAGCCAAAATGGACAGGTCAATAACATCAGGACTCTTAGTCCCAGCAGCTACACTCCAATGTTTCATAAATATATCCATTGTCTTTTCCATCCCAATCTACGACCGTGTTCTTGTCCCAATCGCAAGATCCTTCACTCAAAATCCATCAGGAATCACAATGCTTCAAAGGATTGGCACAGGGATTTTCCTCTCCATTCTTGCTATGGTAGTAGCCGCCTTGGTAGAGACCAAAAGGCTCCAAACCGCTCGTGATGACTTCACCATACCGATGAGCGTGTGGTGGCTGGTTCCACAATACGTTATTTGTGGAATCTCGGACGTGTTCACAATGGTGGGTTTGCAAGAGTTCTTCTACGACCAAATCCCTAGTGAGCTTAGGAGTGTTGGTATGGCTCTGAACTTAAGCATATACGGGGCCGGAAACTTCATAAGTAGCTTCATGATCTCAGTCATTGATAAGGTCACGAGCAAGTCTGGTCAAACGAGTTGGTTCCATAACGACTTGAACCAGGGTCATCTAGATTACTTCTATTGGCTACTCGCTTGTCTCAGCTCCATTGGTTTAGCTTCCTATTTATGGTTCGCCAAGTCGTATGTCTACAATAGACCAAACACCACCTAAAAACATTGTGTGGAGTGTGGACAGTCGATATTTAATGAATTGGGCCTTTTCTATGTATGCTATGGGCTTCATGACCAACCAAATCCGTATTTTCATACTAACTACAGTGTTTTCAAAACCAAACAAATTCTGATGGAAATCTATAAAGCTAGGGATCAATTAACATGACAATTTTTGTTTTTTATGCCAACTTAAATTTGACGGAGAAAATAGAAAGATATCCATGCTGTTTAACTTTAACCATTGGGCTTAAAATTCGGCTATGTTATGTACACTGGGTTTGGGTATATAACTTGGGCCTAACATCCAACTAACCAAATTGCACATAGCAGACTTGTAGTAGAAAAAGTAACACAAACTTAAGTAATCAGGCAGTGGAAATTTATATGGGACGACTGAGTGTGACTCCTATAATAATACTGCTTCTGGATCTATCAATCAAGAAGTTGAGTGTGACTCTCAACTTCTTGATTTTCCTTCATATATTATTATATTGCTTCGCATTTATTCTTATATTATTTTTCTCTGCCCAATTGCACCTATGAATCTAATCAACATAAATTGCTTTCAATTTTTTAAATGGTGTTTACAATTACCCAACCCAAAATCCATATTTAGATTCATTTACCCAATTCGATTAAACTCAACTAAACCAAAAACCAATCCAATTAAACCAACTCCAATTAAACAAAAATCTAATTTGATTAAACCCAATTAAACACAAAATAATAAAAAAATTGTTCTTTTACGTTTATTTGGTTCATGGAACAGCTGGGTTCCGAGGTTTTTCCGATTCCTCAAGATATACAGAGTTGGGATTCTCTCAGCTCTCCGATCACTCAAGCTCGGATCAGCAACCATCGAGCTCATGATCACAGCGTCGCACAAAAAAGTCTCTGACAATGGCATTAAAGTTTCAGATCCATCAGGAGGTATGCTTTCTAAAAAATGGGAGCCTTTCGCAAATCAGATCGCGAACGCATCTTCTCCTGGAGAACTCGTCTCGTTGATTAGAAAATTTATGGAGAAGGAAGACATTACAATCGGAGAGAAGAGTGCAGAGGTTGGGTTAGGAAGAGATACTAGACCTAGTGGTGAATCACTTCTCCGAGCTACGGAGATTGTAGTTGGATCTATTTTGGGATTGTTGCTATTGACATTGGGATTTTGACAACTCCACAATTACATTGGATGGTTCGAGCTAAGAATAAAAGTCTCAAGGCAGCTGAAAGTTATTACTTTGATAAGATGTCTGCTTCGTTTAGGTTTTTGATTGATTTGATTCCAATGAGTGGAAACAATGAGTTAGAGATGAGTAAATTGCTCGTAGATGGAGCTAATGGTGTAGGTGGGCAGAAGATTGAAGAGCTTAGAGGGTCTTTGACTAATCTTGATCTTGAGATTCGTAACACATGTAGAAATGGAAGTGTGCTTAATGAAAGTGTAGGTGCTGATTTGTGCAGAAAGAAAAGGTTTTGCCTTTAGGATTTGGGTCTAAGGATGTGGAGTGAGGTTTGCGAGTTTGGATGGTGATGCAGATCAATTGGTTTATGTCCAAACATTGAATGTTTTTGTTGCTTGAACGTGTATCAAACAATGAAGATTTGATAAATCTATTTGGGAATATAAGAAATTGGGTTTGATTGAGTTTAATCAATTTGAATTTGAGGGTTAATTCAATTTTGGGTTTAATTGGAGTATGAAGATTGATAAATCGATTTGAGGATCTAAGAAATTGGGTTAAATTGGATTTAATTAATTTGAATTTTGGGGTTAATAGGAGTTGGGTTTAATTAGATTGGTTTTGAGTTTAGTTGGATTTAATCGAATTGGGTAAATGGGTCTAAATATGAATTTTGGGTCGGAAAACTGTGAACACGATTTAGAAAATTGAACGTAATTTAGATTGATTAGATTCATATGTGCAATTGGGCAAAGAAAAATAGTATAGGGGTGAAGTCGAAGATGTGATAGTATGAAAGAAAAAATCAAGAATTTGAGAGTGTGGATGGATATATGCAGAAACGGTATTATATAAATGGATCCCAATTTATATACAATTTATATAAATACTTTTGAGCTTTTTCGTTTCTTCAGAACTGTAGTTTTAAATTTTTAATCATCAACGAATTTGTTAACAACGAGATATTCTTGATGTAACTTTTGTTAACCAAATACTGTATAAGTTAAGTTAACGATAGTTTTTAAAAAATCAGAGTTTGACTTTAAGTTGCAAATGACGCACCATCATCATGGATGTACGATGAACAATTTCACTGACGTCCTCCTCACAAGCACGTTAGACAAAGAAGCGTTAGTCAAAAATAAATTTGTTAAAGAATTTTTTCCAAAAAAGTTACAAAAAATTAGTTACTTAAACATTACAGTTAAACCTCTATCAATTAATACTCGATTCATTAAAAACTCACTAAATTAATAATTTTTTTGGATCTCAAATTACTATTTTGACCCAAATATCACATTTATAAATTAATAATCTCGATAAATTAATAAAATATTATAAAAATACATTGGTTCCAATATTATTAATTTATAGAGATTTTACTATAATTTGGATGCTATTTTCACTCATGCCCCCCCCCCAGAAAACAAATTATGGTTTTAGGCTGTTTTGCTATTTATTTCCCCTAGTCTATAACTAAAAAAACAATTGCTTATACAATAACATAATGCTTCTTTTGTATATAAATGGAAATCATATATATATATATAGTATGCTCAATGTGTAAATAAAATAAGAAAAGTCAGATCATATATGATGATCTTAGCATCAATAAAAAACTAGTAGTGTCAAAATAATTTTATGATCAACCCCCACCTAATTAAATATAAGAAACTCTTAATTAGTATACTGCATCAATCATCTGTTAAGAATGTGTATATAAAATAAGTAAGTGGGTTGTGAAAAAAAAAAAAAAAGATAAAACAGCTACAAAGATGTATAATAATAAGATGGCACCAGCGATGAACAAAACCAACCAAACATCTTCTTTCTTTCTTCTTTTTCTTTTGACAAAAGCAACTGATTAATGGATTTTTAACGGATCACTCTTGGGTCCCGCGTAATTGTACTAACTATACTTTTCCAAATTTTTAAAAGTAAATACGATTCTAGTTTTTTTTCTTCTTTTTCTTTTTAAATCAATAAATATGATTCTATATTTTTACAAAGAAATTCAATTTTATAAATGATTAGTTGTAAGTTTTTTTTTTATTATTAACACTGCTCAGTTCGCATAGTTAATTTCATATGTGACACATGAAATATGGAAATTTAGTTGAATTTTGGGGAAACATTATATATATAGCACGAAAATACATATACGCAACAGCATTTTTAAATAAGGTATAGTTTTCATGGCGGACAACCTTTTCGATGCTCTCAGCTCACTTTCCTTGGAGGAGGATGATCCGATAATCCTCCCAGACAGTCCGCGTTTCAGAGTGTTTGATGAGAACGCAACAAGTATCTTGGGGCGCCTCCTCAACCCTGAGTGCCAGGTTATGGCGAAGATGATCGATGCAATGCCTCGTGTTTGGAGAATGGTCGGGCGAGTTAGGGGAATTGCACTGTCAAAAGAAAAATTCCAATTCATTTTCCAGCGTGAAGATGACTTGGAAGTGGTGTTAGCTGATCGTCCCTGGACTTATGATCACTGGACGATGATCTTGGAACGATAGATCCCGGTGCCCCCTGCTGATTTCCTATCATATTTCTCGGTATGGGTTCGCATCCGGAACATTCCAATGAACCACTACACAATTGAAACGATGAACGCTTTGGGAAAGGCGATTGGGAGGGTGGAGGAGATTGCTTATGACCCTACGGTGTCCCAAAAGACGGATTTTGTTCGTGTGAAGATCCAATTGAAAATCTCTGACCCGGCTCGAAGCTCAAAGAACCTCTCTGTGCCTTCAGGGGAAGTGGTAGTAATTCAATACGAGTATGAGAAGCTGAGGAAGAGATGTTTCCACTACTTACGCCTCACTCACGAGAAAGCTAGATGTCCGCTGCTGCAAAAGCCAAGGGCGTCACAAAAAGTAGGAGGAGAAAGGCATCAGATGAATGGAGAAATCCTCGCGGTTAGGGCTAGTGAGGCAATGGTAACCAGAGCTTTGTCCGGATCAACTCCACCTGGGTTCGTACCGGTGTTCCCTAGATTATCTAGGGAAGAAAACATTGTCGCTCAACAGTACGTTGCGCACGCTGATCCCACGGAGCGAAACGCTCGCATCCTTCGGGTCCATCAATTCTTGGAGGAAAGGACAGGTGAATCACTCACATCTCAACCGAGAATCACAACCAACTTGGACAAAGGGAAGGGGAAGGTGTTTGCAATTGAAGAAGAGGTTCCATCAAGGTCCGTTCGTCCCAGGACTGTAGCTCAGTCTAGGCCGGTGGTATCTGCTCCTATTGATACCACTCTGTACGAAGTTGAAGTATCCTCAGCTGTTTCCCACATTCCGGATAACACTCAGGCTCCAGCAGCTTTCACGTTTGAGTCTGCAGCTCAGACTGGACAAAATGGTAGCTCTTCTGCGGTTAAAAAGGACAGACGTAGGCCGGTTTCTTGGAAAAGGAAAACACAACAATCAGCCAAGCCGAAACCAACCAGGAGTGCACCTGAGGATGACACGGAACCCAGAGAGAAGGTTAAGAGGAAATTGGAAACAAAGACAGATGACTCGGCAAAAAAAAAAAAGGAATTTGCGGTGGCTTCCAGTTTGAAGCCGCTGACTCCCCAATGAGCCTTATGAGCTGGAACTGTCAAGGAGCAGGAAGCACCGAGACAGTTCGTCGGTTACGAGAGATGCGTAGAAAGTTTTTCCCAGATTTTTTATTTCTTATGGAGACAAAACAAAAAGATAGTTATGTTATGAATTTGCGTGATTCGTTGGGTTATGATTGCAGTGTAACAGTTGAACCACTTGGTTTGAGTGGTGGCTTGGCTGTTTTTTGGAAGAAAAGTTATGAAGTTTCAGTTTTACATTATGATTCACGTGTTATTGACCTCAAAGTAAAGCTAGGGTCGATAATCTTCTTTGTGTCATGCGTGTACGGGGACCCGGTGAGAGCCCTTAGACAGCAAGTTTGGGAGTTTTTATCCCAGATTGGGGAGGAGAGAGATGAACCTTGGTTCCTTGTTGGAGATTTTAATGAATTATTGGATAATTCAGAGAAGGTTGGGGGTCCAGAGAGAGGGGATTCATCGTTCTGGGATTTCCGTAATCTAGTGACAAGTTGTAAGATTCGCGAACCCCACAGTTCTGGTAATGGATTATCTTGGGGAGGATGGCGTGATAGCATTTGGATTCAATGCCGCCTGGATAGAAGTTTCGGTAATGATAATTGGTTTCGTCTTTTTCCGAGATCTCACATGGAATATTTGGAAATGTGGGCCTCGGATCATCGACCAATCCTTATATCATTTGCCTCTGAAGAGAATAAAAGGGATAATCGAAGGTTTTATTATGATAGCCGGTGGAAATTTAAACCGGGCATCGATGAAGTGGTGTCTAGAGGTTGGAACATTGAGAGTAATGTGGATGTTGTGTCGTTATCGGACAGAATCTGGAAAGTTCGTCATGAACTCTCTAAGTGGAAACGAGGTAATGGTACTAATTCTGAGTTAGAAATTCAGCGTTTGAAGAGGGAGTTTGAAGAAGAAATTTGTAAAAGTCGCCCAGATCATCATACTATGTACAAGCTGAAAAGAAATTTGTCCCAAGCATACAATGATGAAGAGTTATATTGGAGGGAGAAAAGCAAGGAACAGTGGCTACAAGCGGGAGATAAGAACACCAGATATTTTCACAACTGTGTCAAAAATAAAAAAGGTGAAAAATAGGATCCACATGCTGATTGATGAACATGGTAGGGAGGTCTTTGCTGAGGGTTCTAAAGGCAGCGTCGCAGTGGAGTATTTCAGAGAGATCTTTTCGAGCTCGAATCCTGTGGACTTGGAGTCTCTTTTCACGGATTTCACTCCCCGAGTTTCACCTGCGATGAATGAGGAGCTAATTAAACCGGTATCAGAGATTGAAATCAAATCAGCAGTCTTTGATATCAAAGGTGGCAGTGGACCGGGAGCTGATGGATTTACAGGGAAGTTTTACCAACAACATTGGGGTACGGTAGGGAAAGCGCTGTGTCATGAGATTAAGCTGTTTTTCCAATCTACCTTCTTCCCGCCGGAGTGGAATTTTACCAACTTATGTTTGATTCCGAAGGTCACAAACCCTACGAATATGACAGAGTTGCGTCCGATTAGCCTCTGTTCAGTCCATTATAAGATCATCTCTAAAATATTATGCTCGAGGTTGAAAAGAATATTACCTGAACTGATTTCGGACACTCAAGGGGCTTTTGTTTCAGGCCGGTTGATCTCTGATAATGTGCTCATAGCCCATGAAATGATTCATGCGTTGAAGACGAATGATGTTGCTTCCGAGAGCTTCATGGCTGTCAAAACTGATATGTCCAAGGCATATGACAGAGTAGAGTGGAGTTTCCTGGAAAGACTTATGGAGAAAATGGGCTTTGCTTCACAATGGGTTAGATGGATTATGTATTGTGTTACATCAGTTTCATACTCAGTCCTACTCAATGAAAAGTCTCATGGGTATATTAAGCCAGAAAGAGGAATACGGCAAGGTGACCCGTTATCCCCGTTTCTTTTTATCCTATGTGCCGAAGCTCTAGTTAACATTCTCAATAAATCGGAAGAAAGAGGAAGGCTCACCGGTATCCAAGCTTCTACTTCTGGTCCGGCTGTCCATCATCTACTATTTGCGGATGATAGCCTCCTTATGTGCAAAGCAGATGTGAGGGAGAGTGAGGAACTTAAAAGGTGCCTACATGTTTATGGGAAAGCATCTGGTCAGGTCATTAATTTCCAGAAATCTTCAATCATTTTTGGCAAGAAGGTGAAACAAGCTAGTAAAGATGCAGTCAAGCAATGCCTTGGGATTGATAAGGAAGGAGGAGAAGGTACATATCTTGGGCTCCCTGAATGCTTCAATGGATCAAAAATCAAGCTTCTTAGCTTTATTCGTGAAAAACTTCAAGCAAGAATGAATGGTTGGTTCCCGAAATCTCTATCGCAAGGTGGTAAGGAGACTCTTATGAAATCGGTTGCTTTGGCATTACCTGTATATGCTATGAGCTGCTTTAAGTTACCAAAAGATACATGCAAACGGATCACGAGTGCAATGATTGAATTATGGTGGAACAATGAAAAAGACCACAGAAAGATACCTTGGGTTGCTTGGGAATCTCTGTGTAGGCAGAAAGAGATGGGAGGTCTTGGCTTTCGTGATATTGGTAGATTCAATCAAGCTTTACTCGGGAAGCAAGCGTGGCGTATTTGGAACAAACCATCCTCTCTCTTATCACAGATTCTGAAACATAGATACTTCAAACACAAGTCTTTCCTAGAGTGTTCAGTCGGAGCACGGCCATCTTACGCTTGGCGGAGTATTATATGGGGTAGAGAATTATTACATAAAGGTCTGATTAAGCGAGTAGGCAACGGGAAGTCGATAAGCGCCTGGTCTGATAATTGGATCTTCGACGGCTTTCCTAGACCTGCTATCCAATCTGAGGCTATTGCAGATGAAGACCTAAGTGTTGCGGATTTGTTTCTCCCTGAATCGGCTTCCTGGAATATACCAATGCTAAGACATTATTTCTCTGAGCGTGATGTATCCCTTATTTCTCAGATGAGACCGTCCCTAGCTCGTGAGGATATATTTGAATGGCATTACTCCTAATGGGCAATATTCGACACAGACAGGTTATAAACTCAGTGAAGCTCTGACGGAGGTGACTGCACATCAAAACAATGTTGTCCCGCTGGTGGAAAAGAGACAATGGTCTCGCATATGGAAACTGAAAACCTC
>CM051366.1:18331454-18356454 GCA_028015245.1 Cardamine occulta
AAAATTGTAATATAGAAAATTAAATTAAGTTATTTGTGTAAAAAATAAACTTATGTAAATAAATATTTATTCTAATGAATCATGTTTTTTACTTATTTTCTTAAAATAATTTAAGATATTTTATTAACTAAATTTATTTTATTTTAAAAGTTTAGAAAATCCGTCCATCGGACGAATCCTAATCTAGTAAACTATAAACCGAGATCTAACTTGTTTCGGGTTTGCTTCAAATAATAAGATAACGAAATGGTTTTATAAATAAAGCAATAACCAAACTAATCCATCACTGAAATTAAGAGCTTTATGAATCACTGAGCTACCTGACTAACCAAAGCATCACATACATGTCACCACGCTTCTAGGCTACTAACATTGAAGACTAAAGAGTTCAATGAGACTTAATAGAAGACATTCAAAAAGCTTTTTCCCAACTCTGATCGGATCCTTGAGATTGCAAAACCTTCTTTCTACCCTCCATTCTTGACGTCAAAAGATTCATCCGTTCTTCTGATCTCCCCTGAATATAGCCATCAACTCATTCACCAGCTGCTTGTCGTCGTGCTTCCTCACATACCTCTGTAAGAACACCTCATCAGTCCTCCCCAAAAGAGATATTGGAGGGAGTTCACTTCCGAGCAATCCTTTAGACTTGAGTGCTTTGATAACGTTACACCTTGGTACAATCCTCTTCTCCATGCTGTATCCAAGTACTTGTGAGTACATAGCCACATCCTTTAGTGGCCAATTCATCTTCTTCACCACAAACTCAGTCTTCTTCTTTACAGACTCTGAAGAATATCCAAAGCACTGAGGAGATCGCTTGATCATCATTGCAAGCTCATCTCTGGTGAATCCTAGACCTAAAAGTGTCTCAATGTTGCTCAGTATCTTCTGCTCTGAACTACGAAAGCATCGGGGAAAGTACTTCAACACTGAGAGGATCTCGTCTTTGAGTAGTCCACACTTCTTCAGGGTTTCAAATGTCTGAGTTATCTTCTTCTCGGAGGATCCAAGAAACGTTGGACACTTTTTGAACATAGCCCATACATCTTCCACAGAAAAGCCTAATCTTTTATAGACATTGAGTTTATCTTCTGTTGCTTTGTCATTCGATCCTTGGATAACGCACAGAGCTTCCACAAACTTTGAGGAGGTAGGATCAAAACCCATCTCAACAACCTTCTTGAGTGATTTTTCAAATTTTTCTTTGCCAGAAACAAATCCATTACTAGCGACGAGCAAAGGGAATAAAAACTTGAGAGGAACACCCAATTCTCTCAAAACCAAAACATTTCTGATTTTATTCTCTTGCATACTTCCTTGTGCCAAAGAATGATATGAATTTCCACAACTCTTATCAGATCCTATAATCTCTTTGACGAAATCATAATATCTGCTAATAGATTTTCCCTCTTTCTTTGCCAAGATTTTAGGAACTGAAGAAACAATCTGAGTGAGCTCAGAGCTTGAAGCTCCTCTGGATAGCAGAGACTGAAGCTTGGGAGCAAGTGATTTCTCAGCATCTAATATAAGCAATAGTGGATAATCTGTAATGATGCTGGAGATCTGAGAATCTGTGAACCCATAACTTCTAAAAAGACTCAGAACAGAATCAGAATTGCCCTTGTCCTCAAAGCTAACTTTCCTTGAAATCAATTCTGCGAGTTTTGTAGTTAAACCCAATGAATCAACGAGGTAAGAGACTGTAAAGTTGTTACCTTTTCGACCATCTCCTGAGCTCACATTAGCAGCACTAGCAGAGGAGTAGGAATTGAAAAAAGCAAATCCATTTTGCACAACGAATCTCAAATTACGCCATTTCTGCAACTCAAGAGTCCGTCTTCCATGGAGTATCAGAGAATACATGAAAAAGGAGTTCGATTACAACAGTGTTGAAGCTCTATTCGACCAATCTATCTGATTCAATTCGAGAAATCGAACCGCCCAAGCATGAGTAAGGAAGAAGCTTATTCATTCGTGAAACCCCCTACTCAGAAACGAGATTATTTGGGCCAGTCTACTCTACAACAGGCCCAATAGTGTTTCACAGTATAAATTATGAACCGAGATCTAATTCGTTTCTTTTTTCTTTTTTTTTTTTAATCTAATTCGTTTCGGTTTGCTTGGAAAGAAAATATCAATAATAATAAGACAAAAACGTTGCTGAAAATTCCCAACGAATTAACGAACCATTTAAATACTTACTTAAACCAAATCGGTTTCTTAAAACAGCACAGATTCAGAATCCATCTCTCAAAATTTCATTTTTTTTTCTTTGCCATGAATTACACGATACCCATGAAATAGTTATTTATGCTCTCTCATTCATAGAGTTACAATTTCTACTTCAATCTGATTAAATTTTGGAAATTTTCTTTAAATGGATATTTTTTTTCATAATGTTCGTTATTAACAAAAATTTTGAATATTAGATTTATAAAATTATGTGAAACTAACCAGATTTTGGATTATATCATTTGACTAAATCATTTGAACGTTAGAGGTTTCACAAATTCAATTTGGTTTGTATCTACATTCAAGTTTTTTCAAAAAAATTAATGTCAAATTTTATAAATTCAGATTTTTCATCCTCTATAAAAATTTTTTTTTTCAATATATACATAAAAATGAAGTTTTAAAATTTAATAATGTTAGAGTTGAAATTTTAAGCTTTCAGTATCAAAGCTATTGTGAAAGAAATTTAATACTTGTCAATTGTCATTCATAATGCCTGGATTTAATTTAAAATTAGTTTAATGCTAGTTTTATAATAAACATCATTTACTTTTTTAATAAGTTTGATATTCACACGAACCAATTGTAAGTGACAACCCTTGTATTAGTAATTTGGAGTTTCATAAAAGTATAACATAAGACAAGGTATAACTTGTGTCTCAAAAAACATTATAGCTGCAAATAGTTGACTTAAATTAACAAATTGAAAGAATTGAATGAACATTCATCTAATATTTTATCATTTGAGATAAATAAGTTGAAAAAATAGTTTAACTTCTTCAGCTAAAAAATTGAACAAATGTATAAATTACAAAAAAAAAATGTTCAACTCATTCATCTACTATTTTGGAATTGAATGATATTCAACTTTAAAAAATTTCAATTATTTTTTTCAATTCCTTCATTGTATTGCTACCATTTGGGAGCCTATAACTCTACTGAAACCACTACACCACAACAATTATATGAAATTTGATGCCCTTAAAATACTTAATATATATTGGCGTTTAAAGCCTTTGTTTCACTTGCTTTACCTCAGATAGCCGGGCCTGAGTATGATCATTGAATATCATCTTAGTGCGACCACGAAATTAGTATATATATGAATCTCAAAAAAAAAAAAAAAAAAAAAAAACTAACTGAAACATACTAATGCGAGTGACGAACCCTTGCATTAGGTCTCCATGACAGATAAGCTCAATGCCTAAAGCATACCCACATTTTAAGAACGATTTAAGAACTTGGAACTTGAAGAAACGTTTAACTTTTTTTGAAGAAATCGACGTTGATGATACGAAAGTAATTGACGTATGATATATGGGGAAAATATCATTTAAATCGTGAACATACCGAAAAATGCCATTTTAAATATTAATTTTATCGTAGGCCATTTTAAACATCAACTTTCGTTGACTTTATTTTTTATACACGAAATTCTCGTTGATCCGGCTAATTAGACAGACCGTTAAATCTATGTTAACGGCTTCGTTAGTGACAAAACGACGTCGTGTATAAAAACAAGTACTTTCAAATTTAGGCCATTTAAAACATAAACTTTTGTACTAGGCCATTTAAAACATGAACTTTTTGTACTAGGTTATTTAAATCATCAATTTTCGTTACGGAAAAATGTCATTTAAATCGCGAACTTACCGAAAAACGCTATTTTAAACATCAACTTTGTCGTATGCCATTTTAAGCATCAACTTTCGTTGACTTTATTTTTTATACACGAAATTCTCGTTGACCCAGCCAATTAGACAAACCGTTAAATTTGTCATTAATAGTTAACGGCTCCGTTAGTGACAAAACGACGTCATGCATAAAAACAAGAACTTTCAAATTTAAGCCATTTAAAACATAAACTTTTTATACTAGGTCATTTAAAACACAAATTTTTTGTACTAGGCAATTTAAATCATCAACTTTCGTTTGTTAATTGTCACATATAAAAAAAAAAGTTTAAAACTATTTATATATTGGTTGAAGATAAAAAAGATGTGTTTTATTTAGAATTTAACATATTATTTTACAATAAATGAGAAATAATTAAAATTATTTTCTAAATCTATAAAAACAAAATGTATACTATTTTCTTAAGTTTATGTTTTAAATGGCCTAAATTTGAAAGTACTTGTTTTTATACACGATGTCGTTTTGTCACTAACGGAGTCGTTAACATAGATTTAATGGTTTATCTAATTGATCGGATTAACAAAAATTTCGTGTATAAAAAATAAAGACAACAAAAGTTGATGTTTAAAATGGCTTACGATAAAATTAATGTTTAAAATGACGTTTATACTGATACTGATCTCTTAGATACCTTCGTTAGCCTTTACTGTTCTATCCTAGTGTATATTATAATGCTGCCATGTTACAAGTTACATAAGGAATTATTATGTTGACTTTTAAGGAAATGGATTTGTCTTGGCA
This sequence comes from Cardamine occulta, assembly GCA_028015245.1. Lineage (NCBI taxonomy): Eukaryota > Viridiplantae > Streptophyta > Magnoliopsida > Brassicales > Brassicaceae > Cardamine > Cardamine occulta. The sequence continues at coordinate 18,336,126 of CM051366.1, forward strand.
ATCATGGCGTATGTCGTGGATCACGCCAAAAGCGGTGACACATGTTATTATCTCATGTGTAACAAAATCAAATCCCAATTGCTCATCTATATTTGTATTTAAATATCAACCACAAATCCGCAAGAAGACACATCTCCTCGTATTAGAAACTTAGAAAAAAAAAAAAAAAAAACTTAAAGTCACTTCAAATGGCGCCACCGCATTTTCTACTAGTAACGTTTCCGGCGCAAGGTCACGTGAACCCATCTCTCCGTTTTGCTCGTCGACTCATAAGAGCTACCGGCGCACGTGTCACTTTCTCCACGTGTCTCTCTGTCATCCACCGCTCTATGATCCCAAACCACAAGAACATCGACACTAATAATCTCTCTTTCCTTACTTTCTCCGACGGATTCGACGACGGAGTCATCTCAAACACCGACGACGTCCAAAACCGGGGTCTGAATCTCGAACGTAACGGCCAAAAAGCTTTATCCGAATTCATCGAAGCTAACCGAAACGGTGAGTCTCCAGTCACTTACTTGATCTACACGATTCTTCTCAATTGGGTTCCAAAATTGGCGCATAGATTTCACCTACCCTCTTCTCTTCTCTGGATCCAACCAGCTTTCGTTTTCGGAATTTACTACAATCACTCTACAGGAAACATCATCAAGAATGTTCCTCGTATCGAAATCCGCGATCTTCCTTCTTTCCTCTCACCTTCCAACACGAACAAAGCTGCACAAACAGAGTATCTAGAACTGATGGAGTTTCTCAAAGAAGAATCAAACCCTAAAATTCTCGTCAACACGTTTGATTCACTGGAGCCAGAGGCTTTAAAAGCTATCCCTAATATCGAAATGGTGGCGGTTGGTCCTTTACTTCCTTCGGAGATTTTCACAGGAAACGAATCAAGAGAGCAAAGTAGTAGTTACAGTTACACAAGTTGGTTAGACTGTAAAACAGAGTACTCTGTTATTTATGTTTCTTTTGGAACAATGGTTGAGTTGTCAAAGAAACAGATAGAGGAGCTAGCGAGAGCACTCATACAAGGGAAAAGACCTTTCTTGTGGGTTATAACTGATAAACTCAACAGAGAAGTGAAAATACAAGGAGAAGACGAGACAGAGATTGAGAAGATAGCTGGTTTCAGAGACGAGCTTGAAGAGGTAGGTATGATTGTGCCGTGGTGTTCGCAGATAGAAGTTTTAAGACACAGAGCCGTAGGTTGTTTTCTGACTCATTGTGGCTGGAGCTCGACGCTTGAGAGTTTGGTCTTAGGCGTTCCAGTGGTGGCGTTTCCTATGTGGTCGGATCAACCGACGAATGCGAAGCTTTTGGAAGAAAGATGGAAGACAGGTGTTAGGGTGAGAGAGAACGATGAAGGTTTGGTGGAGAGAGAAGAGATAAGGCGGTGTTTGGAAGAAGTGATGGAGGAGAAAGCTGAGGAGCTGAGGGAAAACGCTGATAAATGGAAGCGTTTAGTGGTTGAAGCTGGTGGAGAAGGAGGGTCTTCGGACAAGAACATAAAGGCTTTTGTGGAGACTCTGTTTTAAGGTTGTGTGAAACATAAGAGGCTAAGCAATGTAACAATCAAAACATCTTCTTGGCATAACAATCCATATATATATTACACAGACTCATTTACTTTGTTGCCGCTTTCAAATGTGATGTTTTCTCCATCTGCTAGAAAAAAAAAAAGGGGATTATGAAAAATGAATCTGCAAGGTTCTTGACATGACATTTGCAAATTCAATCACCTTTCCAAATTCTTTTCCCTAAACATATGAAGCAATGACCAAACTAATCATCAAGATAAAAAACATTATTAACACATACAGAGCATTTTTTTTGTAAGCTCTTCTGAAACTGAATGATGTAAGTAGGGTTCTATATGTTATCCAATCTGGAATTGAGACCTTTATGAATCACTGAGCTACCTGACTAACCAAAGCATCACATACATGTCTCCACGTTTCTAGGCTACTAACATTGAAGAGTTCAAGGAGACTTAATAGAAGACATTCAAAAAGCTTTTTCCCAACTCTGATCGGATCCTTGAGATTGCAAAACCTTTGAAGCTCCTCTGGACTGTAAATACGTAAGTTTGGGACCAAGTGATTTCTCAGAATCTGCTCTAAGCAATAGTGGATAATCCGTAATGATGGTAGAGATCTGAGAATCTGTGAACCCATAACTTCTAAAAAGACTCAGAACTGAATCAGGATTGCCTTTGTCCTCAAAGCTGACCTTTCTTGAGATTGATTCAGCGAGCTTTTTAGTTAAACCCAACGAGGTAAGAGACAGTAAAGTTGTTACCTTTTCGACCATCTCTAAGTCTCACATCAGGAGCACTAGCAGAAGAGAATGAATTGGAAAAAGCAAATCTCAAATTACGCCATTTCTGCAAGTCGATAGACCTTCTGCCATGGAGTATCAGAGAATATATGACAAAGGCAATTCGACCAATCTATCTGATTTAATTCGAGAAATCGAACAAAACCCTAAATCGCAAAAAGTATCAAAATTTGTGCACCTTAAATCCTTTTCAACAAACAAATAACCGATAAAATTGTTTCAGGTGTTTAATGTTTAATCAAACTCATGGTAATATACTAATATCCATTAATTCTTTTAATTGAAATCATTTGTTGCTCTGAGTTTGGAGACTTTTGTCATATAGTACTGTACAACTAAGTAGATAATGTAGTAGTTCTTGAATTGATTATAACACAAAAGAACAAGTAAAGAAGAAACAATTAGACTTATTAGAGTTTACACAATATATTAATGTCGTTAAAGCGACAACATCAAACCAACAACACACACATGTATTGTATAAAACAAGGAAGAATGATAAACATATGAGAAAATCCAAGTCAAACCAATTGATCTCACATGCTTCTTTAGCCGCAGGTTTATCTTTAGTTTTGGTGCTTCTCCAGCCACAGTGAAAGGCGAGAGAACGACAAGATTGTGAAGTCATTTTAGTATTAAGTTGGAACAGATTGTGATGAAAGTGAATAAATAGACTTGTGAAGGGGCAAGTTTTCAGCATTTACCGTCGGTCGCTTTGTCTGCAAATGTCATTGCTTTACCAATAATTTGATCTCCAAATTGCAACCCATGAATTGTGAAGACAAAGACACAGGTTTTACTTAAACCGTAGCATGTCTAGTGATTACATGAATATCCAAGAAACCTGCCACAGGCTCACGGATCTTATCCTCGAATCAAAACAGAGATAAAAACTCATCTTCTTGGTGGAGAAATTTAAAAGGAACCATATAAGAGCTAAAAGCCTAAAACACTTCTTCTTGGCTGCAAATGCAATTCTTAATCATGTAATTAGGGTTCTATATGTTATCGAACCTGGAATCCACACCTCTATGAACCACTGTCTTCAAAAGACAAGAACAATCCTTGACAAGCCTTATGATCTATGAAACATGATCTCCAGTTAAGATAGCCATCAACTCAGCCACAAGCTCCTTGTCTTCGTGATTACTCACATACCTCTTTAAAAAATCCTGATCGGTACTCTTCAAAACAGATGTAATGGGAGATAATTTGTTTCCTCTATCTCCGAGCAATCCTTTGGACTTGAGTGCTTTGATAACGTTACACCTTGGTACAATTCTCTTCTCCATGCTTAATCCAAGTATCGAAGGGTTTGAAACAACCACCTTTAGTGGCCAATTCATCTCCTTCACCAAAAAATCAGTCTTCTTCTTCACCAACTCCGCAGATAAATTAAGACATGAAGTAAAGCACTTGACCATCTCCACAAACTCATCTCTGGTGAATCCTAGGCCTACAAATGTTTCAATAGAGTAGGCTATCTTCTTCTCTGAAAGACCAATGCATTGCGGATACTTCTTGAACATTGAGAGGACCTCATCTTCGAGTAGTCCACATTTCTTCAGCGTTTCAAATGTCTGACATATCTTCTTCTCCGAGTTATTCATAAACTCTGGACATTTCTTGAACATAGCCCATACATCGCCCACAACAAAGCCTAACCTTTTATAGACATTGATTTTTTCTTCTATTGTTTTGTCACTGGTTCTGTAAACAACCTTTAGAGCTTGAACAAACTTTGAGGAGGTAGGATCAAAACCCATCTCAACAACCTTCTTGAGGGATTCTTCAAATTTCTCTTTTCCACAGACAACTCCACAGGCAGAGATTAGCAAAGGGAATACCCGCTTTTGAGGCACGCCAAGTTCTCTCAAAACCAAAACATTTCTGATTTTGTTCTCCTGCTTACCCTGTGGTAAAGAAAGACATGAAATTTCAAACTTGGAACTCTTATCAGCTTCTATTATCTCTTTGACGAGATCATAGTATCTGCTGATAGATTTTCCCTCTTTCTTTGCCAAGATTTTAGGAACTGTAGAAACAATCTCTGTGAGCTCAGAGCTTGAAGCTCCTCTTGACTGTAAAAACTTAAACTTTAGACCAACTGATTTCTCAGCAGCTGCTCTAAGCAATAGTGGATAATCCGTAATGATGCTGGAGATTTGAGAATTTGTAAACCCATAACTTCTAAAAAGACTCGGAACTGAATCAGGATTGCACTTGTCCTCAAAGCTGACCTTTCTTGAGATTGATTCTGCGACCTTTTTAGCTAAACCCAGTGAATCAACGAGGTAAGAGACTGTAAATTTCTTCCCTCTTTGACCATCTCTTGAGCTCACATTAGCAGCACTAGTAGAGGAGAACGAATTGGAAAAAGCACATGCATTTTCAACAAGCTTCACTGAAACTCTCAAATGACGCCATTTCTGTAAATGTGTAGAGCTTCTTCCATGGCGTATCAAAGAATACATGACAATGTGCAATGCGATTACCACAGTGTTGAAGCGATTCGACCAATCTATCTGATTCAATTCGAGAAACCAAATAGCCCAAGCTTTCCTTCTTCACTCGCGAAACCCTAAATTGCATAAAAATCAAATTTGGGGGAGTTATTCGGTTAATGCATAACCGGAATTGGTTTACAGCGAGCGAGTACAAGACAAGAAAAGATTCATTTTGGAAAAGAAAAAGAGATTATCCGGAGTATTATTAGCAGATTAAGGAAATATTTTATAAGCTCGTAAATTTATGTGGGATTTATATACTGAACAAAATAATTAAAAAAAAAAATGGAGTTTATAGTCCTCATTTGGTTTGAACCAATTTTGATTGATGTGATTGTGAGCAGCTCTTCATCATATTGCAAAACTCTTGATAATTGATACTCCCATCCTTTCAAAAAAAATAAAAAATGACATAGAAATTTAATAAGATCATTAAATTAAAACAAACTATATATAAAATGAGATTTTCGACTTACATTATCAGCATCAACTTCTGAGATAATATCTTTGATCATGACATCATCTCCCATATTATACTCTTTCATGGCTGTTTCCAATTCATGTCTCGAAATAAACCTACAACACACATGTATAATTGGTTCTTAATCCGGTTTAAGTCTGGTTTATCAGCTTGGTACAGATCGGTTTTGGACTCATACCCGCTATTATCTCTATCAAAATGTTGAAAAGCTTTGAACAAATTCTCCTCTCTTTCAACTCTGTACCGGTTCATCGTAGCCGAGATGAATTCAATGTAATCAATCGTACCGTTCCCATCAGCATCAGCCTAAACCGTAAACATTAACCAAATTATTCAAACCGGTTTAATTTAAGGAGAAAAAGAAAAATACAACACGCCTTACATCTTCCAAGAGCTGTTTAACTTCGGTTTCCGTTAACCTCGAACCGAGTTTTTCCAGTCCGGTTTTCAATTCCTCGTATGTGATTGTACCACTCTTATCAGTGTCCATGTTTGCAAACATTGTCTTGAGACCCTTTAGTTCCTCTTCTTTGAGATTTTGTGCAATAAACTTAAACCAAACCAAATCACACAATGAATCAAACAAACCGATCAAATTTCACTATTAAACCGATCATTCATAGATACTTACTTTCAATGCAAGCTTCTTAAGCTTATTCATAGCTCGAAGTTGCTTCATCCGTGACAAAACTGCGCTATCAATTGGCTTATCAGAAGCTTCTCCACCTTCTCTTATCCATGGATGATCTGAAGAAAAACAAAACCGGTTCAGTTTCCTCGATTCAAAACATTAAACCGAAACAAACCGAGTATACTATTAACTTCACCTAGGACTTGAGCTACAGTGAACCGTTTCTTGGGATCGTACTTTAACATGTTCCTCACCAAATCCTTAGCACTCTCTGAAATCGATGGCCATGGTTTCGACTCAAAATCAATCTCTCCTCGCAAAATCTCCTCAAATATTCCCTTATCAGTCTCTGCACACAATAACAAAAATGTAAAAACTAGTAAACCGAAGAAACTACAAAACCAAACCAACAAATTTCCGGTTTAAATTTACCAGCCCAAAATGGAGGATTGCCACAGAGAAGGATGTAGAGAATAACTCCGGCGCTCCAAATATCGATTGCTTTGCCGTAGTTTCTCTTCAAAACCTCCGGTGCAACGTAATATGCACTTCCGACGATGTCTTTGTACACTTTCCCTAAAAGAATTAGAATGGTTTAATCGTCAAATCTGAGATTATTTTTCGGAGAATATTTCTCGGATTTCATGTTTTGGATTATATTATGAACTATAACATTACAATATCGGACAGAAGTTGAAGAAAGCGGCAAAAACAGAAACAATATAACAGTTTCTTGTTCCACAAGAAACAGTATAAACATCGTTTCTTAGGCTGCAAGAAATAAGTTTTAAGAACATTTTTCATTTTGGTTTCGTACCTTCTTCGATAAAAACTGAGACACCAAAATCAGTAGCCTTGAGCATTGCAGAATTTTCATCTTTACCAGTTAACAGGAAGTTTTCGGGTTTGAGGTCACGATGAATCACACCCATGAAATGACAAATCTGTACAACTTTAACAACACTTCTAATAATCTCTGCGGCTGCTTTCTCTGAGTAGTGCCCTCGTTTAGTTATCTTATCAAAGAGCTCACCGCCTTCACAAAGCTCCATTACAAGATGAACACTTTGTCTATCTTCATAAGCTCCTTTGATCTCCACAATATTTGGTTGTCCTGATAAGTATTGCATTATCTGTATCTCCCTTCTTACATCTTCTCTGTCCTGTCACATTAAATTTCATCAAATCTCTGGAGATTAATGCTCTAATTGGTAACATTGTATGATGGCATAAATCAAATCAAATCTCGATTATAAGATTCTTACCTTAGTTCTGATGAGTTTTCTCTTCAAGATGGATTTACAAGCAAAGATCTTGCCTGATGAAATCTCTGTACATAAATAAGTTATACCGAATTGGCCACGACCTAATTCGCGACCGAGATTGTACTTCTCCCTAATGTCTTCAAATGGTTTACCTAAGATCGGTTCTGGTTGTTGCAGGCTGCTTTGTTTTTGATGATTGATTAGCTTTTGTTGTTCTTGAGGTTTAGGAGTTGGAAGTGGAAGTGGAAGTGGGAGTTTCTGAGGCTGCACCACGATTTGGAAATTGGCTCTTGGAGCTGTTTGTCTTTGACGAGGTTGTTGTTTTTGTGTTGTTTCTCTGCTCTGTAACTCTCTGTTTTGTTCACCATTATTATCTGGTTTTGGTTTCTTGATCTTCTTCTTCAGATTGATGCAGAGACATCCCATTTTTTTTTTGTCTGTATTGATGATTGATAAGAAAATTTAGGACATAGCCTTGAAGAGTTTGAGAGATTTGATGTGTTTAAGGTACTTTTTAGATTTCAAATAACGACACCTAAACACGTTAGTGAAATAGGTTCCAAGTCAAATGTGAGATATAAATTTTATAAAACCAGATAACAAAAGAGAGATAAACTTCGACAACTTGCATCATTTTATTCTGATTTGTAGTATATTAAAATTTATTTTTGGAGGGAAATGTTGTTCTTATTATTTAACAAAATTTGTTACAGCTATTTCCTGGTGGTATCTTTGAAATTTTCCATGAAGACCAAGAAAATAAAGAGGTCAGATAATAAAATACTCAAATAAATACAAAACTAACAATTTGATGGGATTTTAAAGTGGCAGGCATGTTATTTTATTGATGATTTCATTAATAGAAAGAAAAGAAAAAAAAAACTGAATGATAAATAAAACTAGCTGTATCCCCCAAACAAAATTATCTTCATCTTCATTTTATGTAATTCTTATATGCAACTAGACATTCAAGATAAGTAAAAAAAATTCATTACTTTTCTATTGAGCTTAGGTACCTTCTCGTATAAAGAGAGGGTTTAGGTTAACCATGGATAGGTTTGTATAAAAACTTCAAGTGAGTTAGCTCCTTCAAAGCTACATAAAAACCAAATCTAAAGTATGAAGATTAAGGAGAAGACTTTGGTCGAGATATTAAGTTGTAGGGATCAGTTTAGATGTCATAGCTAGTTACTTTGTTTTCATCGACTAACCCAAATAAAGGTTGAGTTATTTTGCCAATTTAAATCGAAGCTTGTACCGAGTGCGTTAATACTCTTGATATGAATGTAAGAAGCGTGTAGAATAGATCTCTTGGCTTGTTGTTGTCTAGTTCATTTCAGAATGTGGGTTTATTAGGGTTTTTGAAAAGTCAAGATATAGAGAGACTGCTTAAAGACTGTTAATAAGTAGAATTCAGAGCCATTTCGTGCTAGAGTCTAACTCAGGACATGAGAGGAGATTCTAGAAAGGGATTGGATGTGAGATTCAGCTAATATTTTCTGATCATTTTTCTGTTTTTTTCTTACATTAATCAGCTCTTTATGTCACTTAACTGGTGAAATAGCTGAAGGTTATATAATCTTGATCCGGTTTAGGCATAAGAGAAGTGTTTCAATCAAAGCCTTTGTACAGAAAAAAAAGTGTCTGAAAGGAAGGCAAAGACTCTAGCCCAGAGGGAAGGTTTTCTGATGACTAGACCAAGTCGTTGGGGAGTGTACACGTGGCGAGCACAGGTTTGTTGGTGCAAGAGTCTGTTGAGCCCGTTAAAAACAACTGTGTATTCTTTGTTTTTCCATTTTATGAGAGACGGAGAGAGAGAGACGCCAAGAAAGCTCGAAACTAGCTAGTGGATTCCGGAATCTTATTCCAGTGAGACGTACAGAGAAATCTCGAACTCGTAAAATCGACTCTTGCACAAACTCTCATTTCTGTTCTTCACACATATTTTCTCTTTGAAATCTCTTATTTGCCCTCTCATGATAACCAAACCTGAAAGCATAGTCATGTACATTAAAACTTAGTTTTATTGAAAATTATATTATAAAAAAGTCTATAAAATATTGAAAATTATGAAATAGTAGAATCTATAGCATAAGCTTTGTTGAGACTTTAGGTGACAATATATGATTATTGAACACTATTGGCTCTTTGTAAAGATATTCTAGGGAATAATGTTTTATGTTTTTGAATTCGGATCCGTTTGATTTAGATTTATATATGTATGTATGTTTTAGAATAATTTTTACTTACAGTATGCAGATTAAGTAGATAAACAAATAGATATTCTCTGATTTTTTCAAGCCATTAGAAATTGAAAAGGTAACTTGAGTTCTTCGAGAATCTGTAACTTATAAAGCATCAAGTCAATGAACGTGTAAGTTTATTATTAAAGCATCAAGTCAATGAACGTGTAAGTTTATTATTACGAAGCATCGTATCAAACACTAAAAATCAGACTATAAAAATGTACAATGACATGTAATGTAATTATGTAAAATATGTAATAGTCAAGCGCCTAATGTTAATCCATCATTGGTATAAGAGTACTAAGCGTGTGTTTTTTTCTTTTCTTTTTTAAATTTCAGTAGTTTAACGTTAAGAAAAAACTATATTTCCTGGCTGAAGCTCAAATTAAAACTATTTTATCAGATACATGCTAATTACAAGAAAAAATTTTAATGGTTTATTTCTGTCATATGTAGGATGTATCCTGATCAGTGTTCTTTTCTAAACATTATATAATATTGATAGAATTACATGTCGGCAAAAAATAAAAATAAAGATTCTACATTATTATTAAAAATGAAATGAACGGTGAATAGCGTTTGGGAGAAGACAGGAGAGTATGAAGGGAACTCTCAAAATTCATTTTCAAAGGGACTTTACTTGAAAAAAGGCAAAGGTACAGAGAAGCCAAAGAAACCCAAAACATTTTGGGACAAATTTGCCTCTATTATATGCTTTGACATAACACTCTCCAAACTTATGTCGCTCTCTTTTATCACTACTATACCCATTACTCCATTGTCTTCCATATTCATATACATTATTATGAATCGACATACGATTTGATAAGCGTAGGTCATTTCGATTGAAAAATTATTGTTAGAAGAAGAAATGAGTTTTACAATAGTTCGAACATAGATTGAAAAAATGATTCATGCACGTATATATTATCACCGGTTAGTTTTGAACTATGAAGTAAAAAGATTATGAATCGAAATAGGCCTTAAGGAGAGACCATTATCAACTAGAACGATCTAAAAATCGCTTCGGTTTTTTCTGTTAAATGATCTACAAATCACTTAAAAAAATTTTATGATAAAACAAGAAATTTATCAAACAAAAAAACTTAGGATAAAAATATTGACGAAACTACTTTGTAGGAGTAAGTGGCCGTATGATGTGATTATGGGGCATCAACACATATACACGTAATGTGTATAAGCATAAATATCCACTTTACATTGCATATGTAACTTATTTTGTCAAAAGTAATGCTGGGTCGGTTTGTGTATGTGGGGAGTTACAAATACTTGGACCAATTTTTTTTTCTCTTATTACCTAACAAAAATTCAAGAATGTTTTTCTATCTTCTTATTGGTGGAACATTAAAAGATTCATTTAAATTTAGTGGCTATTCAGTTTTTAGATCATTTATTTTATTGTAGGGATAATGGGAATATTCCCAATATGTTAGTTGTCTTGTCAAAATCAAACCATATATTGTTGTTAATTTAGATAAAGAATGCATCCATTACAATGTTTAAAGATCTTCAATTAAGGAAAACTAATCAAATATGCACAAATGAATGAAGCACAGTTGTCCAAATTTGTATTTCATAGATATTCTTATTCTACCAATATTGATCATGAAACTTTTAGTTTTCTACAAGAATACAAAAAAATTAGCGCATATATATATATATATTTTAGAAAATTTAAGTAGAAACTGATTATTAGAAAATTTTTTGAGTGAATAGAAAATTTTGCGGAGAGATTGTGAAACTTTATCATTTTAAAATATTTGTTTGATTAATATTTTTTAATACTACATTGTTTTATATAGATCATTGATTCGTCATATTCTACTTATATATGAAATGTTAGATTTTTCTAATAATTTTGTAATTTTCTTTTTTTAAAATTCAGAGGTTCTTAACCTTTAGTCATAATTTTCTTTAAATTCAACTTACTTTTCGCGCATTTGACTGCGGGTTGGATGGTTAGCTCGTAACTAACCCAAAACGGAAAGACCACTTGTGCAGCTTTCTTTACCATTAGACCAAAGGGAGTTGGTTATAATTATGTAATGTTCATGCATCACAAAATTACTTTTACACATAACCTAATGTACAGACCCTCATGATTATATCATGAGATGTGGATGTGGTTGAATATAATGTTCATAATAATATTTTATAATTCATGCTAAATCTATATTATTATATATATAAGAAATTATAATGTTTTAGCAAAAAAAAACGAAGGAGAATGAGGAAAAACAAATTGTGGATATCATAGAAAATAGCAGAGGATAAATATATAGAGGTGACATGTGACTTAAACAGATAAATGGGAAGAGAGACGGAGACACGGAGTGGTTCCTAAAACAATCAAAAGTTTATATATCATGGATTTTTATATTTGGCCAAAAACAAAACAACTTAAAATTGAAAATAAAATCATTTCTAACCTAATTATATATAATTTTCCCCATATATAAACGTTAATTTTGAGACTAATCTCCAGCGTTTCATGTTTGCTCTGAGTATGTTATAGGCATTTTCTAAGTATTTACAGACCTAATATCTAAAATGTAGAATCATTTTCTGCCCAACTTTACTTTTTCATTTACTAAGAAAATTTAGACAATTTCTTTATATGTAATATACAATTTTGTGATGTTGAACTAATTTGTAAACTAATTTTAGGAATGGTAAAAAACTAAATTTCTTACTACAATAGCTTAATCAAAACTGACAAGACTCAGTCCATAATCAGTATAACGAATTTTTTAGTTTTTACCATTAGACTAATAATACGATTGATTAAAATTTCGAAAAAAATATTAGTAATGACCACTCTAGTCAGCAACTAAAAGTTTTTAATTACTTAATTAGTCACACGTTCAGTTTTTATATTATTTTAAATAACCTGTTTATATGTACTAGTATACAGTATACACCATTGGTTTTTGTTGATAAAAAGACAAATAAAACTTAAAAAAACAGTGTTTTCTTCTTGCTCGTGAGTGCCCACTTTGAAGTGGATCCTTTGGACTGTTTATATAAATTATTTTCAAGGACACATCTGTTCTTGCCATTATACAACTTCCCTTTCACATTATATCATTTAACTAAATTATTTAAAACTAAGAGCACATTAATAATCTAACATTCAATCATTAGATTATTAAATTTATTTTTAAGTAAACCTGACCTATGAACCGTTCTAAATATTTTAAAATATTTGATGACAGCATCAGATTTATGTAAATCTTAACTAATAATAGAAATTAAATTGTGGGAGTAAAAAAATACTTATTGAATGGTTTTATTAGTCTCTCAGTTTCTTTCTTACTAAATATTCGTTTTATAAATTTCCTACGCTCCCTTTTATAAAACTTTTAGCTAAAAATCGTAAAGATTAAATGTTTTGTCATTTTTACATAAAACATCATTTAATAGATAATTAAAATAATTCAACTAATAAAAATACTGCATAATATAAATATTAAATAAAAATAAATTCTATTTATAAAAAGTATCATTCATATTTTTAGTACAAATTCTTTAATAAATTAAAATATGCTTTATTAATTGAAAATGATGTTAATATACTTAAGTTTTTAAAAATATATATATATGTCTGAAAAAACTATATTTCTTTAAAATCTCTGACAGCTCAGGTTGCGTTGATAATTTTTTAAACTCACAGCTAATTAAACTAATTAACATAAGACAAAATTATTTTAGAATTAAATATACATATAAACAGAACAACAGCATGCGAGGAACTTGAAATTATGGCCTCGTCCATAACAAAACAGAAAAAAAAAATTGCAAAATTACTTCTATACTGACAAAAACAAGTAATTTTAATTGAAATCTAAATTATTTTAACTTTAACTTAATTAATTACTTAGCCGTAGAACCCTGTTTGGCTCCAAATCGCGTCTCGAACGCGCCTTAGTTCCCTTCCTTTGAGAGTTCTTCCAACGCCTTCAAACACCGACGCGCCGCCACCACCTCCGCCTCCCGTCTTCCTGCTCCGCCGTGCTTTACTCTTCGCAAGATACTCGTGCGGCGGCATCATCCCGGATTCCTCCTCATCTTCCTCCTCGTCGTCCAACTCGTGAATTGACTCAACCGAGTCAACTCGGTATATCTTACTCCAGTCCGGCACGTTTACCGGCGCCGACGACGCCAATTTACTCCGGTTTTCTCCTCCTTCGTCGTGTAACTGCTGCACGAGCATCGGCGAAGACGACGGCGCGCCGCCCAAAGAGCCGTCAAACACCAGCGACAATCCGCCCACGCGCCCGTTCTTCCCCAAGGTAGCGCGTAAGTTCCACGCGCCGTAGGATTCGTCTGTTTCGGTGTCGTGAATGACGGCCGGTGACCAGATGTCTTCTTCTGCGAGCTCCAATTCGTCGGTGACGGAAGTAGTGTGACTGTCACCGTAACTGTAACTTCCAAGGTACCGATCGCTTCGGTTCATTGTCGTCTGCTTTCGACCCTTTGCCATGCAACTCAAAATTAAGCTTAATTTAATTACTTAACATTTAACTATTGATTAAGGAATTAAATATTAGATAGAGATTTTGCTATAAGGTTCACACAGAGTGAAATGGAGGAGTATTTATAGCATCTTCGAACAGTAGAGACAAAAGAATGTGATACAACGAAGAAAATAAAAAATTAAATATAGCACCTATATTTTCTATTTCTTACAAAAAGATATCTAAAATTATTATATAGAGCTTTAGAACCCAAATATTCGTCTTTTGTTTAGAAAAAAAAGTTATGTTCTTGGGTTGATCTTATAGAAGCCACATCCAGTTAAACATATATAAGTATATATGATGATACTTACTTTTGAAATGAATGAAGTATATATATAATCAAGTTGTAATGCAAGAGTTCTTTTTTGCATGTTAAGGATTTATTCCAACTATTTTTACCAAAAAAGAAGGATTTATTCCAACTGGATTATTATACGTCATTCATTTCAAGAGTAAGTATGGTTTTGAAACTTTCTAAGCCAATTATTAAAATCACTAATTGTTCTATTATATCCTTAGAAAATAAGTTTGATTTGTGGGATTCTATTATGTTTTATTAGGAGGAAATGAGATATTTTCAATTGAAATCATAAAACTACATTTAAAAATAAATAGAAAAACTTCAAAGTATGTTTTTAAACTACAAATTCAAGTAGCTAGCCTTCAGAAACTTGGAGAATTTATGTTTTAATGATTTTAGATCAAGTGTAAATGTGTAATAAATGGAAGACGAAGTTGCATATATTAAATTGACTTCTTCTGATTTTAAAAAGGAAAAAAACCTTGGCGGGTGAGGAATATGTTGTTCAATAAATGTCCTTAATATTCGGTCATCTTAAGAAAACGAATTTTAATTTCCACCATCTGTTTTGTATTTTTGGTCAAATCAAAGAGGAATCTATGTCACCTTGATATGAAGGTGAATAACCTTTCATAACGCCATAAAAACGCCGAGGAGTTAACGGGAATTTTCCCATAACACGTCACACACACAAACAAAGATTAAAATTTTAGGAATTTGTATTTTTGTCTGAATTATGTGGTTATTTTGATTCACTCCTAAGCCCTACATACTATATATAACTCACACCATCATACGTAACAGTTTAATGATAACACAAGAGAGCATCAATTGAATACGCTGTAAGAAACTGGCGTCGGCCCGTGTTTGTCACTAGGAAGTTTCTAGAAAATAATAATTATCAACTTGCCAAATTGGGGAGAATTTTGCACTGTTTTGGTTTGCACTGTTTTGGTAAGAAAAACTTTGGTCACGAGACATTTTCTTTATTTGAATGCATGGGATATATCTTTATTATTTGTATTAATCGAACTTTTGCGTTTGTAAATTTTGTATTAATGAGAAAATTATTGAATAAAAAAAAAGCAAGAGTCCACTTGTAAAACTCTGCGTCGTAGTTAGTCTAAAGGAAGGGCCCCACTCTTGTCATATTGAATGGCTGAGAATGAGAGAGAGTATCAGACAGGTTTAGTAGCAGTTACAACTTCTTACACATTTTTCATTTTATTTGTCTTGTCTTCTTGTTTATTAGAAAGCAAACCAAAGCTAACAACATATTGAATTTGAGTAATTACACAACAACAATACTACATACAAATCACTAAACTACAAATTTTTACTACTACTATCATTTACACTGTATTATTAGGGAATGTGTTATTATTACTATCATTTATGTTGTACTAATGCCTTGATTTATAGTTTTGTTCCCGTACCGGATTCTGGAAACTGAATTAAGCAACACATATTTGACTATTACTGCCATAAACTTCCACACCAAAACCACCAATGTACATAACTATTTTGTCTCGTGGGACGATGCCACACAAAACCGCGTGTAATTTTTTCTATCACTATTTTAGTCTATTTGTTTGCTACACTAGCAAACCCTAAAGTCCACATGATCATTTTACTCAATACTTCTTGATACTGATTCATATGCAGTTGAACTTCTCTTTGAAACAAAGTCCATATAATTTGGTTCATGTACTCGAATCCCACTTGACTTTTTTTATTTCTTTTTGGATCTCATCAATAAGATCCCAACGCCACATCATTAAATCGGATACATAACTTTCTTATTTTGTTTCAATTCTCTTTTTTTAGGGCAAAAAACTAACTTTCATTGAGCTTCCAAGATACAATTTTTCTCAAGAAAAAACCAATCCGAGAATGAGAGCTTACATGAGAAAAAATAACAGCTCGTGCTCGAATCTTTTTTGCAAGAAGATCGGTACGGACATTCTTAGAACGAGGAATAAAAAATAACAAGAAAGAAAAAAATAAAGATTTAAGAGCTTGAAAATCATCTAGTTCTAATGCAAATATTGGCCAATCCTCTGGAACTTTTGTAATTGTGAAGAGGCTTTTTACAAGGGAGAATTATTAAAATAGGCCAAATTTTATGGTAAAATTTAGAAAATAGATTAAATCTTTTCAAATTAAAAAATTAAGTTTTTTTTAATGAGGAAATGTCCAAATAATCCCTGAGAATTTAACCAAAATTCTTTTTTTTTATTGTTTTTTTAAATATCAAATCTCCATCAAGTTACGGTTTCTACCTTTTTTGTTTTGTCTTCATACGGTTTCTACTTTGTAGATCTAAGATTTACAGTTTCCTACAGTAGAGAATCCAGAACAGATTTATGTCGATCCTCGCCGTCTTCCTCTATCAATCCTCACCGCCTTCTTCTGTCCAAAGCTTCAACGTTACCATTGTGCTGAGGTATGTTTCTTCTATTTCGAATCTGGTTATTTTTGTTTCAGCTTTTATTGCTTATGATCTTCTGATTTCAATGCAAAATTTGGATGAGGATTTTGAAAAATGAAAAGGATTTTGTGGCTCTTTAATGCTTTTTGCGTGGCTCTGCCTTTGCATTATTTATCATTTTGAATATCTATAGCAGAAGTTTTCTGTAACTTTAATGGTATAGGATACCTATTCGTTATACTGCATTTGCATTATTTAACTCATGCTTTTGAAATAGTGTGTTGAGAATCTTGAGATGCCGAAGTGTTAACATGAAAAAACTGGTTTAGTTGAGGCATTAAATTTATCATTGAAATAATTTGTCATGTGAACAGAGTAAGCTTATTGTGTAGGACCTCGAGTGAGAAAGATTAATGATATTCTGCATAACCATATTGATCCAGATTTCTTAACGAGTTTCATGTCTTCCTTGGCTAATTATGTAGTCCAATTATATAATTTAATCTTATTAATATGGTTGATTTTGGTACAATGCAGGTTTTAATTGGAAATGTCTACTACTAGTGATGATTCTTTTTGTCTACCAGCTAAACTCTTTGAACCAGAAAAGGAGCTTACACTTGAGTCCCATCTCAACTATTACTCTCGTTTCAGTCTATTTGATGAATGGGATAAGCATTTTAAAGATGAGTTAGATTACATTAAGGCATCTCCGTTTGGGCTTATTTATCGGCTAGCAAAGGAAAACAAATTCGTTTGGTCAGGTACCCTTCTTTATTTCCTTCTTGCAAACCAGCTAGTAACGAACAAAAAATATGAGTTGTGGTCTCTTTTTGGTGGGCAACCAATACGATTTTTGCTAAAGGAGTTTGTATTTATAACTAGGCTTTCATGTGATGATTATCCCACTGATCATGTGGAAGATAATGAAGAAATTACGAGCAGGTGGACAAGGATGCTAAAGTCCAAAAATTATCCATCGTTACAAGATTTACAAGAAATGGCTTTGGACTGCAGTGAATGGACTAGTGAAGATCGGAAAAGGCTAACTTTGTTGATGATATTGGCTGGAATTGTGATGGCTCAGAATAAAGGAACTCCTTTACCTAGGGAAGCCATAGAATTGGTTAGAAATATTCAGAGATTTGAGAAGTATCCATGGGGTAGGACTGGTTTTAAGATTCTTATTGATTCAATTCATGAGGTAAAAGATGATTTGTGTCATCCATCTTATACCATGGGTGGTTTTGTCCAAGTTCTCCAAATATGGGGGTATGAGGCTGTTCCGATGATTGCCAAGAAAGTCAAAGCTCATGCACAAGGTGAAATAGATGGTTCATCTATAATGTTAAAATAGAATGGATCTAGAGCAAGGATTGACTATTTTGATCTCGAACAAAGTACAAAGAAGGTAAAATTTAAATATTAATTTTTAGTTTCATGATTTTGTATAATAAATTGCTAATAACATGTTTATTTTAGGTTGATGTCAATTCCTTTCTTATAAATGAGGATCATGTAAGTATTTTGTCACCCAATGGAAGGATGAGATCCAAGATCCATTGGTTAGTAATCTCATTGGTAGCATTTTATGCGCTACAAAATTTGAAAAAAACTTTTGGATTGGTCATGGCTTGAAACAAGGACCATCACATGATGAGATGTTAATCCCAAAAAAGAGGGTGAAGAGAAGGAAGATGTCTAGCGTGCTAAATGAAGGAGAGGTGACTGAAACCGAGGAGTTAGTAAGTCGATCATACTTTGATTCATGCTTTCAGAAGCTTCATAAAGCCATCTCTGATGGTTTTGATGGATTGGAGACAAAAGTTGAGAGACTAGACACCAAGATAAGTGAACTAGAGAAGCAAGTGAAGACAATGCAACAAAGTGAACCTCATGGTGAGAAAAATCAGTCATTGTCAATTAGTTCAACTCCAGTCAAAGTCCACAAAGGTAGCAAGGTCGGTAAAAAGAAGAAATGATTTTGCTACATTTTTCTGTTTTTTTCTGTGTGATAAAGAAATGTAGAAATGGCGGCTAAATGTAGAAAGCTAATTATGTCTTGTTATGCTTGTCTACGGTAATGTTGTTTGATTATGTCATGTAATTCTTAAAGGTACCTTTAAACTTACTAGTTTTATATTTGAACTTGTATGGACCTAGTAGACGATTAATGAAGTATAAAGTCTTTGTCTTTCTATGAGCCGTTTGAACCTGTTGATAAGGCAAAATTAGATGTTTTAAATGAATGGAAAGCACTCGAAAGGTTAGTGGAATTATTGCTGAATAGACTTTGGTATTCATATTGTATACGTATTTAATATGATTTTTTTGTAGCAATGAGCTTGAACTTGGCTTTTATAAAGCCAAAAAGTAGTTTTGGGAAATTCTAATCACCGAAAGGAAATAGCTTCACAGCGGCGTAAGTAATAGTTATCTAAATTCTTTTTTTTTTTAATTATATCTAATTTTTAAATATATATAATATTATATTTGCAGCACATTGATGCATGCTTAACATTTCTTCGAAGAAGATCGCTTAAAACTCCGTCTCCATTTCTAAGTGAAAGAATTAATTTCTTAGACACATACTTCCACCACTTAGTTTCCAGTGGGTACAAAGACTTTTTGAAGAATAAAGAGAACTACATTTGGGGACATCAACTAATTGATTACTACCATGGTATGTTTCCGGGAGATGTTCAGACAAATAGAAAGTTTTTGGTAGATGTGGACAACCTTTATACAGTGATAAATCTTGACAATGGCCATTGGGTTGTGTTGGCTATATCACTTAAAAGAAGAAAAGTTGAAATATATGATAGCCTAATATCACATACGGATGACAAAGTCATGGAGGAAAAAGTAGCGCCATATGCAAAAATGATTCCACATATGATTAAGAAATTGTCAGGTAATAATAGGCTTACAAACACCGAGTACGAAATACGAAGAGTTAAAAGGATACCACAAAACTTCCAAACTGGTGATTGTGGTGTGTATGCAATTAAGTACATTGAGTGTTTGGCTTTGGGAGGTGATATGAAGCCGGGTCTTTCTGATAGAAATATTGGTCATATCCGAACGAAGTTAGCGTCAGAGGTGTTCGATGAAGCTCTTCACAAATGATAGCTAGTTTTTCATCTTTAATCCATATTTTCTTGTTTTCTTCATTTATGCTTGTAAGAATTAATAGATTCTCACATGTGTAATATTTTCATATTCATCTTCGATCATATATATGTTTTTTTGAATTTGCTTGATATTTTTCCTATTTTGCTTGATAGAATCCTTGTGATTGTCTTATAATAAATCTTATAAAAATACATAGTCGGTGCCTTCAAAGATATAAAAGTCTACAAAATTCAAACAAAATAATATTCAACAAGATTAGAAAAACAGAGAAGGTTCATAAAACAATTAAAATCTAACAAAACAAAACTAAATTTAGAAGACTCGAAAGAGACATGAGAACTAGTATTACTACCTGATTAGTGGTAGAGCTCAGAATCATACAAACTATTATTTTTCTTGCCAAATTTTTCCAAGTCATAGACTAATGATAAGCTCTGACCTGTTACTTAAG